>CM065737.1:56298342-56303342 GCA_033310375.1 Conus canariensis
GCAAAAAACCTGGGTATGTAATGAATCTCCGCCAAAAATAAGCCACAAAAACTCTGGTTTGTTCCCAAGTTCTCTCAAGGCTGGACTACTGCAACAGTCTCTTGGCTGGCTCACCAAAGTACCTGCTCAATAAACTGCAGAAGGTTCAGAATAGCGCTGCCACGCTTGTTTGCAAAGCGTCTAAACGTAAACATGTCACTCCTCTGTTGCAGTCCCTCCACTGGCTTCCAATCCAGAGTCGAATTGACTACAAGCTGGCTTCTATCTGTTTCTCTTCTGTTTCTGGTACTGGACCAAAATATCTTTCCGACATCCTCCACATCTACATCCCATCCCGTCAGCTTCGTTCCTCTGCCGACAGTCGCCTCTTGCGCATTCCTTCTGTCAGAACAAAATCTTTTGGTCAACGTTCTCTCTCCTTCCAAGGACCAACTGTCTGGAATACACTTCCCATCAGTGTCGGACACCTACCTTCACCCTCTTCTTTCAAATCTGCCGTCAAAACTAACTTCTTTCATCAGTCGTAACTCCCTCCCCCCCCCCCCCCCCCCCCCCCCCCCCCCAACTTCCCAATCCACCTTGAGTGGGTTTTTTGCGTGCACGCGTGAGTGCCTGGTGGTTGTGTTGCTTGTACGTGCAGGCCGGGTTGATGTGAGTGCTTGCGTGCGTGCGTGCGGGTGTATGAGAGCGTGGGTGTGCGGTCATGCGTGAGCACGTGTACGCGCGCGGTCCCGCGCGGGTGTGTGTGTTGTTGGTAATGTAAAGCGCTTAGAGCCCTAAATTATAGAGAATAGGCGCTATATAAATCAACATTATTATTATTATTAAAAAGAACTCTTTGCAGAGAATAAGATGATACGGCTTCCAAAGCCGATTCTTTTATTAGAGAAATACCGTCGACTGACAACGCGCAGTCCGCCTTGGAGAATGCTAGCATTGATGTTGTGGTCCTAACATATTGACGTTTTACGAAATGCAGCGACATGCATAACAAAAAACCGGTGCTGTGTGGAGAGAAGGGAGGGACGCACGCCGATTGTTAGTGCTTTGACACGGAGCGCAGGCCAATAACAGAAGTGGGTGGTAAGGTAGGCGCCCCCTGGTGGACGTCCTTTCTCGCCCCACTCACTCACTCCGGGGACGCAATAAATGACATGGCCTCGCGTCAGCTCAGAGCGCAGTGCCAGCCAGGTCTTGACAATGAAAAGAAAATCTACGGGGATATATGGGACGGGGGACGGGGGGGGGGGGGGGGGGGGGCTTTATTAGCAAGAGGAAAATGGGCAACACATTGTGGTTTACAAGAGGCAGACAATGAGATACACCGATAAACAGGTGGGATAGATTAATCAATGGCTGAAAAGGTCATTTTGAATGCACTTGCAATCAGCGGAATTAGTTGCATAATAAAAAGTAATGTAGGGAAATTTTACGTGATGCGGGCAACAGTAAACAGTAAATAACAAGTAAGTGGCGGTAACTGCTAGGCGATTTGGTGTCGTATGCAGCATTCGATTGAAGTTATGGGCCTATAATTCTTTCATCATGGGAGCAAGAGTTACCATACTTGTTTGTGATTTGAAAGTAATCTGGCACAGCTTTCTGAAGTTCGTTGGGAAGAAGTCTGATTTGTTTGTTTGTTTATTTATTTGTTTGTTTTTAAACTGAAAGTGAAGATGGTGTAGAAATGCATGATGTGGACGGTGTCATAACTGGCCACAAAGTGAAATTCGCAGTAACAAGGTGAAAATGTATACCTGCCGGTCCCAAGGATGTTCCAGCGGATGTATTAAAAGCGTCTGAAAGAAAAGGGCTTTTTTTTGTTGTTGTTGTTGACCAAATTGTTTGATCATCTTCTCGATGATAGGTTTTTCTGTCAAACTGGACTCAGTCACTCGTAATTCCACTTTTGAAGTAAGCAGGTACAATAACCCCCAGACAGTTACAGAGGCATATCTTTGTTGAGTATCACACTGAGATATGTCTTAATACAAGAGTAGATAACCGGTCTGAAAACTACAGAAACATTTCAGGGGACCTGGCTGGCAATTGAAAAAAGTCTAACGATCGACTCTTTTTTTTCTTTTTAAATACTCATGACAGAATGATTTAAAGTTGTTTAATACGATGCAAAGTAAATTTTATACTCCTGTTACAGACTAAATGGAAGTTTTGTGATCAAATGATTTGTGGAAAATACTTCAAAAGAGAAACATGTTAACCGACATGTTAGTTACGAACAGTTTGATTTCACTTAGGAAATTGCCGGTCGATACAAATTTACGTATCTTGGGTTTCACTTTGTACGTGTTAAGTTGATGTGACGTTTGTTTATCAAGTGACGCGTACACAAATTGCGTAATAATTTTGGAAGCTAAGTACCAGAATAAAACATGAATTGCCAGAAACTTCCAGAAGGTATTTTTTGAATCCTTGGAGCATTTGATTTGTGATAACGCGTATTGCTTCCCGTTCCCTCCAGACAGTTCTATGCCGTTTGAGTAGGTTGCATTGCATATTAATTCTGGAACTTAAGAGAATATTCTGTGATTATTGATTGGTTCAACCACACGGGTGTATTTCTGGAACGATCTGCAAATAATTAAGAGAATAAGAGAGCGATGATGAGAAAGAGAATCGAAAACTGGAACTATGTAAGAATAACACTTTTTGTTGTTGTTGTTGTTGTTTTGGCACCGTTCCGATGGCCACTGAACGTTGTTCTGCAAATTTCCCAGTGTGATCAAAGACGTTGAACTCGGTCCACGAGATCTGCCCTGTCTCTCCATAGGTCGACTCGGTGAGAGATCAGAATCAGAACTCTTTTCATCTCCCTTTACTCTGCAGCACAGCTCACCTCTCACCGAGGGGCCACACAACAGCAGATTGATTCTTCTCGGTCGTAACAATCGTCCACACGCTGAAGGTGGTGTATAGGTTCCGTTCAGTCCCGTGTTCGATGGGGGGAAGGGGAAGGGGGGGGAGGGAGGGGAAGGGGGGGGGGGCGTCCTTGCGTGTCTGTATGACTTGATCGCTCTGCTGGCATGATACAAGGTAGCTTGCTATTTCCCTTGCTGTTTTCACCGTGGATCACTGAAGCTGCTGGAGAGGTCAACAGAAAAGGAAAGCATCCATTTCCGCTTGGCTTACCTTTTTTTTTTTTTAAATTAATTTTCACAATTATTTGTTTATTCATTTGATTTATCATTTTATTTATTTATTCATTCGTTCGTTCATTTATTAATGTTCTTGTTTTCAGACAGTATTGCTTTGTTGTCATCAACGCCATTGGATTAATCGACTCCGTGCTGTTCAAAAACGTAGAGTAAAATTCTTGAACTAGAAGTGAATTGAAAGGAAACAAAAAATCATGGTCTGTAGACATGGAGGTCAGCTTAAACAGAGAAATGAACTGTGATGGTGAGGAAATTGAAATTGTCACCACCCCTACACATTGGGGGAGGAGGTTGTTGTCTTTTATCTTTTGTTTCTACATTTAGAGAGTTTGCTGGAAGAAAACAAACGAACCAAAAAAAAAAAAAAAAAAATATAAAAAAAAAAAAGGGGGGGGGGGGGGGGGGGGGTTATTCTCGAAATTATGAGGACAAAACGTGAAGTCTCGATTGTATAGATAAAAGTCCTATTTTTAAACAAGTTTTTGATGCACGCAATAAAGCCTATGTTGTCGTACGCTTCCGAATGAGGGAATTTAATCCTTTCTAAGCTTTTGAATACGTCCACCTGTTTGCTTATAAAAGTGTTCTTGGTGTTTAAGTCCAAAGACCGGAAACGTAAAGACCTATGGCGACACTGGAAACCCTCCGCTACATACTGGTAGTTTCATTACTGCACCACAGTGCGGATGCCTTGGTCAGTCATTCCATAGCAAGCATGACCAACCATAGAAATGTCGATAATTTATCTGAAAAAACTGGGCAGATGCAAGCAAGCGGTGCTAGGATATTTATGGATTTCCTGAAGTTTAGATAGTAGCATTAGGGATGTTTATACGTTATAATGTAAGACAAGACCGCTGAACTGAATAGCAGCGATCGTTATGAGAATTTAGATTTTTAGATCTTTGTTGCGAGCTGGGAAATCGCTTATCTAATATGATAATCAAATTCAGATCAACTTCAGCTAACATTCGTTTTGGAACGAATGAACTACAAGTAAAAGAAAAAAAATCTGAACATTTTTGATAGATGAGAGCGGATAAATTACATGCGCTATTAGTTTGTCTAGAGTATGATAATTTAAAGATTCTCGCCTTATATCTACAAGATCTAAATTTGCCATCATATCACGAAGTTTCACTTGTCTTCGGCTTGTTAGTAACTTAACTATCGTAATCAATATTCGGGTTCAGTGCTAAATTTTAGCTACCTGCTATCATCAGATGTGATCTTCTTAATTCCTGAATATGTTCTTCAGTTTCCTAACAGAATTCTGATTGTCTCTATCGGGACCGTAGACATTTATGATTTTTGAAAGTCCCAGTCCGTAAAGGTCGTAAATGTCATATCCGTGGAGATGTTTGTGCAGTTTGTTTATTTTTAATTCAAAATTGTTACTGAACAGGACCGCAGCATCTTGAGTTAATCGAAGCAAAATAGCATTGGTGTTCTCATTGTGATCCATATTATTTAACCCTATCAGGGTTGAGTTGTGTGTTCTACAGTAAACGGATACTGCGTCCTTTGTGTCTTAAACGGTGAAAATCACCTCCTCTTCTCTTTGCCTCCCCAAGCCCCTTGACAGTTGACAGTGCAAACTGACACGTTTTTTGAGACACGATATTATCTAACCGTGTGAGTTGTATCTAGAGCTAATCCGCTCAGACGTACAATTTTGGCGTGCAGCATCAGAAACATATTCCATTACGTGATGAATGAAAAGTCCTTGGTACGCAGAAATGAAACAGAAATGTCACGAACATAAGCTTTATCAAAAAAAAAAAAAAAAAAAAAGCTTGCTCAGCACGCAGAGTATCTACTTGA
>CM065737.1:56310842-56325842 GCA_033310375.1 Conus canariensis
CCACCCCCCAAATTTCCTCTCGCTGATTTTATTCCGATGAACAATGCACCTGTGTGTGTGTGTGTGTGTGTGTGTGTGTGTGTGTGTGTGTGTGTGTGTGTGTGTGTGTGTTGTTTCTCCTTCTGTTCCGAGTTTTGACGTAATTCTTGAGCAGTATCTGTCCTTTCCACAGCACATATTAAAACTGTGTGAAGTCACCTCTCTGCAGGATCAGTACTGTCCGTCACTAATTTCCTGCTAATGCATCCAAACAAAAAACGCTGGTGCGCACCTTTATGCTATGAAGGATGGATTACCGTCACTCCCTTCTGACCTGTCTTCCCAAACGCCGATTGGACAGACTTCAATGAATCCAGATAAGGCTGCTAGACTCATTTCCAGAAGAGCATACAGTTCTGCCGTAAATATGGAGAACCCTTTCCCTAGAGAAAAGGATCTACGAATCTTCAGTAATGGAATCACAAAACCGGACCATTCTTATGGCGTTGATTTTTATGTGTGACAATAACACTGCTGTCTGTGATATATTTTTCTGCGTTGATTCAAGGTCAGTTCTATATATCTTGCGAAATTGGGAATCAAAAATAAAACATTTACTTTTCGAAACAAGACATTTTATACATGTAATGTTGAAGGGAATCGGGGTATTTTTTTTGTGGATTCCATCACACTGTGGCATATCCGGTAATGAAACAGCAGACAAATTAGCTAGAGATGGTGCGTTAAGAAAAACACCTGAGAGTAATTTAAAGCTTGATGGTCAAGAAATTAATTCGTTATCAGAAAAATGCATGAACAGTGAACACCTTCCAGAGAAGTATGAAATCTTATGTCCACGATAGTTGTCATCTTTGATGTACAAGCTTCGACTGAATTCGTGGAAAACCAAATGTTCCCAAAACGTAGCATGCGATTGTTCAAACCTTCTATCAGTGGACCATATTCTTTTTTATTGCTCAATATCAACTTCATTATATAAAGAATCGTACATGGATGTGGCTGTACATGATTCTATCAAAACAATAACCCACAAACCAGAAATTGTGCAAAGAGCAAAAGTGCTTTCCATGCATCAAATTGATCGATTTCGATAAACGCTCCCCTTCCCCTCGCTCCGTTTTTTTTTTTTTTTTTTTTTTTTTTTGTCTTTTATTTTTTTTAAGTGTAACATCACCAAATGTGAACAGACTCTAAATGAAAGAACTCACTGGTTTCCGGAGCTGCTCAGTCTAACCACTGGTCTGCTTTTCTTCACTTCCTCCACAGGTTGCCTATTCCCAATCGAACAGACTACGAGAGCTCTGATGTTTTTTTTTTTTTTTAGTTCTTTTTTCCTGCTGTCTGTGGCTTTGGTCCAGATCATTTTTCTGAGCTGTCTCCAATCTACACCCCATCTGGTCAGATCTGCTGTGACTGTGGCGTGCCCATCTGAACAATGTGTACTTCTGCATGTGTGCAACATGTTCCATTATGTAAGTGGGCACATAAGGGCACATAAGAGAAATGTGTTCATGGACATGTTTTGTTTATATGTATAGTGTTTGTTAGGTGCTTTACAGTGTGTATATGTGTACTAGTGATGTAATGTATTATCGAGAACATTGGAGGCTGTCTATATTGCTTACACGTGTTTTTTTGTTGTTGTTTTTTTATACTTCATTGTTGTTGATCTTGTTCTTGTTATTATCATCACTGTTGTTGTTCCCCTCCGACTGAAGGTGGGTTTTTTTTTTTTTTTTTTTTTTTTTTTTTGATGACTTGTGAGCTGATTTTAACGTGGTGACAGCCCTGATTGGCCCTTTGCGGTCGGCTGGGCTATCAGCAACATTACCTTACCTTACCCCCCCCCCTCCCCTCCGACTGTTACCTAGTACTTTCAATGGTTCATTGGAAATTTTGGTTACACAGCCCTGCTGATGTTGTTTTCTTTTCTTTACTGGAGGTTGTTGGTATCTTCATATAGTCCGATGTGCCGCTTCGTAATTTGACTCAGTCGTTCAGTGGTGATATGATCAATACATCTGATATCAGATAACATGAAAAAAACACTGAAATTGAGGAACGAAAAGTTAGAAGTCATCAGGGAAAAGTGAACTCCTGCGCTGTTTCGGTCTGCCCATCCCTAAACCACTGCATCCTTCTCCTCTCCGTTTTCCCCTTACCTGATCAGCAGCTACCCTTCACCCACACACACAAACACGTATATATACTCGCACGCGCGAACACACGAACGCACGCACGCACCACACACACACACACACACACACACTCACACACACACACACCACACACTCACACACACACACACACACACCACACACACACACACACACACACACACACATTCTCATGATCACCATGTCTTCCTTTCCAACCTGTATATTTCTAAGCCTTATCATAACGGACATCACATTTTCTTCCTCACAAATGTAATGAACACCAAAAAAACCCTCTGAATCGTGGAAACTGTTGAATTAATTGCGTCCTCCGACTCGTAACTTCATTTCCGTCTCGTTACGCCGTTATGGAGATTGTTTATCCTCCCACTGTGTTAACGTTGGCACGTAATCTACAGTTTATTTAATACGGTTTGGGAGGGGGGGGGGGGGGGAGAGGGCTGGTGGGTGGGGAGGGAGGTGGGTGGGAAGGATATCTGTCGACTGTTCAGAGAATTTGACAGGGATACTGCTGTATGAAGGAGCATTTCGCTGGAATCAGTATTGAACTGATGAGTAACATTTGTTTCAAAGTGAGGTGACTGCAGGCGGAAACTGTTAAAAAAGAAAAAAAAAGTCATATGAAAAGAATTCTTGTTATTCCGCCGGACGAAAGGGACAAACAAACAACAAAACGAAACACGACGCGTTTCGACCTCTCTGGTCTTATTCAGGCAAGATAAACAACATTCAAGGACAAGGGAAAAGGAAGAACAAGCCATCACTTATCTTCTCACATTGGGCGCAAATTTGACATTGAATAAGAAGTAGGGAACATGCAGACTATGCATGGTGTGTAAGGGACTGGTTAGAGAGGGAAAACAAACAAACAAACAACAACAAAAAAGCTAGTGGCGGAAATTGCTTTTGTTTTTTTTCCCCCCCGTTTTTTTTTTTTTTTTTTTTTGCAGATGAAGAGGACGGTGTGAAGCACCAAAAAAAAATGAAGAGGTGGATTTCAGCCTTAGGAAAAAAAAGAACAAAAGAAAATCACCGCCTTATGTGCTCCATTGATCCGATAACTGATGCCACAAAAAAAAAAAAAAATAAATAACAAGAAGTAGGAAACAAAATTGACGGGAAAGACAAGATAGGATGAGACGGAACAAAGACGGGCAGCTATTTGATAGTATGTCGCGCATTCCAGACGATTCACTTCAGGCTCACACGTGGACAGACACTCCGTCATCAGTTTTTTTTTGTTTGTTTAATCGTTTTGAAATCGTGGAAGGGAGTAAAAAAAAAATGCACATGCTCATTTAGTGACACATCATCATTCAAGTCAGATCACCCCTTGCCATTTAACCCTGATCTTCAGTACTGTTTTAACATCACCCTCCTTCATCGTCTTCATTGTCATTATCATCAGCAGCAGCATCCACAACAAAAAAGACGCACACACATTGAACATCAACATGATCAGAACGGTGTAAAATAGTATAGCAGCGGTTCATGAAATGATGCGGCACCATTTATCATCCCCATCGTTGTTGTCATCCTCATCAACAGTTTCAGTGAGAATAACAAACAAAACGATCACCATTAACATTTTCATCGTCATCCACTAATGAATAAGCTTTTGCAATATTGGCCAGCAAACGTTACTGCCAACCGTATTAATATCAAATTAACATAAGATTCAGTAGTATTCACATCATATCAACTTCAATGCCGACGCTAAATGAACACACAAACTACACTGGACACATTTTTGCCCGACATATTGACATGAACACCATTGACAAAAAAAAAAGACTCGAGAAACAATTCCAATATTTGTGTGACACATATATATATATTTATTTCTGTGTGTGTGTGTGTGTGTGTGTGTGTGTGTGTGTGTGTGTGTGTGTGTTGTGAACAAAAATTGCAATACCAAAAGCAAAGAAAAACATCACGAATGTGCATCTATAAAAGCAATCAAACTTACATTACAAAGCACCTCAAACCTTACAAAGATTGTAGTAGCACCAATCAGATGTAGATATTCCCTTTCACACGACACCCCTCCCCCTGCCCACCCCCTTCTCTGTCTCCACACACACACACACACACACACACACACACACACACACACACACAACCAAACACACACACACGCAACTAAACACAAACACACACACACACACACACACACACACACACACACACACACACACACACAAGTATTGCCCCCTTACAGGTGTGCGTATATTCTCTCTCTCTCTCTCTCTCTCTCTCTCTCTCTCTCTCTCAATACATGATACATGTCTTTCTCTCTAAATAATAAATACATACATAAATATTTGTGTGTTTCTACGAAAGTCGTTTAAAAGGCGTAGCACTTCGATGTGATGGATTATAGTTGGTATGAGTATTGGGCGTACAGGTTTATACTGGTCATACTTACGTGCGTCATGTCGTCCTGTTTGCATACACCCTCTCAAATGGGGTTTTAAATAAAATCTCTCCCTCTCTCTCTCTCTCTCTCTGGGGCAAGGATAAAGTTTCATGGTTGACGTCATTTGGTCAAAAGGACAGACCAACGTTGTATTTGCTATAGGACTGGCCTGTTTGAAATCTTTGTGTGCACGCACTAAACCCATGTTGCAAAATGAGAACAAGCGAAGAGTTGGATAGGTAGGCCGGCGTGCGTGCGTGCGTGCGTGTGTGTGCATATGCGCACGCGTGGGTATTTGTGTGTGTGTGTGTGTGTGTGTGTGTGTGTGCGCGCGCTCGCTTGCATATTAATACACAAATGAGATAAGCATTTTCGAGACGGAAACATTAGTACGTTGGGGTGGGAGTGGGGGGAGTGGGGAGGCAACCCTGTCTTTTCTACTTGTGCCGTGTTGCACCTCACTGGGGAAAAAGTATACACAAAAGCGTTTTATTACAAGGAAAACATATGTTTATGTACCTTACGCACGTGTTCGTGCGCGTACATGCCACTGTGTGTGTGCGCGTGTGTGCGCGCGCGTGTGTGTGCGTGCGTGCGAGTGTGTGTGTGTGTGTGTGTGTGTGTGTGTGTGCGTGCGTGCGTGCGTGCGCGCACGCTCGTGTATATGTGTGCATGCGTGCATGTATGCGTGTTTTGTAAGGCACGAACGAGTAAGCTTGACAGATGCTTCGGACATAGCCCCAACAGTATTACATAGGCCACATAGCCCCAACAGTATTACATAGGCCCCAAACCTGATTATAAACACGTGGTGAAGACAGCAGTGTTGTGCACCAGAGAACATACTGCACGTGAAGGCACACTACAAGTAGGACGCTGTATGGCGTGGCCATTCAATGTTTGTTTGTTTTTTTAATGCCACACCCTGATTGTCAAATATAGAGAAAAAAAAAGAAAACCACCGTCACAAGAAACGGATACAATATACAATCACGGGACGTCTGTAAACTAGACCAGTGACACAGTAAACAACCTGGGGTGTTTCTGAACCATCCAGTGTACAACATTATGGCGTTTCCCAGCTGTAGAAATCATACCGTACACGACAAAAGGCTACACCTGAACTATACAAATGATACAGCACGTTTCTTTTCACATAGACACAACAGTATATTTCAAGGCAAAAACAATCGCATATACTTCAAGAATATTATACAACATCCGAACTCTATATAATATATCAAGTAATGTATTCGTTTGCATATCAGATACGTTGCAGGTAGAGGGGGAAGGTTGAGGGGGGGGGGGGGGGGGGGGGTGGAGGAGGGATCCGGATATCATTTCCACAATGACCACAAAAGGCAATTAGCCCTAAAGAATGTTTGTTTGGCTACTAAGGTTCACCACCAGGATAGGCAAGACTATCAAAATGCAATACGTTGTTCGGCCAGGCACTTCGGGTGATATGCTAATTTTGGCGTATCAGCAGATGATTTGCACTGTGCTCAAGCGGAAACTTGTCATGGACCATAGACAGTGGAGTTTTATACAGCTAATACTAGTTGACCCCCAAAATGAGCTGTCTGTCTCCGTGCTGAAGCTATTGCCGTAGATTTAAAACAAGTGAAAAATTCACGTGGAGGACACATCATCAAATGATGAACTGATGAATCTGGTGTTTGTTCAGTAGTAAGGCAATACAATAACATTCAGCGCTTCACATTAAAAAGGACATCCTGCAGAGATTGATCTGAAGACGATGCGTAGTTCTGGCAAATCTGCCCCTCTTCCAAAGAAAGTTTCAATCTTCTTTAAATTAATCCAAGCTCAATGAAATAGAACATCCAGAAAAAAAAAATCCGCTGCTCGTTTCACTCAAGTCCAAGCGGAGGATTAAACAACAGGTGTGTGGCCTTCTGATTTCTTACAGTTCACCGTACAAATGGCCCATCTGCCCAAACTGTTGATGAACGAGTCAAAAGTTGTTAAATGTGCTGATTAACGCATAACTGGGCAGTGGCTACCTTCAACGTCATCAGCTGCGTCTTGTCCTCTGTCACCTTCACTGTTCATTATGTTCATGGTCTGTTCATTCGGCACGTGAAATGAGCATTGCTGGATGTTGTGGTAGACTGACGTGACTCCGAAGTGAAGCGTTGCTGGATATCGCAGTAGACTTACTTGACTCCGAAGTGAAGCATTGCAGGACATTGCGGTAGATTAACGCGACTCCAAAGTGAAGCTTTGCAGAACATTGCGGTAGATTAACGTGACTCCGAAGTGAAGCTTTGCAGGACATTGCGGTGGACTGACGTGACTCCGAAGTGAAGCATTGCAGGACATTGCGGTAGAGTAACGTGACTCCGAAGTGAAGCATAGCATTGCAGGACATTGCGGCAGAGTAACGTGACTCCGAAGTGAAGCATTGCTGGACATTGCGGTGGACTGACGTGACTCCGAAGTGAAGCGTTGCTGGACATTGCGGTAGACTTTCGTGACTCTGAAGCATTGCTAAGCGTTGTACCCACGAGGGACTAAATGAGGGCTGTCATTTCGTCAGTGTCAACTCCCTACACAGACGTTAAACGTATCCAAAACTCATCCAAACAGGGTTGGGTTTTTTTTTTTTTTTTTTGGTTGTAAGACACAAAACTTGATTGAAAAACTTTCACAAAATACTAGAGCACACGAAAAACATTTATTTCGTTGAGGCACTCGAAAATCATGTCAGATGGAGCATCTCAAAACAAGAATTTTCACAGTCTCCTTGTAAAGCGTCTATGTGCATGACATTATGTCAGTCCCAACTTCAGTACGAACATTTCTGAGTGGTGCATCGCATGGAAGGCACCACGGAACTTCACCTTTTGGCTGGATATGAAAGGGAGTGGTCCGTGTCTCATCGGCACACAACTGTTTCTTCTGTACAGTCCACCGGTGGCAGATAGTGTATAATATATTAAAAAAAACACAAACCCCCCCCCCCCTCTTTTGAAAGAGTTTGTTATCCGTTTGTATGCTCTATCCCATTTTGCCAGAGGCCTCTGACATATGTCGGAGCTTTAGGGGTCAGACAGGTCCGAGGGACACAGAACCTCCCCAGTTCTTTTTGAGGGAACTGATCAGCCACATACAGAAAGCATCGAACGAAAGCATGACCAGAAATCCATGCCAAAACGATGTTGTAGCCATTCATTCTCAGGAAGTTGTTCAGCTCAGGATAATTGAGGAGTAGAACATTGCTGATGGACTAATGCGACCCTGGAGTAGAACATTGCTGGCGGACTAATGTGATCCTGAAGTAGAGCATTGCTGGCGGACTAATGCGATCCTGAAGTAGACCATTGCTGACGGACTAATGCGATCCTGAAGTAGACCATTGCTGATGGACTAATGCGATCCTGAAGTAGACCATTGCTGATGGACTAATGCGATCCTGAAGTAGACCAGTGCTGGCGGACTAATGCGATCCTGAAGTAGACCATTGCTGACGGACTAATGCGATCCTGAAGTAGAGCATTGCTGACAGACTAATGCGATCCTGAAGTAGAGCATTGCTGACGGACTAATGCGATCCTGAAGTAGAGCATTGCTGACGGACTAATGCGATCCTGAAGTAGAGCATTGCTGACGGACTAATGCGATCCTGAAGTAGAGGATTGCTGACGGACTAATGCGATCCTGAAGTAGAGGATTGCTGACGGACTAATGCGATCCTGAAGTAGAGCATTGCTGACGGACTAATGCGATCCTGAAGTAGAGCATTGCTGACGGACTAATGTGATCCTGAAGTAGAGCATTGCTGGCGGACTAAAGTGATCCTGGAGTAGAACATTGCTGACGGACTAATGCGATCCTGGAGTAGAACATTGCTGGGCATTGTAGTAGACTACAGTGACCCTGAAGTAGAGCATTGCTGAGCGCTGTAGCAGACCAATGTGACCCTGAAGTAGAACATCGCTGGGCGTTGTAGTAGACTACAGTTACCCTGAAGCAGAACAACGCTGGGCTTTGTAGTAGACTACAATGACCCTGAAGTAGAACATCGCTGGGCGTAGAAGTAGACTACAGTGACCCTGAAGTAGAACATTGCTGGTCGTTGTAGATTAATGGCACCCTGCAGTAGAACATTGCTGGTCGTTGTAGATTAATGCGACCCTGCAGTAGAACATTGCTGGGCGCTGCAGTAGAGTAATGCGACCCTGAAGTAGAACATCGCTGGGCGCTGCAGTAGACTTTGAGCTTGAAGTAGAACATGGCTGGCGGACTAATGCGACCCTGGAGTAGAACATTGTTGGGCGTTGTTGCGGACTAATGCGATTCTGAAGTAGGACATTGCTGATGGACTCATGCGACCCTGAAGTAGAATAATTATTACTGGCAGACTAATGCGACCATGAAGTAGAACATTACTGGGCGTTGTTGCGGACTAATGCGACCCTGAAGTAGAACATTGCTGACGGACTAATGCGATCCTGAAGTAGAACAGTGCTGACGGACTAATGCGATCCTGAAGTAGGACAGTGCTGACGGACTAATGCGATCCTGAAGTAGAACATTGCTGACGGACTAATGCGACCCTGAAGTAGAACATTGCTGACGGAAACTTGAAAGTATGCTGGACTCAATGCGACCCTGGAGTAGAACATTACTGGCGGACTAATGTGACCCTGAAATAGAACATTGCTGACGGAATAATGCGACCCTGAAGAAGAACATTGCTGACGGACTAATGCGACCTTGAAGTAGAACATTGCTGACGGATTAATGCGACCCTGAAGTAGAACATTGCTGGACAGTGTGCTGGACTAAATGCGACCCTGGGGTAGAACATTGCTGGCGGACTAATGCGACCCTGGAGTAGAACATTGCTGGCGGACTAATGCGACCCTGGAGTAGAACATTGCTGACGGACTAATGCGACCCTGAAGAAGAACATTGCTGACGGACTAATGCGACCCTGAAGTAGAACATTGCTGGACTAAATGCGACCCTGGAGTAGAACATTGCTGGCGAACTAAATGCGACCCTGGAGTTAGAAGATTGCTGGCGGACTAATGCGCCCCCGGGGTGGAGCACTGTTGGTAGGCGTGGGGGTAGGGGGCAGGAGGGACGTCAGTCCTCTGGGGCCGGGCCCCCCGCAGGGCGTGTGGAGGTCGGGAGGCTGCTGGGCGGAGCTGTACAGGAGCTGGGAATCGCTCCACCCCGGGTACATCGGGGCCATCCCCCCGGCCCACTTGGGTCCCAGGGACGGGGCGGCATCTGTTGGAAGACACGCAGAGCATAGTTAGAGAGGGGGACTGGTCAGTGTTCTGGTAGGGTTCCTGACAGTGTTTGAGTTGATGTAAACAATTCAGTCAGTAAGTTTGTCAATGATCCTGTCAGCGAAGGAATCGGTCGATGAATTGGTTATTTTAGTCTGGGAAAGATGTGAGCAAAACTTTGTTAGTAAATCATCAAGAAATGAATGAAGTGAATAAGAACACGAGTAAAACAGATGAGTCAACAAGTCCAGACACACTGCTAGGGCATACACACACGCCTACCTATGTATGTACATTTATACATACTCGAGTCAAAAGCTGACATTGCGTCGTTCTGAAAGGCGCGCACACTTTGCCTCACTACCGATTCAAACAAAAATAGCTAGCGTCAGGTAACTCAAGTCTGAGCATCTTTGAAAACGATTTCACCGATTCGAGCGGAACACTAGTCCGTATGAATACGACATGTACATTGTTTTCCTTTTTCTTCGACAACTACAACAACAAAAGAACGTGACGAACTTCAATAATTATAAACTCCCGACCCGCCTAGGACTGAACCGACATAGAGAGAAATTGCCATAAATAAGAAAAATCGTGATAGCTTAGAATTACGTCTGAATAATAAATGAACAATGATATGATAGGGTTGGAAATCTCGCTCAAACACGGGAAAATAAATAATCCTGTCATGCAAATGAACAATTTGGTTCCAAACGATAATAGTATACAATGTGACACAGCGTGCGGTGCCGTTTGCAGTCAGAGCCTCACCCATGGCCAGGTAGCCCTTGATTCCAGACACGGGGTTCCACATGTTGGTGCCGTAGTGGTTGTACATCTCCATCCACATCATGGACGAGTCCGACCCCTGCACACATCACCCCACAGTGAGCTTTACAAATCCCACAGCGAGCTTTACAAATCCCACAGCGAGCTTTACGAATCCCACAGCGAGCTTTACGAATCCCACAGCGAGCTTTACGAATCCCACAGCGAGCTTTACGAATCCCACAGCGAGCTATACAAATCCCACAGCGAGCTGTTCAAATCCCACAGTGAGCTTTACAGATTCCACACTGAGCATCACAAATCCCACAGTGAGCTATACAAATCCCACAGTGAGCTATACAAACCCCACAGTGAGCTACACAAATCCCACAGTGAGCTGTACAAATCCCACAGCGAGCTTTACAAATCCCACACAGAGCTGTACAAGTCGGCATAAATAATCAGTACGTTCTGATTTTAGTTTTCAGTGATTACATCCAGCGGTATGTTTGCGATTTTCGCACATCAGGTGTTTGCATGATGGAAGTTTCTGCTCAGTTCTCCAGCTGTCGGCACAGATGTGACTAATGATGTTTGGGTTATGAAACAGAAGAGCTGGCCTAACTGACTGAAGACATCTTTTGACCTCCCCTTGTATCCTTAAAGAGATCCTCAAGCATAAGCTAAAAAATCCCCCCCCCCCCTCCCCATATCTATCATTCTTTACAGAATTACCTTTATTTTTCAGCAACTTCTTTCCTTACGGTGCTTTTTCTTTTCGTTTTGCTTTTCTCCCCTGCAATGGCTGCTTTGGGGGTGCCGTTGGATTCTGTTTTCTTTGTTGTTGTTGGTTTGTTTTGTTTTTTTAAGCCTTGGTGGCTAGAATACCACATAATTATAGGCATTGTGTCTCCTTTGGATGCCAGGAGAGGATCTTACATAGTCACTCGCGTTCCACTGATGAGTCTGAATCCTCCGGGACAAAAGACGCCTCTGGGCAGGGGAGATAAATGGTTCTGTTTTGAAGATGGACTCTGATAGTGCTCGTGACGTATTTGATACCGATATGTATATATGCCAACGCCCAATTTTTGAATCGCCGTTTTCTTTACCTCCTCGTATTTGTGTTGATTTTTACGTGGTGACAGCCCTGATACGACCCTTTGCGGTCGGCTGGGCTATAAGCAACATTACCTTACCTCCTCGTATTCTTCATTTCAAACAATCTTTGCCAAGTCGCGGAAGAATTCTTAGCGTGCATTGTTTTCCTTGACTACTTATGTCGCACATAGAACTGAGGTGGAAGGGGAGACAATAGGGTTAAAATAAAGATATCAATAATGATACTAATATTAGTAATAATAACGTTTGCATGACGAATAAGATATACTGATAACAATGATGATAGTTAAGACATGAATGACAGAATAGTTACAACAATATGGCTCTTGTTGTCCTTTTTTTCACGAATGTAATGTAATGTAAAAGGATATTTATAGAGCGCTTTACCTCGCGAGAGCCCAAAGCGCATATTACAAAAACATGATAAAATACTAATTCTAACCCAAGCACGCACACACACACACAACACGAAAAACAAAACACACACACACACACGCAGACACACGAGCGCGTCAAAACACCAGTGTAAGTGGCAGAGCCATCAATAATGCAGTGAAGTTTTTACAAATCTTGTCGAACTAAGTGATATAAGGGTAATTGTTTCATCGCAGTTTTCACCTGTAAGGTATAGTTGGGATCATTTCTATGGGCCATCGTCCTTACCTGGGGCGGGGTGGGGGGGGCTGGGTGTGTCCTTACCTGCGTGGTGTAGGGGTCAGGGCGGGCCCCCAGGGGCATGTCGTACCCCCCCCCTCCACCCCGTGGGTGGCGGGGTGGGGGTTGGGTGTGTCCTTACCTGTGGGGTGTAGGGGTCAGGGCGGCCCCCCAAGGGCAAGTCGTAGCCCCCGGGGGTGGCGGGGTGGGGCTGGGCGTGTCCTTACCTGTGTGGTGTAGGGGTCGGGGCGGGCCCCCAGGGGCATGTCGTAGCCCCCGTGGGTGGCGGCCGTGGCCATGGCCCTCATGGTCTGCAGCTGGCCGAACCTCTCCCGCTTACGCCACTTGGCCCGCCGGTTCTGGAACCACACCTGCCGGACAGACATCGGTTGTGATGGTGAGGATGATGATAGTGATGGTAAAGGCAGTGACAGCGTGATGATAGCTATAATGGTTGTGATGACGAGGACGATAGTCATGGTAAAGGCAGTAACAGGGTGATGATAGCTATGGTGGTGAGGCTTGGGGTAGAAATGTGCAGATTTGTATAAGTATGCACTGTGTGGTGTGGTGTGGTGTGTGTGTGCGTATTAGTTAGTGTTTACATATGCACACACACGTAGCGCATGCGTATGAAGCATTTGGTGAATAACCTCGCATATGAAGCATTCTCAAACCTGTGCACGGTCTTGGTGTTGATCGATTGTTTAGACGTAGCCTACAGGTTCTCTTGGCACTAGATAGCAAACACATAGCTATCCTCCACATTACAGCCTGTAATTTGATATCAACGAGCAAAGAAATCATTTTAAAAGCCCTCTAAATCGGGGGAAAAAACATAAGTATATTTTTTTTGCTGTAGTATTATCTCAGTAGCATCTTCCTCTACTTTCTCTTGCCCTTGCTTGCACACCACCCGATGTCCTCCTCTTTCGTGTATGTCCTAACGATATGTAACGGGTGAAAGTCTCCTTTCTTTCCCTAGATGCAGTCTGTTTTGGCAGGTTCATCATCCACCCCCACCCCCTCTCTCTCTCTCTCTCTCTCTGTCCCAGCCCCCACCCTCTCCTCACCACAAGACAAGACAAGTGTACAAAAGGCAGCAACGGTATAGGATCCATGCTCGTTGTAGGAATTTTCAACATGAGATAATAAGTTTTCTGCTGAATCACTGGCCGCTTTGTTGCACTTTCAAATAAATGGCTGCTGCCACTAATTGTTGATCCTAACAGTTCAGAGTGTCATGTTATAACACACACACAACACACACACACACACACACACACACACACACACACACACACACCTGCAGCAAGCCGGGTGTGCGAGCGGCGGTCGTCAAAAGCGTTGGAAATGTCTGTTTTGAGAGCGAAACAAGCATGAGACAGACAGAAAGAGAGAACTAGCATGGTAGAGAGAGATGGATCGGCAGAGAGAGAGAGAGAGAGAGAGAGAGAGAGAGAGAGAGAGTGCAAAACAAGGCAGAGAGAGCAAAACAAGCATGAGAGAGGTAGACAGAGCAAAAGAGAGAGGGAGGGAGGGAGAGAGAGCAAAACAAACATGACAAAACAGACCAAAACGAGAGAGAGAGAGAGAGAGAGAGCGCGCGCGCTAGGTATCCCGGGCCATGTCACTAAGCTTGTTGGGACAAGTGTGGGCAACGTGGGCTGTAACCTCCCTCCCACTGTTTTTCCCCGTTGTGGTTCAAGTCCGACACACACCTCTGACAACAGCTACAGAGTGTGTGGTGGGGTATCATGCGTGTGTTCCGGACGGGAGGGGTGGGGGGGGGGGGGGGGCTGGCGGGCTGGCGGGGCGGAGGTGAGCGCGTGCGCGCGCTAACACGCAGTAGGATTTGTTTTAAAGTTGTTTGTTTGTCCTCCAACCTCCTTTTTGACATATTCTTTATTTCATTCCCCCCCCCCCCCCCCCCCCTATTTTCTCCTCTTTACTTCTCCACTGACCTCATGCGCCATGCAGATCTGTCGGCTCCATTACTGATCGACGTTCTAATGGGAACTTAGTATTGTGACTGCTACTTAAGACACCGAGTCGCCCTAGCAAAAATGACAACACAGAGCATACAGAACGAAGGAGACATCCAACTGATCAGTTTCAGTCGGTATTGGAAAGCAAATACTAACATCGAAGTCACGAATCTGGATTATTATTTTCTTCAGTCAGGACAATAAACGACGGAATTCAGCTACAGGGGAAACAACCTTCAGCCTCTTTCCCCCTGTCAGTTCCATGTGGTCATTGTCAGTTGGTCACACAAGGTGGTCCACATTCTGGACCCAGATGGAAGAAACAAGTGACCGACTGTTCGTCCTTTGTTTTCGTTGTGGTGAATGTTGTTTGTCCTCTGCCGGAAGAAGACCCGACAGGTCAAAACGCGTTGTGTAATGTGTTTGCCCCTTCATTTGGAGCGCCAGTATTTGTTTGTTGTTGTGTTTCCCCTCTGGGAACATAGGGACGTAAAGTGATTGTAATGCCGATTATGGATGGAACATGTGGGTATTAAGTGCTAGTGCTGTTGATTGTTGAAGTGACCCGGGACATTGAGTGATTGTGATGCTTTTTGTTTCTTTTC
>CM065737.1:56328249-56343249 GCA_033310375.1 Conus canariensis
CCCCCCTTTTTTTTTTTTTTTTTTTTTTTTTCTCCTAATTCTTCCTCTCTTCCCACCTATCTTGTTTTCCAGAATTCCGACACTTGAATTGAAATCTGTCTCCTATGTCGCCATTATGGTGTGTTTTACAGGCCTTAAATAGCTTTCAGGCGAAGCGTCGGCCAGAGATAAACGAAGCGTTCGGAAAATGTTCTGCAAATTGATTTTGTTTTAATGCGAAAGTCCATCAAGTCTGTTTTATAGCCAGGCAGAACAAAGCGGCGAGAACTGGTGCTGAACATTCTAAAGCTGTTTTATAGCCAGGCAGAACAAAGCGGCGAGAACTGGTGCTGAACATTCTAAAGCTGTTTTATAGCCAGGCAGAACAAAGCGGCGAGAACTGGTGCTGAACATTCTAATGCTGTTTTAGAGAGACATTTACAGAGATAGACAGAGATTCGATTTCGGAAAACGATTGTTCACAATAGGTCATCGCTCCTAGTGAAGGGGGTGTGTGAACATCATATAATCAATTGTAATTTTTTTTTTTTTTATAAATAGAACGAGCTGTTCAGTGTTGGTACATACTAGAGACTGTGTGTGTGTCAAATTGATAGATGGGAGAAAATAAGTTCAGGCTAAAAATTCCTCCATCATTACCTTAATGACTTGGCAAAGAAAAAAGAAAGGGGGGGGGGGGAGTAGGGTGGAGGTTAGCGAAAGAAAATGGTAATATAAACTTTAGAGAGTTATTTTATAAATAGAAAATCATCCACTGGCTGCATATGGTGACCATCGTAGTCCTTGAAAACGGACCCATTCACATCGCCTGCTCAGATAATCTATGTAATGGCCTGTTCTGATTGGGGTAGACAGGGTAGGATGTCTTACATCTATGGATAAAGCCGAGAGAGTTAACTTTTGGTTTTCATGGTGTGCGCGTTTCCTTTATTCACTATTGTTTTTGTTTTATTTGTCATTAGTTGTATGTATTTATTCACGCTTTGGTAAAATGAAATTTGTCTGTCTCTCCCTCTCTTATCCTCCCCTTTTTCTCTTCCCCTCTGTCTCCATCTCCCGTCTCTCTCCCCCTCTTCCCTCTGTCCCCCCCACCTCTCCCCTCTGTCCCCCCCCCTCTTCCCTCTATCCCCCCCTCTCCTCCCCTCTGTCTTCCCCTCTCCTCCCCTCTGTCCCCCCTCTCCTCCCCTATGTCTTCCCTCTCCTCCCCTATGTCTTCCCCTCTTCCCTCTGTCTCCCCTCTCCTCCCCTCTGTCTTCCCCTCTTCCTTCTGTCCCCCCCTCTCCTCCCCTATGTCCCCTCCTCTTTCCTCTGTCTTCCCCTCTTCCCTCTGTCCCTATGTCCCCCCCTCTCCTCCCCTATGTCTTCCCCTCTCCTCCCCTCTTTCCCCCGCTCTTCCCTCTGTCTTCCCCTCTTCCCTCTGTCTCCCCCTCTCCTCCCCTCTGTGCCCCCCCTCCTCCCCTCTGTCCTCCCCTCTGTCCCCCCCCCTCTTCCCTCTGTCCCCCCCCTCTCCTCCCCTCTGGCTTCCCCTCTTCCCTCTGGCTTCCCCTCTTCCCTCTGTCGTCCCCCCCCCCTCTGTCTTCCCTGTTCCCTCTGACTTCCCCTCTTTTCTCTGTCCCCCCTCTCCCCTCTGTCTTCCCTCTGTCCCCCCTCTCCCCTCTGTCTTCCCTCTGTGCCCCCCCCCCTCTTCCCTCAGTCTTCCCCCCCTCCTCTTCTCCCCTCTGTCCCCCTCTCCTCCCCTCTGGCTTCCCCTCTTCCCTCCCCTCTTCCCTCTGTCCTCCCTCTTCCCTCTCCTCCCTATCTTCCCCCCTCTCTTCCCCCCTCTTCCCTCTGTCCTCCCCTCTTCCCTCTTTCCCCCGCTCTTCCCTCTGTCCCCCCCTTGTCCCCCCTCTTCCCCCCCTCTGTCTTCCCTCTCCCCTCTGTACCCCCCCTCTTCCCTCTGTCCCCCCCCTCTGTCCCCCCCTCTTCTCCCCTCTATCTTCCCTCTGTCTCTCCCCCTCTGTCCCCCCTCTTCCCTCTGTCCCCCCTCTTCCCTCTGTCTTCCCCTCTTCCCTCTGTCCCCCCCTCTCCTCCCCTCTGTCTTCCCTTCTCCCCCCCCCCCTGTCGCCCCCTCTTCCCTCTGTCTTCCCCTCTCCCCTCTGTCTTCCCCCCCTCTGTCTTCCCCTCTTCCCTCTGTCCCCCCCTCTTCCCTCTGTCCTCTCCTCCCCTATGTCTTCCCCTCTTCTACCCTCTGTCCCCCCCTCTCCTCCCCTCTGGCTTCCCTCTGTCTTCCCTCTCCCCTTTCCCCCCTCTTCCCTGTCTTCCCCTCTTACCTTGGTCTTCCTCTAGGTCCCCCCCCTCTCCTCCCCTATGTCCCCCCTCTTTCCCTCTGTCCCCCCCTCTCCTCCCCTATGTCCCCCCTCTTCCCTCTGTCCCCCCCTACTCCTCCCCATGTCTTCCCCTCTTCCCTCTGTCCCCCCCTCTCCTCCCTATGTCTTCCCCTCTTCCCTCTGTCCCCCCCCTCTCCTCCCCTATGTCTTCCCCTCTTCCTCTGTCCCCCCCTCTCCTCCCTATGTCTTCCCGTCTTCCCCCTCTCCCCCTATGTCCCCCCCTTCCCTATGTCTTCCCCTCTTCCCTCTGTCCCCCCCTCCCTCCCCTATATCTTCCCTCTTCCCTCTGTCCCCCCCCTCTTCCCTCTGTCTTCCCCTCTTCCCTCTGTCTTCCCCCTCTTCCCTCTGTCCCCCCTCTTCCCTCTGTCTCCCCCTCTCCTCCCTCTATCCCCCTCTTCCCTCTGTCTTCCCCTCTTCCGTCTGTCTCCCCCCCTCTGTCCCCCCTCTTCCTTCCTCTTCCCTCTGTCTTCCCCTCTTCCCTCCCCTCTTCCCTCTGTCTTCCCTTTCCCTCTGTCTCCGCCGCTGTCTTCCCCTCTTCCCCCCTCTTCCCTCTGTCTTCCACTCTTCCCTCTGTCCCCCCTCTGTCTTCCCCTCTTCCCTGTCTTCCCCCCTCCCCTCCTCTCCTCCCCTATGTCTTCCCCAGGGGGGGAAGAGGGGGGGGAAGAGGGGGGGAAGAGGGGGGGGAAGACAGGGGGGGGGAAGACAGGGGGGAAGAGGGGGGGGACAGGGGGGAAGAGGGGGAAGACAGGGGGGGGAAGAGGGGGAAGAGGGGGGGAAGAGGGAAAGGAAAGGGGGGAAGAGGGGAGAAGAGGGACAGAGGGAAGGGGAAGAGGGGAAAGGGGAGGAAGGGGGGGGACAGAAGAGGGGAGGAAGGGGGGGGAGGGGGGGGACAGAGGGAGAAGAGGGGAGACGAGGAAGAGGGGGGGAAGACAGAGAGAGGGGGGGAGGACAGAGGGAGAGAGGGGGGAGGGAAGAGGGGGGAAGAGAGGGGAAAGAGGGGAGGGGGGGGCAGGGGGGAAGAGGGAAGAAGGGGGGGAGGGGAGGAGGGAAGAGGGGGGGACAGAGGGGGAAGAGGGGGAAGGGAAGAGGGGGGGAAGAGGGGGGGGAGGGAAGAGGGGGGACAGGGAGAGAGGGGGGAAGAGGGGGGAAGAGGGAAGAGGGGGGGGGAAGAGGGGAACGAGGGGAGAGGGGGCAGAGGAAGAGGGGGGACAGAGGGGGGAAGAGGGGGCAGAGGGAGGGGGAAGAGGGGAGAGGGGGGGGGAAGAGGGGGGACAGAGGGAAGAGGGGGGAAGAGGGGGGGGGGACAGAGGAAGAGGGGGACGAGAGGGGAAGGGGAGGGGAAGAGAGAGGGAGAGGGGGAAGAGGAAGGGGGGGGGGGGAAGAGGGGGGCACAGAGGGAGAAGAGGGAGGGGCAAGAGGAAAGGGGGGGGGGAAGAGAAGAGGGGGGGGGGAAGAGGGGAGAAGAGGGGGGGACAGAGGGGAGGGAGGGGGGGGACAGAGAGGGGGGAAGAGGGGGGAAGAAGGGGGGGGACAGGCAGGGGAAGAGGGGGAAGAGGGGGAAGAGGGGGGGAAAGGAAGAGGGGGAGACAGAGGGAAGAGAGAGGAGACAGGGACGAGGGAGGGAAGGGGGAGAGAAGGAAGAGGGGGACAAGGGGGAGGGAAGAGGGGAAGGAAGAGGGGGAAGAGGGGAGAGGGGAAGACAGGGGGGAAGGAGGGGGGGACGAGGGAGGGGGGGGAGGGGGGACAGGGAGGGGGGAAGAAGAGGGAGGGGACAGAGGGAAGAGGGGGAGAGGAAGAGGGGGAGGGGGGAAGAGGGAGGGGGACAGAGGGAGAGAGAGGGGGAAGGGGGGAAGAGGGAAGGAGAGGGGGCGAGAGAGGCAAAGGGGAGAGACAGAGACAAAGAGGAGAGGGGGCGAGAGAGGCAAAGGGGAGAGACAGAGACAAAGAGGAGAGGGGGCGAGAGAGGCAAAGGGGAGAGACAGAGACAAAGAGGAGAGGGGGCGAGAGAGGCAAAGGGGAGAGACAAAGAGGAGAGGGGGCGAGAGAGGCAAAGGGGAGAGACAGAGACAAAGAGGAGAGGGGGCGAGAGAGGCAAAGGGGAGAGACAGAGACAAAGAGGAGAGGGGGCGAGAGAGGCAAAGGGGAGAGACAGAGACAAAGAGGAGAGGGGGCGAGAGAGGCAAAGGGGAGAGACAGAGACAAAGAGGAGAGGGGGCGAGAGAGGCAAAGGGGAGAGACAGAGACAAAGAGGAGAGGGGGCGAGAGAGGCAAAGGGGAGAGACAGAGACAAAGAGGAAAGGGGGCGAGAGAGGCAAAGGGGAGAGACAGAGACAAAGAGGAGAGGGGGCGAGAGAGGCAAAAGAGGGGAGAGAGACAGAGACAAAGAGGAAAGGGGGCGAGAGAGGCAAAGGGGAGAGACAGAGACAAAGAGGAGAGGGGGCGAGAGGCAAAGGGGAGAGACAGAGGGGGAGACAGAGGGGAAAGGGGGATATTGAGGGAGAGGGGGGACGGAGACAGAGGGGAGGGACAGAGGGGAGTGAGGGAGAGAGAGACAAAGGGGAGAGAGAGACAAAGGGAGAGACAGAGACAAAGGGAGAGAGGAGGGAAGGGCGCGATGAGGGAGAGAGGAGAGCACCGCTGGCGAGCCGGCCAGCCAGACGCCATGTCTCAGTCAAGGGAGGGAAGCGAGCCCTCTCAGTCAGCAAGACGGCAGCCGACACCCTAATGAAATTACCGCTAATTAAACACGCTGCCATGTCTGCCCCTCGCCGCGTAAATTGGTTCAGCCAGGCAAAAACAGGAGGAGGAAGAGGAGTGTAGGCATGTGGGTGCCTTTGTAGGTAGGTAGGTAGATCGACAGATGGCTAAGTATGTGTTGGGCTGGTTTACTGCCGATTTCTTTGTGCTCACCTTTTGCATCTACAGACTGAATCGAACTAGGTCTATGTCAAGTGAAGTCAAAATTCTTTTTCAGTGAGGGTTAACGAGTAAGCTTTACAGCTTTTTTTTTTTTTTATCCTGTCCTTAGAAGAAAAATATCAAACACGAAGCAATGCATTCGTACAAATTTAGAAAATATACAGTCTAATGGAAACAATAAAAATCTAACGACGATCAACAACACACCGGACTGGGCACATCCAGACGTGTGTGTCCGAGAGTGAGTGAGAGAGAGAGAGGAGAGAGAGAGAGAGAGAGAGAGAGAGAGAGAGAGATTGAGACTGACAGAAACCAACAGAGGGAGGGAGGGAGGGAAATAATAGACGTAATAATAGACCTTTTCGGATTAAAGAAAAGGCCACAATGCAAGTCATTCAAAAGGAGGAGCGAGTTGGCATGCAGTAACGCGTGTGTTGTGGGCGTTTATATTTTGAGTGATTAAAAAATACCATGCCTAGATATGCTGATTTATTACTCATCCCTTTCAAATTGGCAGTGACCTTTTCTTTAATTCGGCAAGGCCTGTTAAGTCACATCAACAACTATTTTGTACCATGGAGTCATTGCCTACACAGAACAATGGAAAGTCGCCGTTTACACGTAACAGCATGGAGTCCTTATCTACATAGAACAATGGAAAGTCACTATCTACACGTAACAGCACGAGCCATTTACACAGGAGAAAAGTCACTATCTGCATGCAACAGCACGGAACTGTTACCTACATAGAAGAATGGAAATTCACTAGTTACACACGCAACAGCATGGAGTCATTATCTACATATAACATTAACAATGGAAAGTACTGACACATAACGGCATGGACTAAATAGAACAATGGAAAGTGACTAATTTCAACCAGTCGCCTAGGCGCAGTGGGTAGCGTCGCGTATTCGCGGCTGGGAGGTCGTGGGTTCGATTCCCATCAGAGCCATGCGCAATTTCAGATCGGCTTCTCTTGAGAGTTGAGTTTGCTGTGGGCTCAGTTGATAAGACTGGACTACACCGTCGAGTTCCTAAGGGTGATAATGATGAGGAATCACCATCTGCATACGACAAAGTGCACTCGCTTTCTACATTTGATGATGTGGAGACACTATCCTCACATAAGAATGTACATTCTCTGGATATGAAACTGTAGATACGCTGCCCACACAGACTCAGAGGGCACCAAGGAACATGCACTCAAACTCTGAACAGCTCACAATGTGTCAACGAGGAACGGTCCAGCGCTTTCTGCTTTAGCAGCGCCGCACACACAGCAGCTTTTGAGGACGGGCAACGTCAGTCAGTGTTGCTCAGTACTGGTCAAGTGTGTCCGCAACGTTGACAGCAGAGTGTTGAGCTATTCGGATTATCTATCCCTGTCTGTATTGCTTGTAATTGTCCGATCAGAATCGCTTTCCAGGATCGAGAGTAAACAACAAATACAAGTAGATTTTAAAAGTAATCATTATGACTACACCGAACAACGTGGACAAACGTATCACGAGACAAAACATGACGCGTTTCGACCTCTTAGGTCTTCTTCGGGTAAGCCAAACAATACATTCTTCATTTTCGTTGTCCTGGGTGTCGTTTATCTTGCCTGAAGAAGACCCGAGAGGTCGAAACGCGTCGTGTTTTGTCTTGTGATTCGTTTGTCCACGTTGCTTGGTGCATTTCATAATAATTACTTTTAAAATTTGCTCGGATCTCCGCCTGCAGTCGCCTCACTTTGCAACTAAATACAAGTAGATCGGAGTGTAGATCTGGATCGATACGTGAAGGAACCGGAACTGATTTTGCGAAGGGAATACGCATGTATTAGGGGAACACAAGAAAGAGTTTAACAGGTTAGACAAGCGGGGGGGAGAGGGCAACTGAGGCTTCCTGCACTGATAGATGGCAGAAAGCAGTTGAGGCTCACTGCCTTTACAGGAGAGTCCACGGCACATTGCAGAAGCACCACCGAGTAAAGAGTTCCACCCACAGCCTCCGCCAATGTTGAAACCTCGATCATCATCGCTCGGCAAGTCATCAACAACCCCTGTGCCAAAAGCAGAACAGAACAAAGCGGCAGAAACGCTCTTTCTCGCCACTACTGTCTCGGATGGAACCAGCTTGAAGAGATCGGTCCAGTTCCATCGACCTCCACATCTTCATCAGCTGTGGGAAGATTCTCAGCAACACTAGCAGACTCCGTTCTCTTGTACCCCACCCCCTACCCCC
Source organism: Conus canariensis (assembly GCA_033310375.1). Classification (NCBI taxonomy): domain Eukaryota; kingdom Metazoa; phylum Mollusca; class Gastropoda; order Neogastropoda; family Conidae; genus Conus; species Conus canariensis. The sequence continues at coordinate 56,335,767 of CM065737.1, forward strand.
CATTTAATTCCTTCTACACCGTTCCTTGCGAAAACTGTCGTACGTAAGTTGTTGGAGATTTTTTCTTTTTCTTTTTCTTTCTTTTTTTTTTTTTTTTTTTTGGGGGGGGGGGGGGGGGGGCAGCTTATACTGTCTTTTTTTTTTACTGGTCTCCAGAGGAACTTACACATGACTCTTGTTAATCCAAGGGATACCATTCTTTGTACACAGGAATGGCAGAGGGAATGCGCTTCCAGACAGCCGTTATGGTAAATGACGTCAAGTTCCCCTTCAGTCTTTGTGGCCTGGCGTCACGGGGCTCAACGTTCTCGTTCATCTAGTGTTCTAAGGACTAGTGCTCGTTGCCTTTTTTGTTTTGTTTCAAGGGGCTCAACGTTCTCGTTCATCTAGTGTTCTAAGGACTAGTGCTCGTTGCCTTTTTTGTTTTGGTTCAAGGGAGGCCAGATGTTGGGAAATATGTGCTGTTCCTTTTTAGATGAAGAACTGCGATTGGTTGCTCTCTCTCTCTCTGAGACTCTTCTACTTGTTTCTCCGCTCTCGCCCCCCCACCTCTCCCCCCCTCTCTCTCTCTCTCTCTCTCTCTCTCTCTCCCCCTCAGCCGTCCTCCCTCCCACCCACCCTTTCTTCCTCTAAATATGTGTTGTATTATTCCTTATGAACTGTTATGTGTTGATATGCACTTATGTCAGATGTTTTCTTTCTCCTGTTTGCAGGCATCTTTTCTTTTCCGAGGGCTGGATGAAAAAAAGAGCCACCGACTTTGAGCTTCTTCCATGGAAGCCCTAACGACGTTCAAGGAATCTGCCACCAACACGTGAGGAAACGACTTAGGACTCCCAAGGAAACCCCATGACGAGGCTGAAGGAGACCCCCGAGGACTCCACAGACGACGTCTAAGAGCATCCCTGGCGACACCTAAGGAACCCCCTGAAGACGCCGAGAACCCTCATGACGACACCTAAGGAGACATTAAAGTCGCTCAAGGAAACCCTCAATGACGCCGAAGAAAACGCTCTAACGACGTCCAAGATAACCCTGCAGACCTCTAAAGACACTTTGGCTACGCCAGAGGAAACCCTTGAAGACGCCCAGGAAACCCCTGACTACTTCTAAGAATACCCCTGAGCACTACCGAGAAGACCCCTAAAGATCCCCAAGGAGACATCCTAAAGATGTCCGAGGACACCCCTGAAGACGCCTGGGACACGCCGGACAAAGTCCAAGGACGTCCCTCACAACGCTTAAGGAAATCCTGGTTGACACCTTAGGTCATCCCCGACGACGCCCACGGACGTCCCTGACGACGCCCAAGGACGTCCTTGACGACACCCAAGGTCATTTCTGACGACGCCCAAGGACATCTCTTACGACGCCCAAGAAAATTCTTGACGACGCCTAAGGATATCCATGACGACGCCTAAGGATATCCATGACGACACCTAAGGATATTCGTGACGACGCCTAAGGATATCCATGACGACGCCCAAGGAATTCCTGGTCGACACCCAAGGACATCCTTGACAACGCTCAAAGAAACCCATGCCAAGGTCACAACTTCATTCATGCAGGAAAATGTGTTGCAACGCGCTGGTCCTGCATCCGACCAATCGAAAGCTGCTTCCATTGAATATCTGTTGCTGGTCCACAAGAAGTGTAACAAACTGGACAGGCAGACACCGCAAAGACTGAGAGTGACAGGAGGGCAGAGCTGTCAACATGTGTTTGCCCGTGGATGGACGCCACTCGCAATGCATGAGGATAAATCTGTGATCATCTACAGCACCCCCCCCCCCCCCCCCCCCCCCCCCCCCCCAACAACCAAGCACTTTCTATGTCTGCTGGTCTGAATCCACATTTCTGTCAATTTTTTTTTGTCAGAAGATCGTGACGCCTGTGTTGACTTTGTACCAACACTCGAGCACGTGCGAGGAGGAGGAGTGAGGACTCGTACATCTAAATACTGTTTATTGCCTTTTGCTATACAAAAAAGCAAACAGACAAAAGAAATAAACGTCTAAGAATTTACTAGAAACATTCCCCTGACGAAAAAAAATTGATGGTCTTGGCTTAAAAACTATTTTTTGTTCGCGTGCACACGCCTTGTCCATGCTTATATTACAGAACCTGCAGTCGCCCTCTTTCGCTGACAACACGAGTTATTTAATACATCTCTCCTGTTAGCAAAAAAAAAAAAAAGTGGCTCACCTCGTACATCTTTGTGGGGCTCCACAAAAAACAAAGCTTTAACGGTTTTTTTTTTTTACGCCCCTGGTCTTTGCCTCGTAAAAACCAGATCATGTGTCCCCCTTCTGCTCACAAAAGCCCCCCTCGTGTCATAAAAACCCCTTCTCCCTCAGCTGACAAACCTGCAGCCACTCCAAGCCCGCCAGTATGTGGCGACCGCTTAATGCGACTTCCCCCTGCGGAGAGCTGTCCTGGTGGGGAGATAACCCAATTATCCACTTCAGGTATTAACATGGCACTTCAATTTCTCCCCTGCTAGCTTCTATTAGCGTGTGTCTGGCGCCCGCCTGACTGAAGATGACAAGGCTATCCTTCAATCGCTCCGCCGGGCACCTCACCATCCTGACAGAACTCGACGAGACGGGGAGAAGAATAAAGGCGTTTTACAAAGAACACCACAGACTTTTCTGTTCTTCTCTGTTCGAGAGTGTGTGTGTGTGTGTGTGTGTGTGTGTGTGTGTGTCTCTCTCTCTCTCTCTCTCTCTCTCTCTCTCTCTTCGTGAACTCTCTCTCCGTCTCTCTCTCTCTCTCTTCGTGAACTCACTCTGTCTGTCCGTCTCTCCTCTTTCTCTCTCTACGTGTACAGATGTTGGAAGAATGAATAACATAGTTATCAGTATTTGAAGAATGAATATCATAATCATCAGTATTTGAAGAATGAATATCATAATCATCAGGTTTGGGGCTGCAGATTTACTCTTTTCTCAAACTGTAATTTGAGTACGAGATGGGTTTTTTTCCCCGTTCGTTTTAGCAGTATTACTATCGTAACGTTCTCTTCCATAGCCCAAATCAACACGTATTTACTGTGTACTTTTTCAGAAGTCAAAATCAAAATCACTTTATTATCTCAAAAGCGAGAAATTAAGACCGGGTGCGACAGTTAAAATACACGCAACATGGGGACAGTACATGAAATAATCCATGAACAATCCTCTAAAACAAAATGATCTTGTATTGCACCCACATCACTGAACCTGCATATATATATATATATATATATATAATATATATATATATATATATATACATATATATATAATCTCCCAAGATCTTTGACAAGATTATGACGTTAGCATTGCATGTTTAAAAGAATACTTAACATTTTATATTAAACAATTCAACAAACAAAAGATACACTGGGATTTGGTCGGAATTTTTTTGCGTTCAAAAATCGAAAACGTTCAGTTTAAAAATAAATATTCCACTCATCCGATCATGACCCCTACCTACTATCATAATAGAGAACAGAAGATATATCTAAAAGATTAAAACATGACCCCTACCTAACATCATAACCATCAATAGAAGATATCGAAAGGTTAATTCATTTAATGATGACTGGATGTTATGATTTTGAAACAATCATCAAAACTAAACCTCACACATCTCGGCACGAAATGTAAGTACATTCAGGTAAATTCCTGAAAGGAAAGAGAAATTTACGCACGTGCGCGTGCGCGCGCGCGCGCGCACACACACACCACACACACACACACACACACACACACACACACACTCACAGGATACACATACACACAGGATATAAAACATAAGGGCCTGAACACAGCACCATGCAAAGCATAGGAGCCTGAATACAGTACTATATAAACTACAGGAGCCTGAATACAGTACTACATAAACTACAGGAGCCTGAATACAGTACCATATAAACTACACGACACTGAATACAGTACCATATAAACTACAGGAGCCTGAATACAGTACCATATAAACTACACGACACTGAATACAGCACCATATAAACTACAGGACAATGAATACAGTACCATATAAACTACAGGAGCCTGAATACAGCACCATATAAATTACAGGAGCCTGAATACAGCACCATATAAATTACAGGAGCCTGAATACAGCACCATATAAAATACAGGACACTGAATACAGAACCCTATAAACTACAGGACACTGAATACAGAACCCTATAAACTACAGGACACTGAATACAGAACCCTATAAACTACAGGACACTGAATACATCACCATATAAACTACACGAGCCTGAATACAGTACCATATAAACTACAGGACACTGAATACAGTACCATTAAAACTACATGACACTGAATACATCACCATATAAACTACAGGACACTGAATACAGTGCCATATAAACTACAGGACACTGAAAACATCACCATATAAATTACAGGAGCCTGAATACAGCACCATATGAACTACTGGACACTGAATACAGTACCATATAAACTACTGGACACTGAATACAGTACTGAATACAGTACCATACAAACTACTGGACACTGAATACAGTACCATATAAACTATAGGAGCCTGAATACAGTACCATATAAACTACAGGAGCCTTAATACAGTACCATATAAACTACACGACACCGAATACATTACCCTGCAAACTGCAGGAGCTTTCATACAGTACCCTATAAACTACAGGACCATGAATACAGTACCCTATAAACTACAGGACACTGAATACAGTACCCTATGAACTACAGCAGCCTGAAAACAGTACCATATAAACTAAAGAACACTGAATACAGCACCATATAAACTACAGGACACTGAATACAGCACCATATAAACTACAGGACACTGAATACAGCACCATAAAAACTACAGGAGCCTGAATACAGCACCATATAAACTACATAACACTGAATGCAGCACCATATAAACTACTGGACACTGAATACAGTACTACATAAACTACAGGACACTGAACACAGTACTATATAAACTACAGGACACTGAATACAGCACCATATAGACTACAGAACACTGAATACAGTACCCTATAAAATAAAAGACGCTGAATACAGCACTATATAAACTACAGGACACTGAATACCGTACCATATAAACTGCAGGAGCCTGAATACAGTGCCCTATAAGATAGACTACAGGGGCCTGAATACAGTACCATATAAACTACAGGAGCCTGAATACAGTACCATATAGACTACAGGACACTGAATACAGTACCATATAAACTACAGGACTCTGCATACAGTACCATATAAACTACAGGAGCCTGAATACAGTACCATATAGACTACAGGACACTCAATACAGTACCCTATAAACTACAGGACACTGAATACAGTACCATGTAAACTCCAGGACACTGAATACAGTACCTATAAATTACAGGACACTGAATACATCACCCTATAAACTACAGGACACTGAATACAGTACCATATAAACTACAGGAGCCTGAATACAGCACCATATAAACTACAGGACACTGAATACAGTGCCATATAAAGTACAGGACACTCAATACAGTACCATATAAACTACAGGACACTGAATACAGTACCCTATAAACTACAGGACACTGAATACATCACCATATAAACTACAGGACACTGAATACAGCACCATATAAATTACAGGACACTGAATACAGTACCATATAAACTACAGGACACTGAATACAGTACCATATAAACTACAGGACACTGAATACAGTACCATATAAACTACACGACACTGAATACATTACCATATAAACTACAGGACACTGAATACAGTACCATATAAACTACAGGACACTGAATACAGTACCATATAAACTACAGGACACTGAATACAGTACCATATAAACTACAGGAGCCCAAAGACAGTACCATATAAACTACAGGCGCCTGAATACAGTGCCACCTAAACTACAGGACACTGAATACAGCACCATATAAACTACAGGACACTGAATACAGCACCATATAAACTACAGGACACTGAATACAGTACCATATAAACTACAGGACACTGAATACAGTACCATATAAACTACAGGACACTGAATACAGTACCATATAAACTACAGGACACTGAATACAGTACCATATAAACTACAGGACACTGAATACAGTACCATATAAACTACAGGACACTGAATACAGTACCATATAAACTACAGGACACTGAATACAGTACCATATAAACTACAGGACACTGAATACAGTACCATATAAACTACAGGACACTGAATACAGTACCATATAAACTACAGGAGCCTAAAGACAGTACCATATAAACTACAGGACACTGAATACATCACCATATAAACTACAGGAGCCTGAATACAGTGCCATATAAACTACAGGAGCCTGAATACAGTACCATATAAACTACAGGACACTGAATACAGTACCATATAAACTACAGGAGCCTAAAGACAGTACCATATAAACTACAGGACACTGAATACATCACCATATAAACTACAGGACACTGAATACAGTACCATATAAACTACAGGACACTGAATACAGTACCATATAAACTACAGGACACTGAATACAGTACCATATAAACTACAGGAGCCTAAAGACAGTACCATATAAACTACAGGACACTGAATACATCACCATATAAACTACAGGACACTGAATACAGCACCATATAAACTACAGGACACTGAATACAGTACCATATAAACTACAGGACACTGAATACAGTACCATATAAACTACAGGACACTGAATACAGTACCATATAAACTACAGGACACTGAATACAGTACCATATAAACTACAGGAGCCTAAAGACAGTACCATATAAACTACAGGACACTGAAATACATCACCATATAAACTACAGGAGCCTGAATACAGTGCCATATAAACTACAGGAGCCTGAATACAGTGCCATATAAACTACAGGAGCCTGAATACAGTGCCATATAAACTACAGGAGCCTGAATACAGTACCATATAAACTACAGGAGCCTGAATACAGTGCCATATAAACTACAGGACACTGAATACAGTACCATATAAACTACAGGACACTGAATACAGTGCCATATAAACTACAGGAGCCTGAATACAGTGCCATATAAACTACAGGACACTGAATACAGTACCATATAAACTACAGGACACTGAATACAGTTCCATATAAACTACAGGAGCCTGAATACAGTACCATATAAACTACAGGACACTGAATACAGTACCATATAAACTACAGGACACTGAATACAGTACCATATAAACTACAGGAGCCTGAATACAGTACCCTATAGACGACAGGGGCCTAAATGCCGCAGCACCCGAATGCAGGAGAGTGAATACAACGCATAGTAAACTGTTGGAACGTGAAGTGAAAGTATATTATGAGAGTAAATTATAAGGTTTCCTTGGAATTGAGACATAGCCTTTGCTAATCTTTTAATTTGTATATAGATGGTTGTGAAACATCGTTCTTGAAGATGACTATGCATATT
>CM065737.1:56348249-56373249 GCA_033310375.1 Conus canariensis
GACTGTTTTCGCCTGTCCTCATAGATACTGCCTTCTTTCACCTCAAGGTGAGAATTGTTTGTCTCAGCTGACTGTTGTTTTCACCTGTCCTCACAGATCCTGCATTTTTTCACCACAAGGTAAGAATTGCTTACATCAGCTGACTTATTTTCACCTGTCATAGATCCTACATTTTTCCATCTTAAGGTGAGAATTGTTTACCTCAGCTGACTGCTGTTTTCACCTGTCCTCATAGATCCTGCATTTTTTCACCACAAGGTGAGAACTGTTTGCCTCGGCTGACTCTTTTAACCTGTCCGCATGGATCTTACCTTTTTTTCACCTCAAGGTGAGAATCGTTTGCCTCGGTGACTGTGTCAAGGATCTACTTCCCTCTACCTCAAGGTGAGAATCGTTTGCCTCGGTGACTGTGTCAAGGATCTACTTCCCTCTACCTCAAGTTGAGAATTGTTCGCCTCGGTGACTGTGTCAAGGATTTGCTTCCCTCTACCTCAAGGTGAGAATCGTTCGCCTCGGTGACTGTGTCAAGGATCTACTTCCCTCTACCTCAAGGTGAGAATCGTTTGCCTCGGTGACTGTGTCAGGGATCTACCTTCCCTCTACCTCCAGGTGAGAATTGTTTGCTTCACCTGGATCGCACACACGCCAGCCTTTTCTCCATTCCTGTTGCATTTTGATACAGCCAGGTTTTGTTTCTTTCTTTCTTTCCCCCCATACACACATGGCACAGACATTTAATACTTGCAAGATAGATAGATAGATTGACGGACAGGCGGATGGACCGACGGACAGATAGATGCGGGCGCGCGCGCGCGCGCTTGTGTGTGTGTGTGTGTGTGTGTGTGTGTGCGTGTGTGTGTGTGTGTGTGTGTGTGTGTGTGTGCGTGTGCGTGTGTGTGTGTGATTATTTATTCATGTATAGGTCTTGCCCCCTCACGAAGGGAGGGTCAACATGATGCTTTATACATCAGCCGGAAACAGAAAAAAGCAAACATTGAGGAACACAAAATAAGTTCCATTTCCAAAGACATTCCATGAGATAGAAGTTTTCCTAGATTTGACAGATTTCTAAAAGAACAACGAGAACTTCTGCACAAATTCAGTCACAGATGAGGACATTAACAGCATCAACTTAATGAAACAAAGATGATTGTCTACCATGCTTTATGAAAAAGTCCTTGGATATTTGCAAATTTCTAAAAGAACAACGAGAACTTCTGCACAAATTCAGTCACAGATGAGGACATTAACAGCATCAACTTAATGAAACAAAGATGATTGTCTACCATGCTTTATGAAAAAGTCCTTGGATATTTGCAAATGTTTGATAGCGTGGAATAAATTGAACCTCATTTTCTTCAGTTTGTCTGCGTAACAGACTGATCAAATCGACAACTTTCAAAAGGTTTTGTGTCTTAAGCGACGCACCATCTAGGCAGACAACCCGGATGTAAATGTGGTTGTAAACAATCTTAAACGCTGGTCTATATCTGACGCCAAATAGAGTTTTGAATAAGGCTGTATTGCTAAAAGTTATGACTGTTGCACACCTACCCTTAGTCTGAATGTGCTCATTCCTTATCAACCAACCTTTGACGAATATGTTATATATACTCATTAATATTTCCACTTTGATTCATCCACATAAATCCAAAACCATATATTTAAAGAAACAAACACGTACCCTGGGCAACAATTTTCCTTAATGAAATACCTTACTCATACAACATAGCATAGCCTCCACGTAGGGTTCTTTCATTTTTCATCTTCCATTCTTAGTACTTACCCGATGACGACATTTAACAGCAGCATATATAGACATTGGACAGATTTGTTTTTCCTCTCTCTCTCTCGCGCGCGCGCGCGCGTGTACCCCACCCCCTCTATACACATCCACCTATTGTGTGAAATGATTGTTTAGTTACTTCCCTTCATGAGGAGCAATGGCCTATACAGTAATAAAACATCTGAAAATCTCTCTCTCTCTCTCTCTCTCTCTCTCTCTCTCTCTCTCTCTCTCTCTCTCTCTCTCTCTGTACGTGTTCCTTCCCACACTCCTCTTTAATGCAAAGGTGTGAAACGACAAAAAAACGGCTGACTTTCTACAGCCCATAGATACGAACCATACTGCACAACACGATGGCTCTGACAGTGGAATACTGTGATGAATCCAGCAAAGGGGTCGTGAGGAGCACAACAGGACGGCTCTGACAGTGGAATACTGTGATGAACCCAGCAAATGGGTCGTGAGGAGCACAACAGGACGGCTCTGACAGTGGAATACTGTGATGAATCCAGCAAATGGGTCGTGAGGAGCACAACAGGACGGCTCTGACAGTGAATACTGTGATGAACCCAGCAAAGGGGCCGTGGGGAGCACAACAGGACGGCTCTGACAGTGGAATACTGTGATGAACCCAGCAAATGGGTCGTGAGGAGCACAACAGGACGGCTCTGACAGTGAATACTGTGATGAACCCAGCAAAGGGGCCGTGGGGAGCACAACAGGACGGCTCTGACAGTGGAATACTGTGATGAATCCAGCAAATGGGTCGTGAGGAGCACAACAGGACGGCTCTGACAGTGAATACTGTGATGAACCCAGCAAAGGGGCCGTGGGGAGCACAACAGGACGGCTCTGACAGTGGAATACTGTGATGAACCCAGCAAAGGGGCCGTGAGGAGCACAGCAGGACGGCTCTGACAGTGGAATACTGTGATGAACCCAGCAAAGGGGCCGTGAGGAAGAACCTGCGGCTTTCATCGCACAGACCTACAACATTACTGGCCCTCCTCACAAGATCCTTACATGCCCCCAGTAAAACTCAAAACCAGTGAAGAAAAAAAAATACAAAGACACTCGTGCACATTAACAACAGGCATTACAGATCTGTCTTTCAATTACCCTTCAACAACTATCTTCAAATACCCACAAGTTTGTTGCTTTTCATCAACATCAATTTTTAAATGAAGAGCGGTGGCAGTGTGTTTCATTGCATTTGAAACCCTGTGATTGTTTCTGATATTCAGATTACCTTGTCTCGGCTAAAAGAAGAATAAAAGGTTTAAAAACATCTGATGTAAAGACGGTAAGAGTGAGAGAGACAGACCCAGAGAGAGCTGCCTTCCCTATCTGTACAACAACTCTGTGCCTAAACACACACACCAATTGAGGGACAGGACCATACCGACTCGAAGAACACATCGCCATTCCAGACTTCATCCCCCACCCCCACCCTGCCATCAATACTGCTTTCCGTTCTGCAAGGGAGGGACACACAGAGGGACACAAACAGAACCATGCAACAACGCTTCTCCCTTCTACCTTCAAATAGTTTTTATAGGCACACATAGCGATCACACTTCAGACATTTTCATCACGTAGCCTGGCCGACGCTACGACCCTCTTGTTTTCTCCAGGTTTGCAAAAAATCGGACACTGGTGAACACTCGTCCACAACTGGAAGTAGGTGAGAAGTGTTAGAGGGCCGGGGATGAATGGGAGAGAACTAAAAAGAAACATGAAAACATGAGACAACACTGAGGTGGGCAGAGAAGAAAAGAAGTTGAGGCTGACTCCAAGACTCAAGAGGAGAGTTGGGAAGGAACACGTATCTAAAAGAGAGAGAGAGAGAGAGAGAGAGAGAGAGAGAGAGAGAGAGAGAGAGAGAAACACAGAAAAATATACAGACAGACAGAAAAACGAATCTGCCCCATTTCCACCTCAGAAAACCAGTCGCCACAGAGACTTTTACGACTGGAACCCTGAGAGGGAAGCCTGCTGCGAAGAGTGGTGAAGAAGAAATAAAAGAGGAGTGGTGAAGGAGGACTAAAAGAGGAATGGTGAAGGAGGACTAAAAGAGGAGTGGTGAAGGAGGAATAAAAGAGGAGTGGTGAAGGACTAAAAGAGGAGTGGTGAAGGAGGAATAAAAGAGGAGTGGTGAAGTAGGACTAAAAGAGGAGTGGTGAAGGAGGACTAAAAGAGGAGTGGTGAAGGAGGACTAAAAGAGGAGTGGTGAAGGAGGAATAAAAGAGGAGTGGTGAAGGAGGACTAAAAGAGGAGTGGTGAAGGAGGACTAAAAGAGGAGTGGTGAAGGAGGAATAGAAGAGGAGTGGTGAAGGACTAAAAGAGGAGTGGTGAAGGAGGACTAAAAGAGGAGTGGTGAAGTAGGACTAAAAGAGGAGTGGTGAAGGAGGACTAAAAGAGGAGTGGTGAAGGAGGACTAAAAGAGGAGTGGTGAAGGAGGAATAGAAGAGGAGTGGTGAAGGAGGAATAGAAGAGGAGTGGTGAAGGAGGAATAGAAGAGGAGTGGTGAAGGAGGACTAAAAGAGGAGTGGTGAAGGAGGACTAAAAGAGGAGTGGTGAAGGAGGACTAAAAGAGGAGTGGTGAAGGAGGACTAAAAGAGTGGTGAAGGAGGAATAGAAGAGGAGTAGTGAAGGAGGACTAAAAGAGGAGTGGTGAAGGAGGACTAAAAGAGGAGTGGTGAAGGAGGACTAAAAGGGGAGTGATGAAGGAGGACTAAAAGAGGAGTGGTGAAGTAGGACTAAAAGAGGAGTGGTGAAGGAGGACTAAAAGAGGAGTGATGAAGGAGGACTAAAAGAGGAGTGGTGAAGGAGGACTAAAACAGGAGTGGTGAAGGAGGAATAGAAGAGGAGTGGTGAAGGAGGACTAAAAGAGGAGTGGTGAAGGAGGACTAAAAGAGGAGTGGTGAAGGAGGACTAAAAGAGGAGTGGTGAAGAAGGACTAAAAGGGGAGTGTTGAAGGAGGACTAAAAGAGGAGTGGTGAAGGAGGACTAAAAGAGGAGTGGTGAAGGAGGACTAAAAGAGGAGTGGTGAAGGAGGAATAAAAGAGAAGTGATGAAGGAGGACTAAAAGAGGAGTGGTGAAGGAGGACTAAAAGAGAAGTGATGAAGGAGGACTAAAAGAGGAGTGGTGAAGGAGGAATAAAAGAGGAGTGGTGAAGGAGGAATAAAAGAGGAGTGGTGAAGGAGGACTAAAAGAGTGGTGAAGGAGGAATAAAAGAGTGGTGAAGGAGGACTAAAAGAGGAGTGGTGAAGGAGGACTAAAAGAGGAGTGGTGAAGGAGGAATAGAAGAGGAGTGGTGAAGGAGGACTAAAAGAGGAATGGTGAAGGAGGAATAAAAGAGGAGTGGTGAAGGAGGACTAAAAGAGGAGTGGTGAAGGAGGAATAAAAGAGGAGTGGTGAAGGAGGACTAAAAGAGGAGTGGTGAAGGAGGACTAAAAGGGGAGTGGTGAAGGAGGAATAGAAGAGGAGTGGTGAAGGAGGAATAAAAGAGGAGTGGTGAAGGAGGAATAGAAGAGGAGTGGTGAAGGAGGAATAAAAGAGGAGTGGTGAAGGAGGAATAGAAGAGGAGTGGTGAAGGAGGAATAAAAGAGTGGTGAAGGAGGAATAGAAGAGGAGTAGTGAAGGAGGACTAAAAGAGGAGTAGTGAAGGAGGAATAGAAGAGGAATGGTGAAGGAGGAATAAAAGAGGAGTGGTGAAGGAGGAATAGAAGAGGGGTAGAGAGGAGGCAGCAGGAGAAAGGCGATCCCAGAAACATGATGAGGAGGAAGAGAGAACATTCATCTCTCTTTACGCTCTGTCACGACTTCTTGTTGCGCCTTTAGGGGCTGGCCCGGATGAAAGGAGATAAGTGACTGGTTCCTTTTCTCTGGGTTGTAAGGGGAGAGGGAGACAGAGACCGGCTAAGATAAAAAGAAAGGAGGGAGGACGATAGATAAAGAGAGAGTGTGTGAGACTGACACGCTCACTCATGCACGCACACACACACACACACACACACACACACACACACACACACACACACACACACACACACACAATGTGCATGCACACACATGTGCATGCACACACGTACGCATGTGCCCCACACACACACACACACACACACACACACACACACACACACACACACACACACACACACGTAGATGGATAGATAGACAGGTGTGTGTGTTTCTGTCATACAATGTCTCCGTCTCTTTCACTATTGTTCTTCTCCACCACCACCACCACCCCCCTTTTTTTTTGTTTGCCTTTGCGTGTGTGCGCGCACACGCGTGTGTGTGTGTGTGTGCGCACGCGCGTGTGTGTACAGGCAGAGAGAGAGAGACTCGAAGACAGTAAGTAAGAAAGACAAACAGTGATGTGATTTGCGAGACTAGTGAAACGTAAAACCTGTCAACAGACTGTCAGACAGGCAGAGAGAAAGTGATGCCATACTTCCCGGGTGAATCTCGGTCATTATATCAGAAAGGAGTCTCTCTGTGCCTTGGACTGCTTCACACAAGTGAATATATTTCAACGATGATACCAGTCAATCAGCAAAGTGTTTGTGAGATCTTTCCACTTATGAAATAGGACTGACGAAGGCTGCACCTGATTTCTCCTCGGTCAACGAGGATCCGTCAAGTTGACTTTGAGAAGTTGAGGGTAATCATTGCTTGAATCACCTTTCCTCATCTACAGACAGTTTTATCGATTTTTTTTTTACAGAAAATATGAGAGAGAGAAAGAGAGAATTTATTTGTCTTTCCCATCTACACAATAACTCTGTGCCCGAATACACACCATTTGAGGGACCAGAACAACAGACCGACTCTCAAAGAACATCGCCGTTCCAGACTCCATCTCTTCCCCCAAGTCCTGCCATCAATACTGCTTTCCACCCTGCAATGGATGGACACACAGAGAGACCCCAAACACAGCATGCAACAACGCCTCTCCCATCTGACCCAAACTACATGTAGTTTTTATACGCACCACGCATAACGGATCCCACTTCAAACATTATCATCAAGTGCCCTGGCTGCCACGGCGACGACTCGCTTGTTTTCTCCAGTGTTGTAAATGTTGGATACTGATGAACACTCGTCCACAACTGGAAGTAGGTGAGAAGTGTTAGAGGGGAGGAATGGGAGAGAACTGTAAAAAGAAACATGAAAACATGAGACCCTTATTGAGACAGGCAGACAAGAAAAAAGATGTGGAGGAGTGGTGAAGGAGGAATAAAAGAGGAGTGGTGAAGGAGGACTAAAAGAGGAGTGGTGAAGGAGGACTAAAAGAGGAGTGGTGAAGGAGGAATAAAAGAGGAGTGGTGAAGGAGGACTAAAAGAGGAGTGGTGAAGGAGGACTAAAAGAGGAGTGGTGAAGGAGGAATAAAAGAGGAGTAGTGAAGGAGGAATAAAAGAGGAGTGGTGAAGGAGGAATAAAAGAGGAGTGGTGAAGGAGGACTAGAAGAGGAGTGATGAAGGAGGACTAAAAGAGGAGTGGTGAAGGACTAAAAGAGGAGTGATGAAGGAGGAATAGAAGAGGGGTAGAGAGGAGGCAGTAGGAGAAAGGCGATCCCAGAAACATGAAGAGGATGAAGAGAGAACATTCATCTCTCTTTACGCTCTGTCACGACTTCTTGTTGTGCCTTCGGGGGGAGGGGGGGGGGGGGGGGGCTAGCCCGGCTGAAAGGGAGATAAGTGACCCATTCCTTTTCTCTGGGTTGTAATGGGCGAGCGAGACAGAGACAAGCAAAGATAAAAAAAAAAGGGGGGGGGGGGGAGAGAGAACGATAGATAAAGAGACAGAGTGTGTACGACAGAAACACGCACTCACGCATGTAGGCATGCACACGCACACATTTATCTAAGTATCTATCTGTATATTGAATACTTATGTACTGGGGGTAAACAAGTGCAGGCTAACAATTCCTCTATCATTACATTAATGACTTGGCAAAGAATATAAAAGAAAGAGGGGGAGGGGTGGAAGGGAAATGGGTGAAAGAACGTAAATGGGAATTTAAAAAAAAAATCAGGGAAATATGAATATAAAAATTGGGAGGAAAATATAATATGCGTGTGTGTGTGTGTGTCAGTGTGTGAGTGTTTCTGTCATGCACTCTGTCTCTTTATTTGTGGTTCTCCCTTTTTCTATCTTTGCCTGAATATGTATATGTGTATAAATAGAGGCAGAGAGAGTGAGAGAGGGACAGACAGACAGACAGAGATCTACCTTCCCCATCTGCAAAATAACTCTGTGCCCAAACACTCACACACCATTTGAGGCACCTAAACAGACTTGACTCCCGAAAGAACATATCGCCGTTCCAGACTCCATCTCCCCCCCCCTCTCCCCCCCCCCCTCCTCAAATCCTGCCATCAATACTGCTTTCCGCTCTGCAAGGGAAGAACACACAGATGGACCCAAACAAAGCATGAAACAGCACCTCTCCCTTCCACCCCAAACAGTTGCATGAAAGCATAACAGGCACACTTCAGACATTTCTATCACGTAGCCTGGCCGCTGCTACGACCCTGTATACAGTTTTCTCCAGTTTTGCAAAAAGAAATCAGACACTGGTGAACACTCGTCCACAACTGGAAGTAGGTGAGAAGTGTTAGAGAGGATGAATGGGAGAGAACTCAAAGAAACATGAAAACAAGAGACAACACTGAGACTGGCAGATATGAAAAGAAGTCGAGGCTGACTCCAAGATTCAAGGAGGAGTGTAGGGATATAACACGTACCTAAAAGAGAGGGAGAGAGAGAGCGAGAAAGAAAGAGAGAAAGAAACGCAGATGAAGATACAGACAGACAGACGGAAAAAACAGTCTGCCCCGTTTTCCTCCCAGAGAACCAGTCGCCAAAGAGACTTTTACGACTGGAACCCCAAGAGTGGAAGCCTGCTGACAGAAGTGGTGAAGGAGGACTAAAAGAGGAGTGGTGAAGGAGGAATAAAAGAGGAGTGGTGAAGGAGGAATAAAAGGGGAGTGATGAAGGAGGAATAAAAGAGGAGTGATGAAGGAGGACTAAAAGAGGAGTGGTGAAGGAGGAATAAAAGAGGAGTGGTGAAGGAGCACTAAAAGAGGAGTGGTGAAGGAGGAATAAAAGAGGAGTGGTGAAGGAGGAATAAAAGGGGAATGGTGAAGGAGGAATAAAAGAGGAGTGGTGAAGGAGGAATAAAAGAGTGGTGAAGGAGGACTAAAAGAGGAGTGGTGAAGGAGGACTAAAAGAGGAGTGGTGAAGGAGGAATAAAAGAGGAGCGGTGAAGGAGGACTAAAAGAGGAGTGGTGAAGGAGGAATAAAAGAGGAATGGTGAAGGAGGAATAAAAGAGGAGTTGTGAAGGAGGACTAAAAGAGGAGTGGTGAAGGAGGAATAAAAGAGGAGTGTTGAAGGAGGAATAAAAGAGGAGTAGTGAAGGAGGAATAAAAAGGGGAGTGGTGAAGGAGGACTAAAAGAGGAGTGGTGAAGGAGGAATAAAAGAGTGAGAGCAGGACTAAAAGAGGAGTGGTGAAGGAGGAATAAAAGAGGAGTGGTGAAGGAGGAATAAAAGAGGAGTGGTGAAGGAGGAATAAAAGAGGAGCGGTGAAGGAGGAATAAAAGAGGAGTGGTGAAGGAGGACTAAAAGAGGAGTGATGAAGGAGGAATAAAAGAGTGGTGAAGGAGGAATAAAAGAGGAGTGGTGAAGGAGGAATAAAAGAGGAGTGGTGAAGGAGAACTAAAAGAGGAGTGGTGAAGGAGGACTAAAAGAGGAGTGGTGAAGGACTAAAAGAGGAGTGGTGAAGGAGGAATAAAAGAGGAATGGTGAAGGAGGACTAAAAGAGGAGTGGTGAAGGAGGACTAAAAGAGAAGTGATGAAGGAGGACTAAAAGAGGAGTGGTGAAGGAGGACTAAAAGAGGAGTGGTGAAGGAGGAATAAAAGAGTGGTGAAGGACTAAAAGAGGAGTGGTGAATGAGGACTAAAAGAGGAATGGTGAAGGAGGACTAAAAGAGGAGTGATGAAGGAGGAATAAAAGAGGAATGGTGAAGGAGGAATAAAAGAGGAGTGGTGAAGGAGAACTAAAAGAGGAGTGGTGAAGGAGGAATAAAAGAGGAGTGGTGAAGGAGGACTAAAAGAGGAGTGGTGAAGGAGGACTAAAAGAGGAGTGGTAAAGGAGGAATAAAAGGGGAGTGTTGAAGGAGGAATAAAAGAGGAGTGGTGAAGGAGGACTAAAAGAGGAGTGGTGAAGGAGGACTAAAAGAGGAGTGGTAAAGGAGGAATAAAAGGGGAGTGTTGAAGGAGGAATAAAAGAGGAGTGGTGAAGGAGGACTAAAAGAGGAGTGGAGAGGAGGAATAAAAGAGGAGTGGTGAAGGAGGAATAAAAGAGGAGTGGTGAAGGAGGAATAAAAGAGGAGTGGTGAAGGAGGAATAAAAGAGGAGTGGAGAGGAGGCAGCAGGAGAAAGGCGATCCCAGAAGCATGAAGGGGATGAAGAGAGAACATTCATCTCTCTTTACGCTCTGTCACGACTTCTTGTTGCGCCTTGGAGGCTAGCCCGGATGAAAGGGAGATAAGTGACTGACTCCTTTTCTTTGGGTTGTAAGGGGAGAGGGAGACAGAGACGGGCTAAGATAAAAAATAAAAATAAAAAATAAAAAAAAAAGAAAGGGAGGGCGATAGATAAAGAGATAGAGTGTGTACGACAGATACACTCACGCACACACACACACACACATACACGCGCTCGCGCACGCACGCACGCACGCACGCACGCACACGCACACACACACACACACACATGTAAATGTTAAACAATTTTGTAGTGGGAGTAAACAAGTGCAGGCTAACAATTCCTCTATCATTATATTCATGACTTGGCAAAGATTTTTTTTTTTTTTTTTTGAAAGGGGGAGGGGGGAGTAAATGAGAATTTTTTAAAAAGTCAGGGAAATAAAACATTAAAAAAATGGATATTATATATATATATATATATATATATATATATATATATATATATATATGCATATATACATTGTGTGTATGAGTGTGTGTGTTCAGCTGTGTTATTTACTCCTTTCGGGAAATCAGTATCGGATTGTACCGTGACGTCATGTTCATCCGTACCGTTACCTCCTGAACCACGTCAAATATGATCTGCAAGAGCAAGATGTGAATAACAAAGCATAACTCCCACTTACATATATGTGGGCATAGTTGACGCATGAAAAGTCACACTAATGTGAACTGGATCGCTTTGCAATCTTAACACTGCATCTTTTAATTAAAATGTATACTGAAACACGCTACAACAAAAAAATCACATGATTGTAAATCAGCAAGGCATTTGGAGAGGTGCTTTTATCTATTCCTACCTTGGCTCAGCGTTGTTCACAAATCATACCTTTTTGCTAATGATGCTTTGCTTTGCTATATTAAGTTAGGAGTTAACGGCTCTTTTGATGGCCCTAAGTTGTTTATTGAGAGTTGTTGGTTTTTTTAATTCATTTATTTCAAATATTTTTTGTGTCGATTTGAAGTCAGTTTTATATGCTGATATGTTGATACTTTGAGACAGAATCTTACTAATGAATCTTTTGTTGTTTGTTTGATTGGTTTTATGTTTTTGTTCGTCTTTTTTTTTTCTTAACACATTTCTTGCTTTTGAAAAGTAGAGGCATTCCATTCTGCTGGGCAAATTCGACTCATGGAACCCGGTTAATGAACGAGTTGACAGTGGGGAAAAGCATGTTTCCAGTACATGAAGTTGAAACGTTCCACAGTCTTTCATGGAGGGATGAAGCCTATCGGAGGTGCTACACAGGGAAACATGTGAGGAAGAAACAAGCCCTTGACCACGTTTTGACCATCCGTTCAAGTCTGCTGCGACGGTTTGTTCTGGTTTTGCTTACGGCTTGTAAACTATCACATTTATCACGTGTTTGTTAACAGACTTGAAGTGAAAGTCTTCAAAACAAGGCATGCTGAAAAGTACATACATGCATACATATGTGTGTGTGTGTGCGTGCGTGCGTGCGTGCGTACGTGTTTGTGTGTGAGAGAGAGAGAAGAAGGAAAACACACACACACACACACACACACACACACACACACACACACACACACAACACACACTAAAAAAAAGGGGAGGGGGGAACTGAAAAATGAGGGAAATGTATATCTCATAAACATGAACTCCTTCACTAGCAGCAGACGGGGACCATCGTAACCCATCCTGAAGACAGAACAGTTCACATAGCCCGCTCCCAGGCCTTTCGTCCGCTGGATCGGATTCGTCACGAAGACACGGTTCATTGAGTCTCTGCTATGTGTGTGTGTGCGCGCGCGCGTGCGCGCGCGCGCGCGTGTGTGTGTGTGTGTTGTGTGTGTGTGTGTGTGTGTGTGTGTGTGTGTGTGTGTGTGTGTGTGTGTGTGTGCTTGTGTTTGTGTGTGTGTGGTGTGCGTGCGTGCGTGTGCATGACCTGCATTTGTGATAACAAGTTTTCAGATGTTTTTAAATTTTCAACTGCAGGCACATGAATTTTTTTTAAATTCCTTTCTCTTTCCGATTCTGTACTTTCATACATGCGGTTTTGGTGATTCCTCACTGTTGTGTGGCTATGCGTGATCGTTCATTGAAAGTACTTTTTTTTCTATAATGGGACTTTGCTCTTCCCCTCAGTCCTCCCTTCCCTCACCCCCTCCTCCCTGTCCCTCCTCCTCCTCCCAACCTGACTACCCTCCTGGTGTTGGACATCAATGCTGACTCTGTGTGTGTGTGTGTGTGTGTGTGTGTGTGTGTGTGTGTGTGTGTGTGTGTGTGTGTGTGTGTGTGTAAACAACATTCAGGACGTATGCACGTTCAAATAACGCCCATCTTGGCGCCGAATTGGAGAAGATAAGTGATGGCTCGTTCTTCGTGTTCATTGCCCTGAACGTTGCTTATCTTGCCTGAAGAAGACCAAAGAGGTCGAAACGCGTGGTGTTTTGTCTTGTACTTTTTTGTTTGTTTCTTTTGTCCGGTGGAGTGGTGATATTTATTTGGAGTTTGTTTCAGTTTCCGCCTACAGTCACTTCACTTTGAAACTGAAATGTCTTACATTCATTAAACATGTGCAGATCGAAATCCGGACGCTGGGAGGACCAACAAGCAAAACAATAACAACAACGACGACAACAACAACAACGACAACAACAACAACAAGGTGAGCGGCATAATAACCAAGAGAATGCACTAACATAAAAACTTACATACACATACAAACACACACATGCGCTCATCGCGCGCGCGCGCGCGCGCGCGCACACACACACACACACACACACACACACACACACAGGTATGCAACTAAATATCAAATGAAACAAAAAGGTTATACAAAAAGTAACCTTTTCTAACACACGTTACGCAAACAACAAACAAACAAACAAACCGAACAAATCAACATCAGAAATGTTCTAGCAAGGTACCACGCCTTCTTTCTCCCCGTAGAGGGAGTGAGAGGGAGGGAGGGGGGGGCGGGAGTAGGAGGAGGGGGGGGGGGGGGGGGGGAGGGGGAAGAGGAAGAGAGCAAAGGGAAGCAAATAAGCGGTCACTGCAGCTATATCGCCTTGCCTTGCCAAACCCCCAACTTCTACTCTCCTACTCTCCTACTCTGGGGGCGCCCCCCCCCCCCCCCCCCCCCCCCCCCGAAAAAAAATTATCGCGGCTCGGTTGTCAGTCCCAGCAAAGTCTCGCGCGATAGGGGGATACCACGTGCTCCCCCCACCCCCCAAGCTAAGGGGGGGGGGGGAGGGGGAGACAGGGGGGAAGGATGCTGCTGCTGCTGGGAAGCTTAGAGGCGAAGAGTCTGGCGAGAGGAGAGAGAGGCACGGCGGCGATTGCCGCCCCCTTGATTCGATTAGACAGCCAATTGGCGGGGGTATACCTTCCATAATGCCGAGTTGTTTGGAGTTTGCAAATTAGATTAGGGCTAGCCCCTTGACAAGGCCCCTGCGAGACTGGCAGCGGGCCCGAGCCAGCCAATCACAGCGTGAGATGCCGGCGCGGCAGGGGGCCTGTATCGGTTGCCGGGGCGCTTTTCTCTTTGATGCTGCTGGGGAGGGGGGTTGGGGTCCGGGGGGCCGGTGGGGGCCAGGAGACGCCGCATGGGGAGCGGGGGAGACAGGGGTGGGGGAGGGGGTATCCCTTCCACACATCAAGAGTTCCGTCCCTTCTGTTCCGAGACTTCGCCGACACTTCCCTCCGCTGTTAAGTCGTCTCCACTTCTTTCTTTCTTTCTTACTTTCTTCTGTCTTGTTTTTCTTCTTCATCTTCTTCTTCTTTTTCTTTCCCCGACAATCCCTTCGCTCTTCTCTCTCTCTCTCTCTCTCTCTCTCTCTCTCTCTCTCTCTCTCTCTCTCTCTGTCTCCCTCTTCCTCTCTCTCTCTGTTTCGTACCCGGGAATATCAGTTATGGTATTTCTGAAGAATTTAAGCCAACACACTAAAAAGGATGTTAGAAAGGTTAGAAAAGCCAGAACGAGTAGAAGCGATTGCTGGAATATTGGCAGCCTAAGTAATAGTTAAGTTCGTTGCAAAAGATCATGTCTGATGTATTAGATTGTACAGAGAGAGAGAGAGAGAGAGAGAGAGAGAGAGAGAGAGAGAGAGAGAGAGACAGACAGACAGACAGAGAGAGAGAGAGAGAGACAGAGAGAGAGAGAGAGAGTACTGAATCTGATTTTGAGAGAGAACTGAATCTGATTTTGAGAGAGAACTGAATCTGATTTTGAGAGAGTACTGAATCCGATTTTGAGAGAGTACTGAATCTGATTTTGAAAACACATGCGCTTATCCAGCCCTTCCTCACACACACACACACACACACACACACACACACACACACACACACACACACACACACACACACACACACACAACACACACACACAAACAGAGATCAGTAACTCACTATTCGGTTTACACCAGCACACTGACAACATAAAGTGTTAAACACATGACTGTTTAGTGCTGACACATCAGATAAGTGTAACATACGCTTTTGGAGAGATGAGCTGACTGCGCTCGACAGGTGATCAGAGCTTTCATTCCATATTGTATCGGACGAATACTGAGTCAGGTGCCGGGTGAAGACAGTAATTCATATCATCAACACTTCTCAATTTGAAAAATTCATTACTCTGATGCAAAGAGCAGGATGTAAGAAGTCTAAGTTTAAGAGATTATATGTGTGCATACTTTTTTTTAAATGATGTTTAAACAATTTGTGCTTCCCGAGTAAAGAGATATAAATAATTTCCCAATGTGGTGTTGACTGGGTGGCACTTTTAATCTGTTCAACTGAAATAACTTTTTTTTTCATTAAATAATTTTCAATATGAAACACAAATATGACTGGACCAGGGAACGCAGACAAGAGGTAGACAGAATGGAGACTGGTAGCAGCTTGACAAAGAGACATGTTTCAAACTACTACACTCTCGGGGGCCCTAGGTCCACGACTTGCTGGCGAGAGTGTGGAAGTCTCTGCAGACAGCAAACTGGGACTTTAAAGACTACACGGCTTTCATGCTGTAACACTTCACGTATTCTAACAAATCTTCACTGACTGGACGTCAGCGAAAATGTGAACAAGTTTAGGCCTACAAGAATAAAGATTGGAAAGGACTTCTGCTCTTTTTTTTATTGTTTTTTTGTTATTGTTTTTTTAGGTGAGGGATATCTCCTTGTATGTCCTGTGTGCTCGATCTGTGTTGTCATTTCTGCTAGGCGATTTTGGTAGTCCGAAAGCAGCAGGGAGTTACGGGCCTGTCGTGGGAGCCAGAGTTACCCTACGTCTTGTTGTTGTTGTTGTTGTGTGTGTATGTTTGTGTGTGTGTGTGTGTGTTTGTTTGTGTTCGTGTGTGTGTGTGTGTGTGTGTGTGTGTGTGTGTGTGTGTGTGTGTGTGTGTGTGTGCGTGTTTGTTTGTGTGTGTTTGTGTGTGCGTCTGTGTGTGTATGTTTGTGTGTGTATGTGTTTGTTTGTGTTCGTGTGTGTGTGTGTGTGTGTGTGTGTGTGTCTGTGTGTCTGTGTGTCTGTGTGTGTTGGTGGTGGTGGTAGTGTTTCTTTCGTGTTTTTGTGTTTGTTTTTGCTTTTGTTTTCTGTTGTTGGTTGGTTGTTGTTTTCTTCTATTATTTTCAAATAAAGGGATACATAGTTGTATACAAAAGAATTAAAACAATTTTTTTCCGTGAGTACGACATTGTCTTGGCAGAGATTCGTTTGAAAAGACTCACGGTGAAGACAGGAGGGTGCAGTAAAAACATCAAGTCCTTGGCCAACAGCCTGGGGCCCTTCACGCTCTGTTTGGAAAAGGGACGCCACTCGTATCTCCTGTGCCGAGTCGATTGTCTGCTCCTGACTAGGACTCGTCAGCGGTACGGGCAGCGTGCTTCCGATCTACCCTTGTTATCAAAGGGAGAGAAACCGGCCATAATCCTGTTGCAGTCACACCACCCGAAGGCATAAAATCAAAACCGACTAGTTTCTCCGAGTAGCCAGTGAAGGGTTGGTAAGGGAAATACAAACCACTGTTAAGGAAACTAGCTGTACTAAACGTCCATTTTGCACCCAGTTGGAGGAGTCAAGAGACTGCCCCCTTCTTCGTTTTCACTGTCCTGAATGTTTTTATCTTGCATTCTGAAGAAGACCAAAGAGGTTGAAACGCGTCGTGTTGTGTCTTGTAGTTAGTTTGTGTCTCTTTTGCTCGGCGGAACGGTAAATTTTCTCTAGCTACACTAAAGAATCATCAATACATGCGGAAATCTTAGAGATTCATCAAATGACGCATGGGATGTTAAAAAAATATTTTAAAAAGCCAAAGAAAGAAAGTGCAGACGGTCAGATTAGTCAAGCCTACTCCTTGATGATTACCCACGCTGAGCTGACAGCAGCAACTAAAAATGTCTGCAAATGCGTAGCAACATTTACCTGCATAGCATCAGAGAAGCATCTCCTGCTGACCTGCCAAACGACAATATGTTAGCAAACAAATGGTTGGGGAAAACAAGTGCAGGCTGAAAAAATTCCTCCGTCAATAACAACGACTTCACAAAACTATAGTTAAAAAAAAAAAAATATATATATATATATATATATATGTATGTGTGTGTGTGTGTGTGTGTGTGTGTGTGTGTGTGTGTGTGTGTGTGTGTGTGTGTGTGTGAAATGTTGGGGTGGGAATGAAAAAAGAAAAAAAAGAGACGATAAAACCGACATACTAAAACCCTTTTCTAGCAGCAAACTTATTTGTAAACTTATTTGTAATCTCTCTCTCTCTCTCTCTCTCTCTCTCTCTCTCTCTCTCTCTCTCTCTCTCTCTCTCTCTCTCTCTCTCTCGTGTATGTGAATATTGTTTTTGTGATCCTTCCTCCCCCTCCTGTATCTTCTCCGTCGACATACTCCATTTACTGATATCCTCCCCTTCTCATTTCTTTGAAAATGTATTTGCCAAGTTGCTGTTTTGTCTAAGAAGTTGCTTGCGTTGTGTTTGGATTGCGATTAGCATTTCAGTTTAGTAGTCTTTTCATTGTTTAGATAAATCTTAAATAAATGTTAGCGAACCGCCCAGAGAACGTGGACAAACGAGTCACAAGACGAAACACAACGCGTTTCGACCTCTTAGGTCTTCATCAGGTGAGACATAAACGAATAAAACAACGAAAATTCACTTAGCTTTGATCGCTTCAGATCACTTCACTGGGTTCAGCGCAAGGAAGAAGGCGTTGAATGAGAACGAGGCTGTTGGAAGGGAAATAGTGAGCGAGTCAAAGTCGTAATGAAGATAATAATATTGCTGATAGGAATACTAATAATGGTCAAAATACTGAGGGAAAAAAAAAAGGGACAAGATTACTACCAATCTTAGTGTCAATAAGTATGGGTATGGGAGAAAGGAGAGTGGGTTAGAGGATTCTTAAACAGCAGGGTTGCCGTGGCAACAGTCCCAGAGGCGAAGGCGATGGTGATGTCAATGCCAGTGGTAGTATCAATACTAGCAATAGTATTACTGAATGATACTGCTAACAACGATAGTGAAGGTTAAGGTAATGAAAGCATGATACAGAAATTTTTTTAGAAAATACATTTTTATAATAATCAAATAAATAAATAAATGAAACATTAAAAATAATAATAAAATAAAATATAAGTAAATAATAATAATAATGATAATAAATGCATAAATAAGATAGCTATAAGTTGTGTGTGAGGTGAATAGTGGGAGATAAGGTAGTATGTGTGTGTGTTGTGGGAGGATATTATGGGCTGAGATTGAAGTGGTGGGTTGGTACATGTTACTTTAAGGTGTTGATGCTATGAGGGTGGAGGGAAGAAGGGGATGGGTTTACGTACTAACTGGGGGAGGGGGAAGGGCAACATATTCACACCTATACACAATCTCTCTCTCTCTCTCTCTCTCTCTCTCTCTCTCTCTCTCTCTCTCTCTCTCTCTCTCTCTCCCCCCCCCCCCCCCCCCTTCACGACCAACGATAAAGGAGCCAGCATTCCAGCATTCTATTTATTATGTGTGTGTGTATGTGTGAGAGAGAGAGAGTGTGTGTGTGTGTGTGTGTGTGTGTGTGTGTGTGTGTGTGTGTGTGTGTGTGTGTGTGTGTGTGTGTGTGTGTGTGTGCTCCATTTGTAATATCAGCCTTATTCATTGGTTACCCCCACCTCCACCCCCAGCAACCGCCATATCCACCAACACCCCTACACACATCATTACTAGGGCAGGGGAGGGGGGAGCAAGTCGATTGATGTAGCAAATGGAGAGACTCAGAGAGTGTAGGAAAAGGGAAGATGATGATAGCTGCAACCTATGTCTGAGGTAAACAGAGGGAGGTAGGGTGGTATGGGTGTGTGTAGGTGGGGGATATTTCAGGCTGGAGCTGCAGAGATGGGATGGTACATACTACTTTTGGACGTTGATGCCATGAGGGTGGACGGTGCCCAGTTTGGCAATGAGATGAGATTCCTGCATAAGGCGTTCCAAGTTGTCACTCTTAGATTGCCAAAGTGCCAAGACTTTGACATGGTTGATGTTGTGTTGGGCATGGTTGAAGTGTAGAGCGACTGGTTTGGGCCGATGGTGGCGGATGTCGGCCAGGTGTTCAGAGATGCGCATCTCAAGTGTGCGAGATGTCTCACCTACATAGTTCTTACCGCACAGCTGACAGTGGATGGCATACACAATGTTGTGGCTCTGGCAGGAGAAAGTGCGTTTAATAGTGAAAGAGCCTGTGGGGCCATGTAGGATGGTGTCTGGTTTGGTGAGAGAGCAGATTTTGCAGTTGGGTTTTGAGCAGGGGAAAGTACCTGGTGGCTTAGGTGTGGAGATTTTGTTCAGCTTAGAGCGCACCAGTAGGTCGTTGAAGTTTTTGTCACGTTTGAAAGTGATCATTGGTTTGGTCTCAAAGGCAGGTTTATGATTTTCTACTATGTGCCAGTTAGACTTCAGGATCCTGCAGATGGGCAGATTGTGAGGATGGAAGAGAAGGCAGGCAGTGGGTCTGTCTGTCTCTTTGGGAGGTTTAGTTTCCAGAGTAGATGTTCTGGATTTAGCTGCAGTGCGGCTGAGAGCATCACTGATGACGGCACTGGGGTATCCACGGTTGGTGAAAAAATCAGACATTTTGGCTGCTTGTATAGTGATATCTTCTTCGCTAGAGCAGAGTCTGCGTAGGCGAAGGAATTCAGAATATGGAATGCTATTTTTAGTGGACTGGTGGTGGGAAGATGTATAGTCCAGGTATGAGTGCACATCACATCAACACATCAACACATTGACCTCCACCCCAGTGCAAGAGACTTCTGACAGAAAGTCTGCTGAGCCACAGAAGAGCGGTCTGAAGGCTGAACGCTGAAGCTCCTCAAATTTGGTTCGTAATAATGATTGAGTTTGGGAACCGGTTAGCCAATGGAATTAAGGTAAGGTAAGGTAAGGTAAGGTAAGGTAAGTAAGGTAAGGTAAGGTAAGGTAAGGTAAGTAAGGTAAGGTAAGGTAAGGTAAGGTAGTAGGGTAAGGTAAGGTAGGTAGGTAGGGTAAGTAAGGTAGTAAGGTAAGGTAGGGAAGGTAAGGTAAGGTAGGGTAGGGTAAGGTAAGGTAAAGTAGGGAAGGGTAAGGTAAGGTAGGGTAGGGTAAGGTAGGAAGGGTAAGTAGGGTAAGGTAAGGTAAGGTAGGTAAGGTAAGGTAGGGAAGGGTAAGGTAAGGTAGGGTAAGGGTTGGGTAGGTAAGGTAGGGAAGGTAAGGTAAGGGTAGGGTAGGTAGGGTAGGGTAAGGTAAGGTAAGGTAGGGAAGGGTAAGGTAAGGTAGGAGGGTAAGGTAGGGAAGGGTAAGGTAGGTAAGGTAAGGTAAGGTAGGGTAAAGTTAGGGTAGGGTAAGAGGAAGGTAAGTAGGGTAAGGTAAGGTAAGGTAGGGTAAATTAGGGTAGGGTAAAGGAAGGTAAGTTAGGGAAGGTAAGGTAAGGTAGGTTAGGGTAGGGAAGGGAGGGAAGGTAGGTAAGGTAAGGGAAGGTAGGGCAAGGCAAGGAAGGCAAGGCAAGGCAAGGCAAGGCAAGGCAAGGCAAGGCAAGGCTAGGCAGGCAAGGCTAGGCTAGGCTAGGCTAGGCTAGCTAGGCTAGCGAGGCGAGGCAGGCGAGGCGAGGCGAGGCGAGGCGAGGCGAGGCGAGGCGAGAGGCAAGGCAAGGTAAGGCTAGGTAAGGTAAGGTAAGGCAAGGTAAGGTAAGGTGAGGTAAGGTACAGTTGCTCATAGCCCATCCGACCGCAAAGGGCCATATCAGGGCTGATACCGCGTTGAAATCAACTCCCTAGTCGTTAAAAGCAAACAAACAAACAAACACTTCATTCACACAACCCTTTGAAATACACCTTCTAAAAACGCACCGGAAATTCACTTATGGAATGAGGTGCCGGTTATGATTTAATGGGCCCTGTGGTATCAGTGTTAGCGTGTTATTAGACTGTGGCGGGTTCAAAGCCAGGCTGACATAAAAAGAAAAAAACAAGAGAAAGAAGAGACACGATCTGATTGGAGGCCGTCACAGACGGGCCACGCTGCCAGCTACACCCGAGTTTGACCGAGATGTAGTGAATGGAGTAAACGTGTGTGTGTGTGTGTGTGTGTGTGTGTGTGTGTTTTCTTTTTCATGATGGTGCACTCCATGTTATGTACTATTCCCTGTGAAACATTTTCCTTTGGAGTGTCGGGACTACCATGATGCGAGAGAAACTTAACACTTTGCTACAGCAGATTCCATGAAAAACTTTCGTCCAGAGATGTCCCACCTGATGTGACCTTTCATTTTCCCTGAGAGATCAACAGTTTTCATCTTCTGATCTAAGATTTTACGGAAGAAAGATATATTATTTTTTAAATGAACTTTCCGAGAGCGCTTCTAGAAGGTGTGTTTTAAAGGTTTGTGTGGATGAGTTTTTTGTTTGTTTGTTTCTAATGACTTGTGAGTTGACTTGAACGTGGCGACAGCCCTGACATGGCCCTCAGTGATCGGCTGGGCTTGCAGCAACATTCTCTCTCTCTCTCTCTCTCTCTCTCTCTCTCTCTCTCTCTCCCCCTCCCTCCCTCGATTTTGTTTCTTACTATATATACATTTTATTCTTGCCCAGAGGGCTGGATGTGAAAGAGTATTAGCGCTCAATCCATTACCCTCCAAATCAAATTCGTTCGTTCGTTCGTTCTCTCTCTCTCTCTCTCTCTCTCTCTCTCTCTCTCTCTCTCTCTCTCTCTCTCTCATGATATCTGAAACTCTTACTCGGCTGAACAAACGAAAGAAAAGAAAACCTCTGGCAGAAGAATCCATGGCACCACCGGCGCCAGACTGAGAGACTGTAACTAACGACATGCAGACATACACTGGAGAACGCAGCACGTCACGGCACCTGTGGCCACTCATTACACCCCTTACCCACCCCCCACCCCCACCCCGCGCCCCTCCGCCCACTCCCCCACCCCACCCCTCACCCCCCAGTGTCCTGAGCCCTGTCAGCCTTCTGCCTGACCGGGTCTGCCCCCCTCCCCCATCCCCACCTACCCCTTTCTGACTGACACTGCTGGTCAGCATACACCTCACTACCCCCCCTTCCCCCTGTCTGCTGCCTCAGTTCTCTCTGGCGCTCACATCGTTACTACTGCTCCCTGCTCACTCCCCCCCCCGCTCCCTTTTACGTACAACCAACCGCTCCCCTCCCCTCCCCTCTCTCTCTCCACTGTCCACCACCACTTATCCAATTCCCCGTCCCCGTCCTTTTGGGGAGTTGGGGGGGGGGGGGGTGAGGGGGAGGTATGATGTCGGGGTGTTGGTTATGACGGCGAGGTGGTGTGTGTGCGTTCCACTCGCCCCTACACCCGTTCCTCCCAAGGAGGTGGTGGTGGTGGTGGTGGTGGAGGTGGTGATGATGGTGGTGATGATCGTGCGTGCGTGTGTGTGCGTGCGTGTGTGCGTGCATGTATGTATGTGTGTGTGTGTGTGCGTGCGTATGTGTGTGTGAGTGTGTGCGTGCGTGAATGCGTGCGTGAATGCGTGCGTGTGCGTGTGCGTGGTGTGGTGTGGTGTGGTGTGGTGTGGTGTGGTGTGGTGTGGTGTGGTGTGGTGTGGTGTGGTGTGGTGTGGTGTGGTGTGGTGTGGTGTGGTGTGGTGTGGTGTGGTGTGGTGTGGTGTTCACATTGTCACGTTCACTGTCTGCCCACCAGGTCTCCCCCCACCCCCCCTCAATCTCCACTCGCCCCTACACCCGTTCCTCCCAACATCCAGCCCATCCCCCCACAGTGTGGAGGAGGCAGGGAAGCAGAGGGTGTGAGGTCGTCATGATGAAGACGGTGATGGTGGGGTTGGCGTGGGGGAAAAGAGGGGAGAAGCATAGGCAGAAAGGTGTCGGGTTCGTTTTTGCCGTTGTACGTGTGCGTGTGTGCGTGCGTGCGCGCACGCACGCGTGCGCTCGCGTGTGTGTGCGAGTGTATGTGTCTGTGTGTGTGTCTGTGTCTGTGTGTGTGTCTGTGTCTTTGCCTCTGTGTGTGTGTGTGTGTGTGTGTGTGTGTGTGTGTGTGCGCGCGCGCGCGCGCGCGCGTGCGTGTGTGTATGCAAGTCTCAATGTGTGTGTGGGAGGGGGAGGGCGCACGCGCTCGTGTGTGTTGTGCGAGCGTACACGCCGCGCGCGTTCGTGTGCGTGCGTGCTCGCGCGTGTGCGTGTGTGTGTGTGTGTGTGTGTGCGCGCGCGCGCGTATGTTATGTGCTGTGGTGTATGTGTGTCTGTGTCTGAGTGAAAGAGCGAGAGAAAGTGAGAGGTGATGGTGATGGTACAGTGGGGACACCTTTGCTGTGTTCAATGACACTCTCTGCACGGCTGAACAAGAGGCAGTGTTAACCTTACTGGCAAAATACTGACGGCTGAACGGATAAGTTTCTTTTTAAAAAATATTTCGCCATGTCGTTTTAAATCAACCAGGTTGTTTCAGAAAGTTTGAGACGACCTGAAAATTAACAGTAAATAGTACCAGCATTGCTTGGAAAAGTTTCAGTTAGCTACAATTCTGCTCCCGTTAAAATCTCTCTCTCTCTCTCTCTCTCTCTCTCCTCTCTCTCTCTCTCTCTCTCTCTCTCTCTCTCTCTCTCTCTCAGTTTGGCGCTTTGGCCTTATCTAAATAAAGATACGCATCCCCCCCCTCTCTCTCTCTCTCTCTCTGAAATGAAGACTGTCAACTGTTATATGTATCTTGGTATATATTTCTCTACGAGACTTAGTTTTGTATTTGCTTGTGAAGACCTTGCAAGCCGAGCAAAGAGCGCCTTGCTGTGTATTATGCAAAACTGTACACGCTTAAGAATAACTCATTTGCAGTATTTTTGAAAATTTTTGATTATCAGGTTCTACCTATAGCCATGTACGGTGCTGAAATATGGGATTAGATCAAGCAGGTGCTCGTATTGAAAAGGTCCACTTATTTGCATTTAAAAGATTTTTAGGGGTACAGCTTAAAACGCCGAATGATTTAGTTTACGGAGAGACAGGACGCTACCCTGTTTATGTAAATACGTCTGTTCGGTGTATTAGATATTGGCTTAAGTTATTATGTATGGATGGAAAGAGACTGCCGGTGAAAGCTTACGAGATGTTGATGTGGCTAGACTCACGCGGTAAATATACATGGGTTTCAAGGATTCGAGAAACATTATTTCAGAATGGTTTTGGAATGGTATGGCTAAATCAAGGGGTTGAAAATGTCAATGCATTTCTGGATGAATTTCGCCAGAGGCTTATCGATTGCCGATGGCAAAACTGGAGTGAACATATCCAAGACAGTGACCGGTTTTCTTTATATAGAACTTTCAAATCATCTAGGAGCTGTGAAAGGTATCTTTTAATTGACATCGACAGACATACTAGATGTTCTTTAACAAAATTTAGATTCGGAGTAACAGACATGGCAATACATCGGGACCGATATAATCAGGTATCAACTAATTCTGTAGCGTGCCCATTGTGTAATGACGCAATAGAAGATGAAGTACATGTTTTGTTTTGTTGTCCTGGTCTCTGTGAGCTTCGGCAACAATATATTCCAGGAAAATTTTATGCAAATCCATGTCTATTCAACGTAGCTTTACTGATGGCTAACGGTAACAAAATTATATTGAAGAATGTATGCATGTATCTATATAAGGCATTTAAAAGGCGTGCGACTGCAGTTGAAGGATGTGAATGTTAATATTGAAGCATGTATCTGTTGTGCTCTATGGTCAAAAGATGTTGGAATTTGTCATTATTATGTTGATGTATCCTTACTTTTTCTTGTCGTTAAAGTGCCATTGTAAATAGTTCCCCCCTTCAGTAGGGGCTGTGGCCTAACCTGAATAAACCATTTTCCTTTTTTCCCCCCATTCTCTCTCTCTCTCTCTCTCTCTCTCTCTCTCTCTCTCTCTCTCTCTCTCTCTCCAGTATGGCGCTTTGGCCTTAATCTGAATAAAGATTCGCAATCACATTCATTCTCTCTCTCTCTCTCTCTCTCTCTCTCCTCTCTCTCTCTCTCTCTCTCTCTCTCTCTCTCTCTGCGTGTGTCTCATACCTTTTTTTTACGAAGTTGGGGGATCAGCCTTAGGGCAGCGCAGTGCATATAGGAAAAAAAAAAGTCAGCGAAAACCAAAGGGTGGGAGAGAGGGGCGGGGCTGTACTGT
>CM065737.1:56378249-56380749 GCA_033310375.1 Conus canariensis
CAATGCATTCGTGGAGAGAGAGAGAGAGAGAGAGAGAGAGAGAGAGAGAGAGAGGGAGGGAGGGAGAGAGAGAGAGAGAGAGAGAGAGAGAGAGAAAGGGAGAGTGAGTGCGTGTGTGTGTGTGAGGGGGGGGGGGGTACTGTGGATAGTTTCAAACGAACTAGTTAATGCTTTACATGAGTAGACATGCACATGCGCGCGCAATTCATGGATACAAACCCTCCTCCCCCCAGCACACACACACGCACGCACGCACGCACGCACGCACGCACGCACGCACGCACACACACACACACACACACACACACACACACACACACACACACACACACACGTTGAATGACAGAGAGAGAGAGAGAGAGAGAGAGAGAGAGAGAGAGAGAGACAGACAGACAAACACAGACAAGCAGACAGACACAGACAGCCAGAAAAGAAAAACAGACACAGACAGACAGAAAAGAAAAACAGACACAGACAGACACAGAGACACAAACAGACAGACAATTTGAATCTGGCTTCGCCCGGCCTACGACATCACCACCATCACCACCACTCATTGCATTTCCTCCCTCCCCCTTCCTGGAGAGAGAGAGAGAGAGAGAGAGAGAGAGAGAGAGAGAGGAGAGAGAGAGAGAGAGAGAGAGTGTGGGGGGGGGGGAGGGGAGGATTACTGCTGCTAGTTTCAACTGAACTTGATCTAGACCTCATTGCAAAGTGAGGCGCCTGCAGGCGGAAATCCAAACTAATTTAAAATAATGTATAAGGCTCCGCCGAAAAAACGTAGACAAACGAATCACAAGACAAAGCACGACGCGTTTCGACCTCTTAGGTCTTCTTCAGGCAAGATGCACAACACTCAGGACAACGAAAATGAACGAGCACTCACTCATCTTCGTCCAATTCGATTCATTTTCGTTGTCCTGAGTGTTGTGTATCTTGCCTGAAGAGGACCTAAGAGGTCGAATCGCGTCGCGTTTTGTCTTGTGATTGTCTACGTTTTCGGCGGAGCCTTATGAAATATTTTTCGAGCTTTTTCTAATTAATGTACTTTATATGAGTGGATGTGCACATGCGCTCACACACGCGCACGCGAGCATATCATGAATACAAACCCTCCTCCCACCCACCCCCACCATACCCTCACCACTCTCTCTCTCTCTCTCTCTCACACACACACACACACACACACACACACACACACACACACAACCTTATTTTGCTCTTTCTTATAGCGAACCGCCCTGTGTCACAATATCACAAACTATGACTGATCATTCAACAAACCTACACCCACATAATGTCACAATCTATGACTGATCATTCAACAAACCAACACCCACATAATGTCACAAACTATGACTGATCATTCAACAAACCTACATCCACATAATGTCACAAACTATAACTGATCATTCAACAAACCTACGCCCACATAATGCCACAAACTATGACTGATCATTCAACAAACCTACACCCACATAATGCCACAAACTATGACTGATCATTCAACAAACCTACACCCACATAATGTCACAAGCTATGACTGATCATTCAACAAACCTACACCCACATAATGTCACAAACTATAACTGATCATTCAACAAACCTACACCTACATCATGTCACAAACTATAACTGATCATTCAACAAACCTACATCCACATAATGTCACAAGCTATGACTGATCATTCAACAAACCTACACCCACATAATGTCACAAACTATGACTGATCATTCAACAAACCTACACTCACTGTGCCATCTATGTCCACGGCGCCATGGTGAAAGAACCAGATGTGCCCCTATGTCCACGGCGCCATGGTGAAGGGACCAGATGTGCCCTCTATGTCCACGGCGCCATGGTGACCGGACCAGATGTGCCCTCTATGTCCACGGCGCCATGGTGAAGGGACCAGTTGTGCCTCTATGTCCACGGCGCCATGTGACCGGACCAGATGTGCCCTCTATGTCCACGGCGCCATGGTGAAGGGACCAGATGTGCCCTCTATGTCCATGGCGCCATGGTGTCCGGACCAGATGTGCCCTCTATATCCACGGCGCCATGGTGACCGGACCAAATGTGCCCCCTATGTCCACGGTGCCATGGTGAAGGGACCAGTTGTGCCCTCTATGTCCACGGCGCCATGGTGACCGGACCAGATATGTCCTCTTATATCCACGGCGCCATGGTGACCGGACCAGATGTGCCCTCTATGTCCACAGCGCCATGGTGAAGGAACCAGATGTGCCTTCTATGTCCACGGTGCCATGGTGACCGGACCAGATGTGCCCTCTATGTCCACGGCGCCATGGTGATCGGACCAGATGTGCCCTCTATGTCCATGGCGCCATGGTGAAGGGACCAGATGTGCCCTCTATGTCCACGGCGCCATGGTGAAGGGACAAGATGTGCCCTCTATGTCCACGGCGCCATGGTGAAGGGACCAGTTGTGCCCTCTATGTCCACGGCGCCACGGTGACCGGACCAGATGTGCCTTCT
>CM065737.1:56385749-56395749 GCA_033310375.1 Conus canariensis
GTCGATTTTTTTCCCCCTTTCTTTTCTTTCTTTTTGTTTTTGTTTTGTTTTGTTTTTGTTTGTTTTTGTTGCGTCAGATCTTCAATCCTGTCATCACGATCAATCCCACAGTGTCTTCTCGAGGTCTTGACGGCACCTCCCCCCCCCCCCCCCCCCCTACCCGCCACCCCCGCCATTGCTGCATCTGCAGTTCTGCACCCTCTCTCTGGCCAGGTTTGACGCCGTAGTAGAACATTGGTTGAAATTTTTACCATTTTCACAACAACAACAACAACAACAACAACAACAAAAAAATCCAAAATGTTCAAGCTTTTGGTATCCAGCGGTGCACCATAGAAGAAACCCGTGTGGGATGTGCTTTTTGCGCCAGTTCCTGCTAGCAGGTATCTGCTGCCTTGGCTGGCACTGATCTGGCCTGGTCTCCGCTTCATCGCACACTGTGTGAGTGAGGGAGTACAGGTGATAACCAATGGTGCGCCTACCCACCTACCTACCTTCGTCCCGCTAGATTTGCTTCATTAGCTGGCTGGGTGGTTGGTACTGGAGGTAACCATTATTTTGGTCTGCGGATTGGGTGGCGGCTATTGTTGCGTGCTTCTTGCGTGACTTAGGGTTGCTTGCTCTGCTCTGCTCTGCTCTCTCTCTCTCTCTCTCTCTCTCTCTCTCTCTCTCTCTCTTTTTGTTGTTGTCCGGCTACTGTGGTGGTAAACACACACCACCACAGGTGGTCTCTGACAAGTCGTGAACAGATCAGACTCAACGCTCAGAAAGTGGACAGTTGTTATGTACAACCGTTACCTAACCCCAGCGTCTTGTATGTCTGTACAGTTTCGTTGTCTGTCTGACCTTCCGCGCCGTTGCAAAGGCATACCATCTTCGCCCCTCATTCCGTCGCTTCCATTACAGAACCACACCCACCATCGCAGACCCAGAACCGGCAGTCAGTACCAGGTGGTCCCTGAGATCACCTTCCAGCGGAGACACTGCACTGCAGCCGAATCACTGAGTTGGGGGGATGCCTGTTGTGATCTAACATCAGGAGGCCACCTGCTAACCCCCCCCCCCCCCAACCCCTGTTGAGGAGAACACTAGTTGTGTTGTGGTGTGTGTGTGTGTGTGTGTGTGTGTGTGTGTGTGTGTGTGTGTGTGTGCGAGTGCGCACCCGCGCGTGCGCGCGTGTGCATGTGAGGGAGCCCTTGCCGTGTGTCTGCATGTCTACGCATTGATGAAGAAGACAGAGCATTTACCGAAGGTGAGGAGGGCGACAGCCCTTGGCCATTTATACTGTTCACCACACCAATCCCAGATAAGCTTGGGACGTCTATAAAGAGATCTGAAACAAACTTTACACGTGTACACGGACATTCCCCAATGAACCCGGTCTGCATACGGCCACATTCTAAGGAACACAAAGAGCGTGCGTGAAAAGAAAGCCGCAGTGAGGCGGCCAAGTTTCATCCCACCCAATGACCAGCTTCATCTGTCAGTGAAACGACGTGCACAGGAAAGTTATCTGAAAGGTCTTTAACAAGTGCACATTTTATAATAAACCAACAATAACCACAATTTGTTTGTTATCAGTGTAGGAAAATCCTCTTTAAAAAAAAAATTGGGGAAAGGGGAGATCAACTGCTGGGAGATCATGTTTCTTTCAGATCACTATTAATAATACTGCGTGTGGATATAACTTTTACAGCATGCCATACTTAATATACCTTATATGAAAACAAAAAAAAAACCACGTAGAATATGCCTTACACACTGCACCGTATACAAAAGATGAAATACCTAATATAACATACAAAAATCCTATATATAAACCCATGTTGCAAAGCACAATGGAGAAAAACCACCCTAAATCCTCCCAACCACTGCATGTAAGTGGACAGCACGGAAAGCGTCCTGCGATGGACACAGACGATATTCTGGTGCCAGGTCGTACGATCTACACCAGCAACCAGTGAGCAGACCTCTCTGTGCACAAGATGATGCAACAACCAGACCAGCAGCCAGCCAACCAGCCAGCCAGCCTGTCCGATGCTCTACTTCAACACAACACACCATATCACAACACGACCGATATCCCACAATCCCTCCCCCCCCCCCTCCCTCCCACCCTAACCAACATTCCTCCCTAATCTCGACCCGAACACTTTGAAACGGCACAGCTATCGCCTCACCCTTCTTCCTCCACCCCTACCCCAACTCCTCCTCCTCTCCTCTCCTCTCCACCCGCCCCCCCCCCCCCCACCCACTTCCTCACCCGGCACCCCTGTCGCCATGTTTCTCCTCTTTCCATAACGCCCCCCCCCCCCCCCCCCCCCCCCCCCCCCCCCCCCGTCCTCACAGCTCACCACCCCAAAAACAACAACAACGTCCTATCGTTAGATTCGTTGATTCTGATTGGTTCTCTGGTTATCACTTCAAACCCCCACCCCACCCCCCACCTCCTCCCTACACGCTTTTCCTTATTGGATGGAAATGAGATCAGTTTGAAGGGAGGCTATTAATTTCAGCCAACCAGAAGGGACGTGGAAGATGACCGGGAGTGTTCCGGGTGAAGGCAACATGGCTGCCGGGGTCATTGACAAGGGAGGTCACTGGAGAAGATGATGGCGGGCTTTGCAATCGATACGTATCGCTAGGAGAGAGAGAGAGAGAGAGAGAGAGAAGAGAGAGAGAGAGAGAGAGATGCGGCTCTGCAATCAATACGTATTGCTAGGGGAGAGAGAGAGAGAGAGAGAGAGAGAGAGAGAGAGAGAGAGAGAGAGAGAGAGAGACAGACAGAGAGACAGACAGACAGACAGACAGACACAGAGACAGAGAGAGAGAGAGAGAGAGAGAGAGAGAGAGATGCGGCTCTGCAATCAATACGTATTGCTAGGGGAGAGAGAGAGACACAGAGAGAGAGACAGAGACAGAGAGAGAGAGATGCGGCTCTGCAGTCAATACGTATTGCTAGGGGAGAGAGAGAGAGAGAGGGGTGGAGAGAGACAGAGAGAGAGAGAGAAGGTAGGGCGAGAGAGAGGTAAAAGAGGGAGGGAGGGAGAGAAAGAGAGAGAGAGAGAGAGAGGAGAGAGAGAGAAAGGTAAGGTGAGAGAGAGAGAGAGAGAGAGAAGGAGAGAGAGAGAAAGAGAGAAAGGTAAGGAGAGAGAGACCCACAGATAAGGAGAGAGAAAAAAAGAGACAGGGAAAGGTAAGGAGAGAGAGATATACGGATAGAGAGGTAAATGGGTGGAGTGGGAAGAGCGGGGGAGGGGGGAGGGAGGAGGAAGGAGAGAGGAGATGTTATGTTGTGGAGAGAGAAAAAGAGGGAGGGAGGGAGGGTTCGTCTTTCACGCTCGCGGGCGAAAAAGTTCTCTTCGTTTTCATATGAAAATAATCGAATTAGGCTAATGGGGTACAATGGTGGCAATGTCGACACATCCACACGGCTCTTTCTCTCCCCTGGCGCCTATGCTGCCCCCCCCCCCCCTCCCCATCGCATCCTCCCCCCCCCCCATCCACACCTTCACCCCTTTCCCCCATCTTCCATGCCTACCCCACCCCTCCCCGTGGCCCATTTCCGTCCTCCCCCCCTCTCTCTCTCTCTCTCTCTCTCTCTCTCTCTCTCAGCACAAGATGGCTGCACAGTGCTCCCATCTCGCCGTCCTCCAAGCAGCGCGACTATGTCGCCACCTGGCGGTTGCAGCTCTGCCCAGCCAGACAGACAGACAGAGAGACATTATTAATATTATTGATACTATTCGGATTACCATTTTTTTAAATTATTTACTGTTACTATTATTACTTTTACCATTACTAGTAGGAGTATCACTATTTTATTATTTTTCTTATCATTATTGTTGTTGTTGTGATAATCATCATTATTATGATTATTGCTGTTATCGTTACAGTTATTAGTAACAAACATTATGATTATCGTTATCATTATTATTATCACTAGTATTATTATCGCTATTATTATTATTATTATTGTTATTATTAGTACTATTACCATTATTAGTTTCATCATCGTCCTCATCATCCTTACCATTATCATCACCGTCAGCATCGCCACTGACGCCGTTGCCACTACACCCATGCTGTTCGATCATCCTCTAAACCCCCTCCTCTCTCCTCTCTTTCTTCTGTCTGTATAGCCACTATCAACACTACAACTACTTGCATCATAATCATTATTTCTTAAAGTGGTAGTGATCCTCTCTTTCTTCTGTCTGTATAGCCACTATCAATACTACAACTACTTGCATCATAATCATTATTTCTTAAAGTGGTAG
Source organism: Conus canariensis (assembly GCA_033310375.1). NCBI lineage: Eukaryota > Metazoa > Mollusca > Gastropoda > Neogastropoda > Conidae > Conus > Conus canariensis. Next base: position 56,390,030 of record CM065737.1, read on the forward strand.
TGATCCTCTCTTTCTTCTGTCTGTATAGCCACTATCAATACTACAACTACTTGCATCATAATCATTATTTCTTAAAGTGGTAGTGATCCTCTGTTTCCGATCTTTTACAAAATATTTTCATTATCATTATTATCATTATTACTATTATTGTCGTTATCATTATCATCATCATTATTGTTATCATCATTATTATTAATCATTATATTATTATTCTTTTCATTATTATTATTATTGCTATTATCATTGTTATTACCATCATCAGTATTATTATTATTGTTAATCATTATATCATTACTATCATAATTATTATTATCATTATTGTTATTCTTTTTATTATTATCGCTATCATTGTTATCATTTCTATTATTATCAATATCATTTTTAACTCGCACCGTCTCCTTCCCGACGGCCTCGTTTTCATTCAACGTCCATCTTGGGTCCAAGTGTAGGAGATGATGTGTGATCGCTCGTTCTTCGTGTTCATTGTCCTGCATGTTGTTTCATCTTGCCTGAAGAAGGCCAAAAAGGTCGAAACGCGTCGTGTTTTGTTTTGTCATTTGTTTGTGCCTTTCGTCCGGCGGGATGAAACATGATTTCTCTTCAAAGATGTGTTTGAGTTTCCACCTGCGGTCACATGACTTTCAAACTGAAAGAGTGAGACTGGTCAGAAAACACAGTAACAACAAACAACAACAAATCATAGCTTTTCCCCATTCTCCTTCACTTTAGTTCCAATGTGGAAAAACAAAACGTTGGTTGACATCGATCGTTCTCAGTTTAGGCACACACACACACACACACACACACACACACACACACACACACACACACACACACACTTGCTCTCTCTCTCTCTCTCTCTCTCTCTCTCACACACACACACACACACACACACACACACCACACACTTGCTCTCTCTCTCTCTCTCTCACACACACACACACACACACACACACACACACACACACACACACACACACACAACACACACACACATACACACACACACATACGAGCGCTCGTGTGTGCGCGCGTAACTGGAACAAGATGGCCCAGCGTGTCAGGCCACCAAGGCAGAGAATGTGGGGTCCCTGGTTTCCAGCGTCACACCAGGTGTGCCGTTTGTCTCCCCCCCTTTCCCCGCTGTGCCCATAGTGAGGCTGGGAGGGCCTGGCCGTCGGCTAAACACAACACAGGCCTCCGCACGCCACAATTAGGACTTCGCATCAAATCACTACACAATCAAGGCAAGCATTTTGAGGTCTGGCATAAATTGAGCCAGCATTTCATGTTAAGCTGGTAACTGATCAAAAGAACCACCACCTGCCGATCAATTCCACCTTTTTTTCTTTTTCTTTTTTTTTTTTTTTTTTTTTTTTTGGGGGGGGGGGGGGGGGTTCCACCGCTGACATCATTCACAATCTTCAAACACATGACCTTCCCCTTGGCTGAGGTCACATTTCAGACCTTTTGCACTCCACCCGTGACCCTGTCTTTGCGCCAGCTGGTATCCCCCAAATAGTCCCATTCCTTTGATTTCAATCTGTCTGCTTGGAACCACCTGGCTTGTACCTTGATGGCCATAGGAAAGAAAACGATGAGAATTAACTTTCAGACCCAACAAAAAAAATTCTCGAAATGATCTAACTGTGCCAGTCTATAAATACTCGACTCCTTAAGCAAGGCCTTGGGCGCATTAATTTTGTGGTGTGCAACCACAGCGAGGTTCCACGTGCAGTGTGCACTGGGTCAGCCTGAAAGTCTCCACTGGGGACCAGACAGTGCCGCCTGTCAATCCTGGGGACTAGGTCACTTCCCCAGGATTATGAAATACATGTGTACACACACAGTCCGGAAACAGTAATTATAGTAATAATAATGATAATGATAATAACAATAATGATAATGATAGTAATAATAATAATAATGATAATAATGATGATGATAATGATAACGATAATAATAACAATAATGATAATGATAGTAATAATAATAATGATGATAATAATAATGATGATGATGATGATAATGATAACGATAATAATAATGATAACAATAATGATGATAATAATAATGTGCAGGGTGTTGTGCAATACAGTGCTGCACTCAAGAGCAGAGCAGAATGAGAGAGAGAGGGAGAGAGAAAGAGAGGGAGAGGGACAGAGAAAGGGAGAAAGAGAGGAAGAGAGAGGAAGAGAGAGAGGGAGAAAGAGGGTGAGAGAGAGGAGAGAGAGAGAGGGGGAGAGAGAGAGAAAGGGAGAGAAAGAAGGGGGGGGGGAGACAGAGAGAGAGAGAGAGAGGAGAGAGAGAGAGAGAGAGAGAGAGAGAGAGAGCGAATCGCCCAGCGGAAATGACCACACACAGCACACAGAATAAACATCTCCATTAAAAGGAGAGAGAAAGAGTGAGAGAGCGAGAGAGAGAGAGAGAGAGAGAGAGAGAGAGAGAGAGAGAGAGAGAGAGAGAGAGAATCGCCCAGCGGAAATGACCACACACAGCACACAGAATAAACATCTCCATTAAAAGGAGAGAGAAAGAGTGAGTGAGGAGAGAGAGAGAGAGAGAGAGAGAGAGAGAGAGAGAGAGAGAGAGAGAGAGAGAGAGAGCGAATCGCCCAGCGGAAATGACCACACACAGCACACAGAATAAACATCTCCATTAAAAGGAGAGAGAAAGAGTGAGAGAGAGAGAGAGAGAGAGAGAGAGAGAGAGAGAGAGAGAGAGAGAGAGAGAGAGAGAGAGAGAGAGACGACGCCAAATCGTCCAGCAGAAAATGACTACACACAGAACACAGAATAAACAAAGGCGACATCTCCATTAAAAGGACGTTTCAAGCCTGCTGTACCGGACACATCTACACAACGACAACAACCGGAGAAATGCAGCAGACCAGCACGAAATTAACATTTTTTTTTCCAGACCGGCACAGCCGTTCTAATCATCTTGAATACAGTCAAAACAAACACACGGACGAAAAGTAACAAATGCAGATAAAACTCGGTTTTGATTGGTATGAAATGAACAGTAAACAGTCAATAACAAACGAGTTGGGTCACTTTCGCTCCCATGAACTATGATTGAATGAATGCAGGCCCACAACCCCAAACGAATGCCGCTAACGACATGAAATTTGCAACTGTTCATTACACCTGGGCGCTTGTCTTTCGGTCCCCCAGAAGCATAAGATGCGTATTATCCATCACCCTATCTTTCACCTCTCATCCTCTTCCCCCCTCCCTCCATCCCTTCCCCCATACCCCGCACAGCCTCTCTCGCTCTCGCTCTCTCTCTCTTCTCTCTCTCTCTCTCTCTCCCCCATCTCTCTTTCCCTCCCTCTCTCTTTCCCTCTCTCTCTCTCTCTCTCTCTCCTCTCTCTCCCTGTCTCTCTCCCTTTCTTTTTCTCTCTCTGCCCCTTCTCTCCTTCTCTCTTCGCCCCCCCCCCTCTTTCCCTCTTTCTCTCCCTCTCTCTCTCTCCTGTGTCTCTCGCTCTCCTCCCTCTTTCCCTCTCATCTCCCTCTCTCTCTCTCCCCCCTCTCCCTCTCTTCTCCTCTACTATTTCCCTCCTCTCTCCCCTCTCCCCTCTCCCTCCCCCCCTCTCTCTCTCTCTCTTCCCCTCTTTCTTTCTCTCCCTCTCTCCCCCCCCTCTCTCTCTCTCTCTCTTCCCCCCCCTGCCATCTCTCTCTGTGGACAATGCAAAATTCTGGTCATATATCTGTGTACAGGACCCCAGCGACTCCCAGGCTGTAGCACCACCCAGACTCCTTGAGTGACGCGGGAGGAGTACCTTACCTTGTCCACTTCAAACTGGACTCTCTGGCACCGACTCTGGCATCACGTGTGAAGAAGTCAGACACCTGAGGACAACGGGGTGAACTGGGACACTATACACTAACGGACCAAGACAAATGCAGAGATATCCCGACAGGAAAAGAGAGAGAGAGAGAGGGAGAGAGAATGAGAGTGAGAGACCGACAGACAGAGAGGAGAGAGAGAGACAGGGGGGGGGGGAAGAAGGAGAGAGATACAGAGGGAGAGAGAGGGAGGAAGGGAGGGCTGCAAAGAGGGAGGGGGAGGGATGCAGAGAGAGGAGAGGGCAGAGGAAGGTTGAGGGCAGACAGGTAGAGACAGACCACGAGCAAAGCGACAGACAGACCAACAAAACGACAGACAGACCGACAAAGAGACAGACAGACCGACAAAGTGGCGGACAGACCGACAAAGCGACAGGTAGACGCTGAACGGCAAGAGAAAAACCCGGTAGCCCCCCCCCCCCCCTCCACCCCCCCCTCCCCCCCCCCCCCCCCTGCCGTCCCCCCCCCTCCCCTCCAGCGATAAATAGACATGGGTCCTCATGCTGCCAGTAATCTCCCACAGCTGTGAAATACAGCTGCCCCTGCTTGGACAAGACCCCCTCACCACCACCCCTCACTGTGTGTGTGTGTGTGTGTGTGTGTGTGTGTGTGTCTCTCTCTCTCTCTCTCTCTCTCTCTCTCTCTCTCTCTCTTCGCCGCCTTCTGCCTATGGTTCCCCTGTTTACCCCCCCTCCCCCCCCCGCCCCCGCCTCGTCCCCAATGAAAAACTGACCTCATCCCCCACCCCCATCTAAACCGCAGCTCGCCACTGAGACTCACAAGCTACACCCCCACCAGCTCACCCCTAACCTCAAGGCTCGCTGTCAACAATGACATTTCAACAAAAAAAGTACTACATGAGATACCTATTACTGAAAATCATGCGTAGCAACCTGCTCAACCCTGAGATCGGACAACATATTCTGAACTAAATGTCTCTATCTGGAAAAAAAAACATGGATGACTGCTCACCCACAAAATCTAGCGAGACATACTAAGGTAAACGCCCGTATGAAAACCATGGGTCACCCAGGAGCTCTGGCGAGATGCACTAAGGTAAACGCCTGTATGAAGACCACTGGTGACCACTCACACAGGAGCTGTGGCCAGGCGCACTAAGGTCAATTTTACCTGTGTGAAAACCACTGGTGACTACTCACACAGGAGCTCTGGCCAGGTGAACTAAGGTAAACACCTGTATCAAAACCACTGGTGACCACTCACACAGGAGCTCTGGCCAGGTGCACTAAGGTCCACTTTACCTGTGTGAAAACCACTGGTGACTACTCACACAGGAGCTCTGGCCAGGTGAACTAAGGTAAACACATGTATGAAAACCACTGGTGACCACTCACACAGGAGCTCTGGCCAGGTGAACTAAGGTAAACACCTGTATGAAAACCACTGGTGACCACTCACACAGGAGCTCTGGCCAGGTGAACTAAGGTAAACACCTGTATGAAAACCACTGGTGACCACTCACACAGGAGCTCTGGCCAGGTGAACTAAGGTAAACACCTGTATGAAAACCACTGGTGACCACTCACACAGGAGCTCTGGCCAGGTGAACTAAGGTAAACACCTGTATGAAAACCACTGGTGACCACTCACACAGGAGCTCTGGCCAGGTGAACTAAGGTAAACACCTGTATGAAAACCACTGGTGACCACTCACACAGGAGCTCTGGCCAGGTGAACTAAGGTAAACATCTGTATGAAAACCACTGGTGACCACTCACACAGGAGCTCTGGCAGGTGACTAAGGTGAAACACCTGTATGAAACCACTGGTGATCACTCACACAGGAGCTCTGGAGGTGCACTAAGGTAAACCCTGTATGAAAACCACTGGTGACCACTCACACAGGAG
>CM065737.1:56400749-56418249 GCA_033310375.1 Conus canariensis
GGGGGGGGGGGGGGGGGAGGCTTGGGATGGGAAAGGAGTGGAGGGGAGGGATGAGTGAACACAGTGAGTCAAGATGTGCTTCATGCTGTTCGATTGCAACACAAAGTTGACTGAAAGAAAAAAAAACGATAGCTCTGCACTCATCTACTGCAAACGGCAAATTACTGGAAGAACAGATAGATAGATAGATGGATGGGTAGATAGATACAGATAGATAAATAGAAAGACAGATAGATGGATAGATATATAGATAGATAGACACAGACAGACAGATAGAAAGACAGATAGATGGATAGAGATATAGATAGACACAGACAGATAGATAGACAGATAGCAAGACAGATAGATGGATGGGTAGATAGACAGACAGATAGATAGACAGATGGATGGGTAGACAGACAGACAGATAGATAGATAGATAGACAAATAGATAGATAGATAGATAGATCGATAGATAGATAGAAAGGCAGATAAATAGACACATAGATAGATAGATAGACAGACAGATAGATAGATGGGTAGACAGATGTATAGATAGGCAGAGAGATCGACAGATAGAGAGATAGGATAGATGGATAGATAGACAGACAGATAGACATAGAAATAGATAGACAGACAGACAGAGAGGTAAGGTAAGGTAAGGTAGATAGATAGATAGAGAGTTATAAAGGACAAGCCCTTTCCACCATAAAGAGGTGATATCAGAGCTATACACTGAGGGTCATTACATGACTCGAGTTATATAAACACATATGCAATCTGCAACCCTAAAATGTAAAAAAGAAACCAACTAAATCTTTTAAAAATTGTTCACATCTCTTAAAAACTGAAATATCACAGATACTTGCACATTTCTAAAAAAAAGCTCACCAAGTGACATCTTATCAAAATATTTTCCTCTGATCTCACCGAGATCATCACACTCAGTCAACACATGCTTAAGAGTGTATACACAATCGCATGCAAAACAATGGGGGCGTTCTTCTCCCCTAAAACACATTCTTCTTTCCTGGTTTTGCAAACCGAAGGTAACCATTCGGACAAGTCTGGCAACATCTCATGGAGTTTGTTTTCCGATTCCAAATTCCAATCATCTTGCCAACGTTTCTTTGCAAACTTATTTATTAGCGGTTTAAGATCCGGATATGGTAATCAATGGGATCGCTTGACAGGATCATTTAACGCTTTCTTTGCTTGTCTGTCCGCTATCTCATTGCCCGTAATACCGCAGTGGCTAGGGACCCACCAAAACACACATCTTTATCTACAGGGAGTTCGGTTAAAAGTTCTTAAATGGATATTAACTTAGGATGGTCACAAGTTGACGATTTAAGAGCTTGTAAAGCTGAGAGAGATCAACACTGTAACAAAAGACTTTTGGAGTTGAACTTTGCACAGTCTTTAAAGCCAAGTATAGTGCTTCTAATTCTGCAGTAAAAATAGAAGAATGGTCTTTCAGACGTAAAGAATGAGAATGGCCCGAGGCAGATGTCGATGCTGCAGCAACTTTCTCTTCCAGCTTGGAACCATCCGTATAGAGAAATGTTCGATGTTTATGTTTCTCTTTCTTTTCTAAGAAAAAAAAAATGTTTATAAATCTCTGGACTTTGTTGTTTCTTTCGGATAAGCAGAGAAAGAAAAATCTATTTGTGGGAGTGAGGTAAGGTAAGGTAAGGTAAGGTAAGGTAAGGTAAGGTAAGGTAAGGTAAGGTAAGGTACAGGTAAGGTAAGTAGGTAAGGTAAGGTAAGGTTGCTGTTAGCCTAACTCACAAGTCATTCATTCACACAACCCTTTAAAATACATCTAAACACACACCGGAAATTTTGTTTCAAAATCTTTCTACTTAAATCTCAGATCAGATGAAAAATGTTGATCTCTTTCAGATATTCAAAAATCACATCAGGTGAACATCTCTGAACAAGGTTTTCATGGAGTCTGCTGTACAATGTTTATGTCTCACATCAGACAAGTCCCAACACTCTAAAAGAATATTATGTTTCACTGTGAGTGGTACATGACATGGAATGCACCACGGAGCTTCTTCCCCCTTTTAAAAAGATACGAATGAGTTAAAAACGAATGGCCAGTGTGCAGCCGGTGTTACGGAGAATATTGACTCCCGTAGAAAAATGACTCATGTGTCAATTTTAGTTGCTACTATGTTTGATTTGTAAGTATATATACGTATCTTGGTAATTATTCATCCATCCCAATATTCTCTTATAAAACACACTGGTTAATTAATTTGTAGATTGTTTCAGTCGATGAATTTCAAAATTATCTATTATTATTATCATTAGTAGTAGTAGTATGTCATTATAATTGTCGGTTAGTGTGAATGCACATGTTGACGTGAGCGTGCGTGTTGGGTTAGCACACGGCGCTTTGGGCTAAATTCATTTGGAACTGCGCCTGTCAACATCATCATCATCATCATTATCATCATCATTATCATCACTTTTGTTGTTGGTGGTGGATTTTTGTTTGTTTGTTTTATTGCTGCTGTTTGTTCTACAGCTGTCACTGTTTAATGCAGATTGTTATTATGATATTAAGTAGAAACGAATTGATAATGACCACTATTGCGGTCTCTGGTCAAAGTCCTGTCATTGTGGCAAGCTGGAAGGAGCACGGCTTCGTTTGTCGGCTAAACGACATCCGTTTTCAGACTGTGAAGTTACGATAAAAGCGCATGAAGACTGGAACATGTCGCAGGACTTTTAACAGACGCCGACACGGCCAAGGCATTAGCCGAGTCAGTCTATGCTCAAGCCAAAAGTTCAGCAACCGAGCTCTGAAAACAAGGAATCAAAGAATTTTTATGTAGCAATCAATAAGATTTTTCAGACTATTTTTTTTACACGAAACGATAGTTCATTAAATGTACAAGGGTGTGCTTTTGAGGAAAAGTTATCAGACTTGGCAGTAAACTTTCATTATTGGAACCTTGCATGTGTTTTTAAAAATATGCCTATCTGAAATAAACTAGCAAAATTATCTGGCTCTGGTAGCATGCAGAATGGGTACAGTCATGTTGGTTGATCTCCACATCAGCAGGTCTCCCGTATAATTATTTTGACAGTTTCGCTGCGTGCAGGATGATGCAGGTCCATAGATCTCCACTATAAAATATGCTTGAAAGGATCATGGGTCGATGATTGACTATGGTCTGAACTTCTGTCCAATTTTTTAGAACCATCCCTTCTACACACAAAGACATACAAGCATACATACCCTAAATACATAAGAACAAGCAAGCCAAAACATGAAATAAACGAAGTTTAAAAAGTAAAAATCAATCAAACCAGACAAACCCTGTAGAAACTGTACATTTACAAACTCAGTAATAAAGTAAGTTTATACATAGATCTATCAACATGGAGACCTATATTGCTGTGCAGATCTACTAATGCGCAGATCTACCAAACAATCCAGTCAGTGTGCCACGCAAATGCAACGAGAGGTTCATTATAATCTGACTTGAGTATAAACTGAACAGTTCGAATGATGAATTATTGGCAGAATAAATTTCCGACAATGTTCTCTCGGGGTTCAGTTTGAGATTGGTCTCTGAACGACATGGATGCTGCCAAGATAGATGAACTGGAGAAGTACATCGGAGAAAAGATCATACCAGACAGAATCAAAAAGAGTTCTGACACAACAAAAAGAAATGTTCGAAGAGACAGCAAGAAGTTCTTTCTTTCTGAGAGCAACGATCTGTTTTACAAGAATCGACAAGGCGACAGTCTGCGAGTTCTTTCCACAGAAGACAGGGACGAAGCGCTACTCAGTGTCCACGCCCATCAACACGGCGGCCACCTGGGTGTGAACTAGACATAAGTACAATGATCATCCATTTCTATCTTATCGGCGTGTTGATGTCTTTGCTATCTATTCCCTCCTCCATGCCCCCCCCCCCCCCCCTTTTTTTTTTTTTTTTTTTACCAATAGTACTTTACAAGTAGACCCTGCACAAAAATACTACTCTGCTAAACAACGCAGCCCTTACCAAAGGCAAAAAAGTATTGTTTGTTTCTGGTAACATGGCTGAAAAAATAGGGTAGGTCAGATTTTTTTTTTTTTAAAGATTTTTTTTCAGCACAGAAACTACAAAATCTTACTTCTGCTGGAAGAAAACGGTTGGTCTCAAGAAGGAGAAAGACGACACAAACTGTGTTTGCAATCCTGGCGTACACTTGCACCTAAAATAAAAGTATGTCACTGCCAGCGTCAATTTACTGTTGTTTCCAAAAGCATGGTACTTAGGTCCTCCACACAATCGACTTTCGATATAAGCTTGACTGCTTTGTGTGTGTGTGTGTGTGTGTGTGTGTGTGTGTGTGTGTGTGTGTTAGGAGAATAAAAGAAAAAGTCTAGGGTCGGCAGGGAAAATTAGGTTGGATCGTTTGACCAGAGACAAACAACTTTTTTCTTTGGACAAAGCTCTTTGCTCTTTCTGACACGCGTTTTTGGCGTTAGCTTACATTTGTTGCAAAGTTAAACTGTTGAAAAACCACAAAGTCTATAAACAGCAAAACTGGCACAGATTTCAAACACCATAATTCTGAGAAGTTTCGAGCCACACCATCTTCGTTTGCTACTTATAAACAACGTCACGAAAGTGAAGTAAATTATTGTGTCATGCTAACAAGACAGAAGGCCCAGACAGTTTACCAACTGCGTGCGGCACTTGTTCTTTGCACCGCCACTCTGAAAAGATACCAAAATCTGTTCGTCGTGACCTTGTGACCATTACCACGGCTAGAGTTGCTTTAATGAGTTAATCCTAATATTTTAACACACACACACACACAAACACACACACACACACACACACACACGCACACACACACACACGCACACACACACACACACACACACACATTAAAAACTTTTTTTTGGTATGGAAGGCAAAATGAAGCCAGGAAACTCTCTCACCTGCTTTTTATTAGACAGTGAATGTAGTCTTGAAGTCCAAACCAAACTGAAAATCCACAGCAACCTCTGTCTCTTTAGCTAGTTGTCTGTCTATCTCTCTGTCTGTACGAATTTTGGATGTAGGAATCGGCCAAGACAAAGATGAATCTTGTACGAGACCAACAACACAAACCACTGTTATTACTGCTGCTGATGCTGCTTCGCAGACCCACACGCACGCACATGCAATGTGCACGCCAGCACACGTACGCATACAGACACACACACGGCTGCAAATTCATGTTTCGCGCGCGCGCGCGCGCGCGCGCACGCACGCGCGCACGCGCGCGCGCACACACACACACACCGTATTATAAAACACAAAAGTTCATGTACGTCGACGCGACCACATCAACCAGGCTGCGGCACACATTCATTACACTGTCACAATACATTCTAGCCAATGAGATCCCAATTCACAGATACACAACCATTCCATCTTTGTCAATAGCAATATTATTTCCAACAACAAGTCAGTCAGACGAATGAAACATTAGAGAACAACACAGATTAAACATGACCAAATAAATACGATAGGCTTCTAGCCAAAGTCCCAAAAATCTACCATTGGCTACATTTAACACTTGGCTTCAAAACTACGGCAGATGATGATTAATCAATCAATAATTAAATAACGAAATAATTCCCTAAAAATGAAGCTCTGAATCCGATTGGGTGTTTTTTTCTGGGTCCAGGTTATTTTAGGTATATGTACTGCTCAAGGAACAGCCTGCTTGATATGTGATTTAAAGCAACAGCATTATCACTTGGAAGGAAACCATCTAAAAGAGCTGTTCAGCTGCATGACTATCTTCACACACACACACACACACACACACACACACACACACACACACACACACAGAGATACACACACACACACACACACACACACACACACATAATTATAGTTATCAAAGCCACTTTACACGCCAGCACATGCCCATACGCGCAATTTAACATGGCCAGAGTGATCCGACCTTTCACTCATAGGCTTTATTTTTCTTGTGAGGTTTATTGTTGTGAAATACAACGAACCAGCCAAGTTTCCTTTAGATCCGTTTTATAAATCCCAAGAAACAGCTGTGAAGAAAAATTAACGTGGCCATTGCTACCTTGATCTCTGAGTCACAAACCCTTTTTTTTTTTTTTTTCTTTTTTTTTTTTTTGTGAAGGTGATAATTGTGGATAGCAACTAACCCACCAACTTTCGTTGAGATCTGTCCAATAGTTCCCGAAAAATCCCCGAGAAACAGCTACGAAGGAAAATTAACGTGGCCAGTGACTTTCACCTTTGACCCATAGACCTGATCTTTCTTGTGAGAGTGATCTATGTGAAACGTGTACAAGCAATCCATCAAGTTAATTCAAGATCCATCCAGGAGTTTACGAAAAACAGATTTTTTTTTTTCTTTTTTTTTTTTGCGTACTGTCATACAAACACACACTGTGACAGACAAACGGAGCTGAAAACCTACCAGAGTTTGCAAACTGCAACAAAATTGACACAGAGTCATTTTTCTACGGGAGTCAATATTCTCCGTAACCATGGGAGTCAATATTTTACAGAAGGAGTCAATATTCTCCATAGGATATTGACTCCAAAACCTGTAACAAAACTGAACGGTACATTTTTCTCCGGAGAAAAAAGAATCGAGGTGTCAAATTTCCACGGAGTCAATATTCTCCGTAACACCGGCATAAAACCGTTTCTTCTTTTGCGACCACCAGAGGTAGATGAGAGGAACTCTTTTAGGTTTGGACGGATCTGGGAAACTTTGTCGTCCGTCTGTGTATTCCAGTCCTCCTGCCAGAGGTCTCTGATATAATCATTAACTTTCGGTTTCTAATCTGAGTAGGCGAAAGACATGTTGGACAGTGTCTTCGCTGTGCCATTCTTGGCCAAACGATCAGCCATTTCATTTCCCCGAATGCCAACATGACCAGGAAACCCAAGAAAAAACAAGGTTGTAACCTTCCACTTTCAAAGAGGTAAACAGTTTTTTAAAAAAAGTGTAGAAGTTCAGGATAATGGAGGTTACGGACAGCTATGGCCTCCAAAACTGACAGCGAATCAGACAAAATCAGAAAGTCCTTGTGTGTAGACCTAGAGATCATCTTCGGTGCTAGAACCAAAGCTGTAAGTTCGGCAGAGTAAACAGAAGAATCTGACGGAGTATGTCATGATCATATCTGAGGAGCACCTGGAGCAATAGGCTGCACAAGCCACTACATCTTCGGACTTTGAACCATCAGTAACAGAGAGAGAGAGAGAGAGAGAGAGAGAATGTATACATTTATTGACTTCCCAGTTTTTCGGCTGTCGTTACTGTTCAACTTTTTGCATGTTCTTTTTTTTTTCGGCCTTACGGCCTTCTTCAGGATGTGTTGAATAAGTCATACGTCATATCCGAGAAAACGTCACGAATACAATGGTGAAATGTATTACGCATTTCATGAACTGACCTAAAAGAGAGAAAGGGGAAGGGTACGGGTAGGGGGGGGGGGGAAGGAGGAGCAGAGAGGAGGAGGAGGGAGAGAGACAGACAGACAGACGGACAGACAGACTTTGTTTTCATTTTTTTCAGTTGTTCAGTTTAAAGTTGTACAATTTCCCGCTTTTGACTCCTTTCTGCTACGACTGTTGTTCGTGGCTTTTGATTAGGTGCAAAAGGTGCAACTTCTAGTTCGATTCACCCTCTCTCCCTCCCTCCCTCTCTCTCCCTCTCTCATTAATATATATGCATCCATTCTTTGCCGCCGCCCCCCCCCCTCCGCTCTCTCTCTCTCTCTCTTTTCCCTGTGCCTTTTGCATGCACATACAGTTACTTTACCTATACACACAAATTAGAGTGCGTGTGTGCGTGCGTGTGTGTGCGCGCGCGCGCGTGTTTGTGTGCGAGCGCGTCTGTGCGTGCGTGTGTGCTCGTGCGTGTTGTTGTTGTTGTTGTATTCAATTTAAAACGTCTTTCCACATTAAGTGATATTAGACAAGCGTGTGTGTGTGTGTGTGTGTGTGTGTGTGTGTGTGGTGCGTGTGTGTGTGTGTGTGTGTGTGTGTGTGTGTGTGCGTGTTTCTGTGTGTGTGTGTGTGTGTGTGTGTGTGTGTGTGTGTGTGTGTGCATATACGCGCATGTTTGCGTGCGTGCGCGCGCTTGTGTGTGTATAGGAATACTGCAAAAGACATTGAGACATGGACTTAATGTGCCAATGAAGACTCGCTAAAGAGAGAGAGAGAGAGAGAGAGAGAGAGAGAGAGAGAGAGAGAGAGAGAGAGAGAGATCCTGCGGATTGTGTGGGAATGCAACACGCCTCTGCCTCTATACTGATGGAAGGGCTTCAATTCACTGTGGCCGCTCCGCACAAAGGGCCAGCAATGAGAGCCTCACGTGCTGGGGATTATGTCTTTGTTGTATTGGGGGAGAAAATGAGATGTCCCATCCCCAACCCCTACACCTGCCCCACTCATCCTCTCTTCCCGCCCTGCCTTTTCTTTTTTTTTTTTTTTTTGTGTTGTATTACATTACTATCTTACTTTTTTCTCCCTCTCCTCTCTCTCTCTCTCTCTCTCTCTCTCTCTCTCTCTCTCTCTCCTCTCTCTCAGTGCGCTCTCTCTCTCTCTCTCTCTCTGACAGTCAGACAGAAGCCAGATTAACGCAGGGAGTGAGAGAAAATTAGCAAGTGAGACAGACAGAAAGCCACGGACGGACAGGCTGGGAGCTGAAATGGCACAGAGGCAAAGAGCCAGACAGACGGACACACACAGACAGACAGACAGACCCAAAGTGCCTGCCAGTGATGGAGATACGTCACTGAGGTCCTCTACAGTCCACTTCAGAGACCCAGCACGTCCACTTCAGTCCAGTCTGTGCCGTGGGGAGCAGAGACTGCCTGTAATGTTTGACGAAGAGAGGGAGGGGGGGGGGGGGGGCGGCTCTGTGTGTGTGTGTGTGTGTGGTGGGGGGGAGGGGGGGATAAGGGGGGAGGGGCTGTCTTGATCTCGCAAGGGCAGACAACTCCTTTGCTGCAGCTCTTGTTTCCGCTAGCTCCACAGGTCTTCGCTGGAACGAAGATTTGCTCAAGAGTTGGCGCGTAGGGGAGGGGGGGGGGGGGGGGGGGGCGGGCAAGGAAGGTTACCACCACCAAGGTCAAGTAGTAACAATACAGCATGACTAGTAGAAAATCGCTCTAGCTCTCTGAATTTTTTTTTCTTTTTATTTATTTTAATGTGAAAAAAAAAGATTTCATCCTGGAATCTATGGTTATCAGAATAGGTGAATGGCATACGTCAGCACGGATGGCAGAATCATGCATGGCTTGTGGACTCCACAGGTCAATGTCATATGACAGCACGGACGGCAGGATCATGCATGGCTTGTGGACTCCACAGGTCAATGGCATACGTCAAGACGGACGGCGGAATCATGCATGGCTTGTGGACTCCATAGGTCAATGTCATACGTCAGCACAGACGGCAGAATCATGCATGGCTTGTGGACTCCTTTGTGTTTCTACGCCATTGATACGCCATAGGTAGAGCACAAAGGACTCGGGAGTGAAGGAAAGTCTACAGAGGGGACAGGAAAAATGAAGGGCATGTGGATCGTGCTGTAATCTAAAAAAAAAAAAAAAAAAAAGGAGCGGACACTGGATAGCACCGAGTCAGACACAGTATGGGTAAAGGATGGACCGTGCGAGGAACATGTTTTGGTGATGGCCTTCTTGGAAAAGAAGCGAAGTGCGGCTTGGAGCGTCACTGACAGCATACAGCGTTTTAGCCTGCTCTATAAAGGACGGTGTCGAGTAGGTCAGTGATGACAAAGGACAGTCTGATGTAGGTCAGTGATTTATAAGGCAGGTTGATGTAGGTCAGTGATGAACAAAGGACAGGTATGTAGGCAGTGATGTATAAAGGACAGGTGTGATGAGCGTGATGTATAAGGACAGTGTGATGAGGCAGTGATATGATAAGGAAGTGTGATTAGCAGGAGGTGATAAAGGACAGGTGTAGCATGAGGTCAGTGATGAAATAAAGGACAGGTGTGATGTAGCAGGATGACAATAAAGGACAGGTGTGATGAGGTCAGTGATGTAATAAAGGACAGTGTGATGTAGGCAGTGATGAATAAAGACAGGTGTGATGTAGGTCAGTGATGTAATAAAGGACAGGTGTGATGTAGAGCAGTGATGTTATAAAGGACAGGTGTGATGTAGCATGAATGTGATAAAGGACAGGTGGTGTATGAGCATGATGATAATAAAGGACAGGTGTGATGTAGGTCAGTGATATGATAAGGACAGGTGTGATGTAGGTCAGTGATGAAATAAAGGACGGGTGTGATGTAGCAGGATATGTATAAAGGACAGGTGTGATGTAGCAGGAGTGATAAAGGACAGGTGTGATGTAGGTCAGTGATGAACAATAAAGGACAGGTGTGATGTAGGTCAGTGATTGATAAAGGACAGGTGTGATGTAGTCAGTGATGAACAATAAAGGACAGGTGTGATGTAGGTCAGTGATGTGTGAAAAGGACAGGTGTGATGTAGGTCAGTGATGAACAATAAAGGACAGGTGTGATGTAGTTCAGTGATGAACAATAAAGGACAGGTGTGATGTAGGTCAGTGATGTATGATAAAGGACAGGTGTGATGTAGGTCAGTGATGTATGATAAAGGACAGGTGTGATGTAGGTCAGTGATGTATGATAAAGGACAGGTGTGATGTAGGTCAGTGATGTATGATAAAGGACAGGTGTGATGTAGGTCAGTGATGAATGATGAAGAACAAGTGTGATGTAGGTCAGTGATGAACGATAAAGGACAGGTGTGATGTAGGTCAGTGATGAACGATAAAGGACAGGTGTGATGTAGGTCAGTGATGTACGATAAAGGACAGGTGTGATGTAGGTCAGTGATGTATGACAAGGGCAGGTCTGATGTAGGTCAGTGATGTAGATAAAGGCAGGTCTGATGTAGGTCAGTGATGTATGATCAAGGACAGGTGTGATGTAGCAGGGAGGGCAGTGAGTGTAATAAAGGACAGGTGTGATGTAGCAGGGAGGCAGTGATGTGTAATAAAGGACAGGTGTGATGTAGCATGGAGGGCAGTGATGTAAATAAAGGACAGGTGTGATGTAGCAGGAGGGCAATGATGTATAATAAAGGACAGGTGTGATGTAGCAGGGAGGCAGTGATGTATAATAAAGGACAGGTGTGATGTAGCAGGGAGGCAGTAGGTGTGATAAAGGACAGGTGTGATGTAGCAGGGAGGCAGTGATGTGTAATAAAGGACAGGTGTGATGTAGCAGGGAGGCAGTGATGTGTAATAAAGGACAGGTGTGATGTAGCAGGAGGACAGTGATGTGTAATAAAGGACAGGTGTGATGTAGCAGGGAGGGCAGTGATGTGTAATAAAGGACAGGTGTGATGTAGCATGGAGGGCAGTGATGTATAATAAAGGACAGGTGTGATGTAGCAGGAGGGCAATGATGTATAATAAAGGACAGGTGTGATGTAGCAGGGAGGGCAGTGAGTATAATAAAGGACAGGTGTGATGTAGCAGGGAGGGCAGTGATGTTATATAAAGGACAGGTGTGATGTAGCAGGGAGGGCAGTGATGTATAATAAAGGACAGGTGTGATGTAGCAGGGAGGGCAATGATGTATAATAAAGGACAGGTGTGATGTAGCAGGAGGTCAGTGATGTATAAAATTAAAGGAACAAGGAGTGTGATGTAGCAGGGGAGGCAGGTTGATGTAATAATAAAAAGGACAGGTGTGATGTAGCAGGTGAGGGCAGTAATGATAAGGACAGGTGTGATGTAGGTCAGTGATGATAAAGGACAGTGTGTGTAGGTCAGTGATGTGATAAGGACAGGTGTGATGTAGGTCAGTGATGTATAATAAGGACAGGTGTGATGTAGCAGTGGATGATGGACAGTGATGTAGGTAGTGATGAATAAAGGACAGGTGTGATGTAGCATGGAGATAAGGACAGTGTGATGTAGCATGATATAAAAGGACAGGTGTGATGTAGGTGTGATGTAGAAAGGAGGTGATGAGGTGTGATGTATATAAAGGACAGGTGTGATGTAGTCAGTGATGTATGATCAAGGACAGGTGTGATGTAGCAGGGAGGGCAGTGAGTGTAATAAAGGACAGGTGTGATGTAGCAGGAGGGCAGTGATGTGTAATAAAGGACAGGTGTGATGTAGCATGGAGGGCAGTGATGTATAATAAAGGACAGGTGTGATGTAGCAGGGAGGGCAATGATGTATAATAAAGGACAGGTGTGATGTAGCAGGGAGGGCAGTGATGTATAATAAAGGACAGGTGTGATGTAGCAGGGAGGGCAGTGAGTGTGTATAAAGGACAGGTGTGATGTAGCAGGGAGGGCAGTGATGTGTAATAAAGGACAGGTGTGATGTAGCAGGGAGGGCATGATGTGTAATAAAGGACAGGTGTGATGTAGCAGGGAGGCAGTGATGTGTAATAAAGGACAGGTGTGATGTAGCAGGGAGGGCAGTGATGTGTAATAAAGGACAGGTGTGATGTAGCAGTGGAGGGCAGTGATGTATAATAAAGGACAGGTGTGATGTAGCAGGGAGGGCAATGATGTATAATAAAGGACAGGTGTGATGTAGCAGGGAGGGCAGTGATGTATAATAAAGGACAGGTGTGATGTAGCAGGGAGGGCAGTGATGTATAATAAAGGACAGGTGTGATGTAGCAGGGAGGGCAGTGATGTATAATAAGGACAGGTGTGATGTAGCAGGGAGGGCAATGATGTAAATAAAGGACAGGTGTGATGTAGCAGGGAGGGTCAGTGATGTATAATAAGGACAGGTGTGATGTAGCAGGGAGGCAGTGATGTATAATAAAGGACAGGTGTGATGTAGCAGGGAGGGCAATGATGTATAATAAAGGACAGGTGTGATGTAGCAGGGAGGGCATGATGTATAATAAAGGACAGGCTGATGTAGCAGGGAGGGCAGTGAGGTGTAATAAAGGACAGGTGTGATGTAGCAGGGAGGGCAGTGATGTATAATAAAGGACAGGTGTGATGTAGCAGGGAGGGCATGATGTATAATAAAGGACAGGTGTGATGTAGGACAGTGATGTATGATAAGGACAGGTGTGATGTAGCAGGGAGGGCAGTGAGTATAATAAAGGACAGGTGTGATGTAGCAGGGAGGGCAGTGATGTATAATAAAGGACAGGTGTGATGTAGCAGGGAGGGCAGTGAGGTGTAATAAAGGACAGGTGTGATGTAGCAGGGAGGGCAGTGAGTGTAATAAAGGACAGGTGTGATGTAGCAGGGAGGGCAGTGAGTGTAATACAGGACAGGCATGATGTAGCAGGGAGGGCAGTGAGGTGTAATAAAGGACAGGTGTGATGTAGCAGGGAGGGCAATGAGTGTAATAAAGGACAGGTGTGATGTAGCAGGGAGGGCAGTGAGTGTAATAAAGGACAGGTGTGATGTAGCAGGGAGGGCAGTGATGTATAATAAAGGACAGGTGTGATGTAGCAGGGAGGGCAGTGATGTGTGATAAAGGACAGGTGTGATGTAGCAGGGAGGGCAGTGATGTGTGATAAAGGACAGGTGTGATGTAGCAGGGAGGGCAGTGATGTGTGATAAAGGACAGGTGTGATGTAGCAGGGAGGGCAGTGATGTGTGATAAAGGACAGGTGTGATGTAGCAGGGAGGTCAGTAATGTATAATAAAGGACAGGTGTGATGTAGCAGGGAGGGCAGTGATGTGTGATAAAGGACAGGTGTGATGTAGCAGGGAGGGCAGTGATTTGTGATAAAGGACAGGTGTGATGTAGCAGGGAGGTCAGTGATGTATAATAAAGGACAGGTGTGATGTAGCAGGGAGGGCAGTGATGTGTGATAAAGGACAGGTGTGATGTAGCAGGGAGGGCAGTGATGTGTGATAAAGGACAGGTGTGATGTAGCAGGGAGGGCAGTGATGTATAATAAAGGACAGGTGTGATGTAGCAGGGAGGGCAGTGATGTGTGATAAAGGACAGGTGTGATGTAGCAGGGAGGTCAGTGATGTATAATAAAGGACAGGTGTGATGTAGCAGGGAGGGCAGTGATGTGTGATAAAGGACAGGTGTGATGTAGCAGGGAGGGCAGTGATGTGTGATAAAGGACAGGTGTGATGTAGCAGGGAGGGCAGTGATGTGTGATAAAGGACAGGTGTGATGTAGCAGGGAGGTCAGTGATGTATAATAAAGGACAGGTGTGATGTAGCAGGGAGGGCAGTGATGTGTGATAAAGGACAGGTACGTAACACCAGTTACGGGCTGAGGGCACACAAAACGACCAAATGCTTGGACCTGCGTCGAGAACTACATAAGATTGATTCATACTCTCTCTCTCTCTCTCTCTCTCTCTCTCTCTCTCTTCTCTCTCTCTCTCTCTCTCTCTCTCTGTCAGCATACCGCCCTATTTGTGTTGATGTCGATTTTTTTCCCCGAAAAGTCAGACCG
Organism: Conus canariensis; assembly: GCA_033310375.1. Lineage (NCBI taxonomy): Eukaryota > Metazoa > Mollusca > Gastropoda > Neogastropoda > Conidae > Conus > Conus canariensis. The sequence goes on from CM065737.1 coordinate 56,415,227, forward strand.
ATTCACACTTGTTTATCGTAGTTCTGTGTTGAAGTTTTGTCCTAGCACTGAACACACACACACACACACACACACACACACACACACACACACACACACACACACACACAGTCAGAGAGAGTGAAAGAGACAGACAGACAGACAGACAGACAGACAGACAGGCAGGCAGGCAGGCAGGCAGACAGAGTTTATCAGAAAAAGAAAATCTAAAGAAAATCTGTCCAGACAGACAGTTGCCTCTAATGTATCATATTGTGATGGTGAAAAAAAATAATGAGCATTGAATTAATGCTGCTATCATTTACACAAGAAATAAAAGATGCAATGTAATCGCTTGAAAATCCCCCCCCCCCCCCCCCCCCCCCAAAAAAAAAAAAAAAAAAAATTAGTTCGACTGGATTCGATTTCTAATGAAATGCTGAAAATGTTGCCAGATAACTTTCTTATATCATCTTTACACCTTTTTTTTCCCATCTGCTGTTCGAATGGAAACCTTCCGTCCTGACAGAAGCGATCGATTATTGTTCAAGTTCTTAAACAAGCAAAGCCACAGTTAGATCTAGTTGCACAGTGAGGCGACTGCAAGCGGAAATCTGAACAAATTTTAAGTGTTAGTAATAGCGAACCGCCAAAAAAACAAACAAACAAACAAACAAAAACAAACAAACAAAAAAAACATAGACAAACAAATCACAAGACAAAAAAAAACACTTGTATTATGATTCGTTTGTATATGTTGTTGTTGTTGTTGTTTTTTGGCGGGGGTTGTTTTGTTTTGTTTTGTTTGTTTTTTTTCTTTTTTTTTTTTCTTTTTTTTTTCTTTTTGGTGGTGCGCTATTCCTAACATTAAAATTCGTTAAGCATGACACGGTCAGAAAAGATAACTTTAGGCCCTTTTCTTGAAAATCAAATGCAGGAAACTTGATGAAAAGAACTACATTACACACACACACACACACACACACACACACACACACACACACAACACACACACACACATGTATATATATATATATATATATATATATATATATATATATATATATATATATATATAACATGTGTGTGTGTGTGTGTTATGTGTGTATGTGTGTGTGTGTGTGCCTGCGTGTGCGTGCGTGCGTCTGTGTGCGTGTGTGCGCGAGCGCGCGCGTGCCTGCCTGCGCGCGCGCGTATGTGTGTGTATGTGTGTGTGCGTGCGTGCGTGCGTGTGTGCGTGCGTGCGTGCGTGCGTGCGTGCGTGCGTCTGTGTGTGTGTGTGTGTACTTCTTTCATATCACGTATTTACAAGTGTCATTAACCATCATTTTTTTTAAGTATGAAGTTCAATTCAAAGACCAAATAAATCAACAGTGAAATAATCAAAATAGAGAGCCATCTGGACTCTTTAAGTAATCCTTGAACAGCTTTGATCATAAGATCATCATCAGCAGGTAGGTATTCAAGCCACAGCTTGATCATCAGATCATCATCAGCAGGTAGGTATTCAAGCCACAGCTTGATCATCAGATCATCATCAGCAGGTAGGTATTCAAGCCAAAGCTTGATCATCAGATCATCATCAGCAGGTAGGTATTCAAGCCACAGCTTGATCATCAGATCATCATCAGCAGGTAGGTATTCAAGCCACAGCTTGATCATCAGACCATCATCAGCAGGTAGGTATTCAAGCCACAGCTTGATCATCAGATCATCATCAGCAGGTAGGTATTCAAGCCACAGCTTGATCATCAGATCATCATCAGCAGGTAGGTATTCAAGCCACAGCTTGATCATCAGATCATCATCAGCAGGTAGGTATTCAAGCCACAGCTTGATCATCAGATCATCATCAGCAGGTAGGTATTCAAGCCACAGCTTGGAGTCTGATCTCAGAGGAGTTGGCGACAATGGCTTTAGCTGCTCACTGATGACGCACGTGGACTGCAGTCACATCGGAACCACGTTTACATGCTACTTTGTTGCCTAATTTGACTCTAAGAGTGTAGAGTACATGTAGTGACACACAACTCAGTTCACTTTCGTTTCTGCGACTTTTCCAGCTTTCGTCTATTATCACTCTTAGTAAACAGACGTTAAACTAAAGGACTGACACACACACACACACACACACACACACACACACACACACACACACACACACACACACACACATGCACACGCACCACAACACAACACACAACAGAAGAGAGAGAGAGAGAGAGAGAGAGAGAGAGAGAGAGAGAGAGTACAAGCAACCCTATTCGGCTAAACTTGAGTGAACAGCCCCAAATCCACCACCGCACACCCCTCAACCCGACCTGACCCCCTCCCCCCACCACCCCGCCCCTACCCCCTTTTTCCATTCTCATCGCTCTCCCAACACAGTCATGTCCACTTGTCCATCAAACATGATTTCATTGGAAACGTTACCGATGAAAGCAGTAACAAAAAAATATATCACCATCGCTGCTAAAACAAAAAAAAATGACCAAGGACACACGTAAGAATATTTCAATACAGTCGAAATATTCATCTAACAGAACAATCTCTCTGACCAAACTAAATTGTGGGGAAAATAGGAGAGCCTCTAGATTTAAAAAAAATTTAAAAAAAGGGGGGGGGGGGGGGGGGGAGGGACTCTATACTCCCGAGTGACACCACAACTAGCCTGTCAAAAAAATAAACAAATACGGGAGACGACTCTAGTTTCTGCTAGTCACCACGAAACAGTACACCGGACCTAATGTTTTCACCATAAGAAGAGTCATGTTCGCGCAGAACAACGTGAAAGTTTGACGTCAACATACCATTCTGGTTGCTTTTGACACCGTAGTCTCTACTAGACGGCGTCTTAAAGGTAACCGACAAATATTGACGTGTTTGTTGTGGTCGTCTTTTGACGTGTCCTTTCCCAACAGACTGCCGTCTTTTGACATGTCTGTTCCCAAACAGACTGCCGTCTTTTCACGTGTCTGTTCCCAAACAGACAGCCGTCTTTTGACATGTCTGTTCCCAAACAGACTGCCGTCTTTTGACATGTC
>CM065737.1:56430595-56435595 GCA_033310375.1 Conus canariensis
GGGTTGTTTGTTTTTGTTTGTTTTGTTTTCTTCTTCTTTTTTCCATGAAGAAAATCGGTTTTCGATGTTTCCAAGGTATATTGGTTTGTTTTATGTTATGTTTGTTTGTCTGTCTGTCTCTCCGTTTGTTTTGTGGGAGAGGCGGGAAACAGTTTGTATATTGGTTTGTTTTATGTTATGTTTGTATATTGGTTTGTTTTGTTATGTTTGTTTGTATATTGGTTTGTTTTATGTTATGTTTGTATATTGGTTTGTTTTTGTTATGTTTGTTTGTATATTGGTTTGTTTATGTTATGTTTGTTTGTATATTGGTTAGTTTTATGTTATGTTTGTATATTGGTTAGTTTTATGTTATGTTTGTTTGTATATTGGTTAGTTTTATGTTATGTTTGTATATTGGTTAGTTTTATGTTATGTTTGTATATTGGTTAGTTTTATGTTATGTTTGTATATTGGTTAGTTTTATGTTATGTTTGTTTGTATATTGGTTAGTTTTATGTTATGTTTGTTTGTTTTTGAAGAAGGAAGGCGCGCGCACGCGCGTTTGGTGGGTGGGTGGGTGGGTGGATGGGCGGGTGTGGGTGTGTTGGGTTGGGCTGGGTTAGGGTTGGGTTCGCTTCGCTTTGTTGTTTGTTTGCTTTTACATTGCAATCAGGAAAAAAAATCTGTTAGAATGCCTGTGACAATTGTCTTTTTTTTTCTTTTACAGAACTCGGGTAAAAAAAAAAAAAAACAAATAAATAAAACCACGAACAAACAAACAAACGGAAAAAAACCGGCAAGATCAAATCAGTAGACTTGAGTACCAAGTTGAGACGGACTGTATGTAAAACACGGCTGCCCCAAATTAGTTAGACCTTGCTCACTTACAGAAAGTGAGCAACATGCCGCAAATGTCACCAGTGTCGCAAATATCAATGGCGCCGCAAGTATCACCGGCGCCGAATTACCACCGGTGCGGCAAATATCACCGGTGCGGCAAATATCACCAGTGCCGCAAATATCACTGATGTTGAAATATCACTGGTGTGGATATATCACTTGCGGTGTGCGGAAATATCACTGGTGTGGAAATATCACTGGTGCCGCAAACGTGCAACTACGGGATTCTATCCCAGGAGAGAGAGAGAGAGAGAGAGAGGAGAGAGAGAGGAGAGAGAGAGAGAGAGAGAGGGAGGACAGAACAAACAGAGAGACTGAGAAGAGGAGAAAGGTGAAGAGAGACACAGCAAGAGGCAGAGAGACAGAGACATAGAGAGAGACAGACAGAGAGAGACAGAGACAGACAGACAGGCAGACAGAAGAGAGAGAGAGAGAGAGAGAGAGAGAGAGAGAGAGAGATTCAGATTCAGATGATTTATACATTTACAGGCCATAGCTCCGTATCAAAATGGCGATAACAATATTACAGGAAATTCTTTTATAAAGACGGCAGTGTCACCCGTCCTCAAAACATGCAAACAATTATGATAGCGATGTTTCTCTTAACTGGAAAGCTTTACATATGTAAAGAACTAAACTGCGAATCACACTCTTTTTCTCTGATCACATTAGCTAAGCAAAAACGAAACGTTACTGGACTGATTATGAAATTTCCAAGGTATTAGCTGCAAACGGAGATCACTAAAAAAAAAAAAATGAAAAAAAAAAAAAAAAAATTTAAAGAAAAAAGCAGAGTACCGCAAAACAAAATACATTTCATCTTTATCTGATTCGTTTAAAAAACAAACAAACAAACAAAACGGGACAGAGCAATTCATCGGAACTTACGGGTGTTTTTCTTTTCTTTCTTTCTTTTTGTTCGTTTCTTTTTTTTTTTTTTTTTTTTTTTTTTTTTGGGGGGGGGGGGGGGGGGGTGTTAGCGTGTGCCTTAATTTCAGCGAGTCCAAATCTAAATCTAGTGAAAGTAAATCGTGTGTGTGTGTGTGTGTGTGTGTGTGTGTGTGTGTGTGTGTGTGTGTGAGGTGAGAGATGGAGAGAGAGAGAGAGAGAGAGAGAGAGAGAGAAAGGAATAAGAGAGAAAGGAAAGAGAGAGAAAGAGAGAGAGAGATGATGATGATGATGATAATCTTTATTTCCAAGGGTAACAGATAAGCAAACACATGCTTTTTTTCATCCGGCCCTTGCCCCGTTAAGGGACTAAGTATGACTAGCGACTAAGACTTACAAAACTTTTAACAAACACACATATCTTCACAACATTAAAAAGTTCATCCATTAAGGCGTAGATGACTTTAAAAGGAAAAAAGAAACTATTTAAACAACAAACAAGAATAAAGAAATGTATTACAAAGAAGAAAAGATTCGGCACACACAGATATGGAATAAGCGATCCTCCTATCGAAGAGGGGAGAGAGAGAGAGAGAGAGAGAGAGAGAGAGAGAGAGAGAGAGAGAGAGAGAGAGAGAGAGAGAGAGAGAGAGAGTTACATTCCTTTTATAAAAAAATTAACATACAACAAACTGCTAAGGATGATAATTAGACAATTACAATGCATCAATAATATCAACATTTGTACTTTCTTTTACATTTACATGATGTGGTTATAAGGCAAAACGAGAACGAACAATCAGTTATCAGTAAGCAGCAATATTCCTAGCATCAATAATCATAACACTTATTTTTCATGATGTGTGCGTGTGCGTGTGCATGTGTGTGTGTGTGTGTGTGTGTGTGTGTGTGTGTGTGTGTGTGTGTGTGTGAGAGAGAGAGAGAGAGAGAGAGAGAGAGAGAGATGCCATTATCATTTACCTTCCCCTTCCATCTTTTTTTTTTTTTTCGACCATTCATACACTACCCAAAACTGTAATTATTAGTTAAGCGACAATCCATCGAAACGCAGCCGTAATTAACGGGGAGAGAGAGAGAGAGAGAGAGAGAGGAGAGAGAGAGAGAGAGAGAGAGAGAGGAGAGAGAGAGAGAGAGAGAGAGAATAATTCCATTTTTCTATCCAAAATATCACATGCTAAACATTGCTATAAATTTGAATAAAGAGCAATACATCAATATGATCAACAGTAATCCGGACACACATTTATCACCTTGCAGTTACAGTGCTCGAAGAAATCAAAGTATTAAGACATCAATCAATTAGTGACAATGCACCAATAAAACCAGCGACCACAACAGTCATTCATCATACTATAATTTCAATCATTAATAAAACCGATAGTAACCATATCTCTCATTTATCATTATCTAGTTTTGAAAACATCAGTGGAAAGGAAACGGCGTATCAGTTTAATATGCAGCAAAACAGAGGGTGTGCCCTGGTATATGTATTTTGTCCCTAATAGCAATGGTCTGCTGTGAAATGTGTAATTAGTTTTTCCCTGAAGGATTCTGTAATTTGAGTACATCGGAAATGTAGTGGAAGTGAATTCCAAACCACGCTACCTGAGTAAGATAAGCTTGATTTAAATAGATCTATTCTAGGTGTGGGAACCTGGAATTTGGTTGAATCCCTAGGGTTTATGCTAAATTTGGACTGAAGAGTTTGTGGTGCTAAACCCGATGCAATTTTTTGCATTAGCAGACATTTGTTGACAGCAAACATTTCTTGTAACGGAAGAGCCCCCGCTTTAGTATAATCCCCTTCACTAAGACTAGATGATTTTAATAGGACTGCTTTAAGTGCTCTTTTGTAGACACTCTTAAGAGGTTTCATGGCATTAGCACTAGCAGAATCAAATAGTGTTGAACAATAATTGATTGAAGAGAGAACATGTGCGTGTAGGAACAATTTCCTGGCATGAAGGTTTAAGAAATGCTTAATCTTGCACAGCTGATATGTTTGTCTGGATATTGATTTACATAAACTGCGAAGGTGATAAGACCAAGAAAGATTATTATCAACATATACGCCTAGAACTCGATGGCTATCCACCACTTCAATTTCCTGATTATTGATAAAAACAGATGGGGGCTGTGTGGTTATGTTTTGTCTTCTCTGCCTTGTTGTTATCAGCATTAGTTTTGTTTTGTTAGGATTCAGTGACATGTGATTTACATTGCACCAATTACTTAAGATGTCAGCATTCTTCTGTAATGAAGTGAAAACAGCTTCCAAGCTGGAGCTACTTGTATGGACAGTGGTATCATCACAAAAGAGTTCACATGAATCCTCAATATAAAGAGGGAGATCATTTATATAAACTGAGAACAGCAACGGACCTAACACAGAACCCTGGGGTACGCCATGTTGGATAGGTAGCTTCTCTGATAAATTGTTGTTGACACAAACGATTTGTTGACGATCTTCTAGGAATGATGTTATCAGTTGGAAGGTATTTCCTTTTATACCATATAATAAAAGCTTCCTGCATAACAGTTTGTGGTCAATTACATCAAAAGCCTTTGCAATATCAACAAACAGTGCGCCACAATATTTATTCTCATTAACACTGGCTAGCCATTGATCTACTAGGTTTGTAAGCGCTGTATGACAAGAATGATTTTTCCTGAATCCTGATTGATTTTTATTTAGTAGGTTGGAGGAGTCAAAATGGTGGCAAAGATGTTTATTTATGTGTTTTTCCAAGGGCTTGGACAGAACTGGCAAAATGGATATAGGTCTGTAGTTGGATGGTTCAGATTTGTCTCCAGATTTGAAAATGGGTATTACTTTTGCAACTTTGAACTGAGCGGGAAAGTGACATTTATCAATGCATAAATTGTAAATGTAGGTAAGAGTTTCGCATATAACAGGTGCTGATAGTTTCAGTATTTTTCCATCAATCCCGTCAAGTCCGCGGCTTCCTGTCTGCTTCAATTGGCATAAAGCTTGGCAAACATCACACTGTCATAGGCGGAACTGGTGTTGCTGGACGAATGTTCATAGCATTGCAAATTTTTTTTTAATTTTTGTAATTCATTTGAGTCAGTATTCTTTTCTTTGACAATGTGTTCTGCAACTGTTGTAAAGTGTTGGTTGAGTTCATTTGTTGTTATGTTGGTAATGGGACTTAGAGGGAGAGAGAGAGAGAGAGAGAGAGAGAGGA
>CM065737.1:56440595-56453095 GCA_033310375.1 Conus canariensis
GAATGAAATATGCCGTTCACATGAAGGAAACGCTCTCACAAGCAAACCCCGTCCAGCTGTGTCTGCATTTTTTTTTTTTTTTTTTTTTTTTGGGAGTTCTTTCCGTCAGTAGTTATCATTTTTTGTTTTTGTTTTAATTTGAGGGAATGGGGGCAACTTCTCCCCCGAACGTGAAAGAAAAAAAGCGGAATTCATAGACATAAATAAGTAAGCCAAAGACATGGACAACTTCTCCCCCGAACGTGACAGAAAAAGCAGAATTAGTACATAGATAAGTAAGCCAAAACATGGGCAATTTCTCCACCGAACGCGACAGAAAAAGCGAATTAGTGCACAAATAAGTAAGCCAACACATGGGCAATTTATCCGCGAATGTGACAGAAAACGCGGAATTAGTTTCATAAATAAGAAAGCCAAAACATGGGCAATTTATAATCCCCAACGGAAAACAAAAAGCGGAATTAGTACATAAATAAGTACGCTTCTCTTTTTGGCTCTTCTAGTGAGATAATGCCAGGGCGGCGGCTCTCTTTTTACGGATTTCCCAAAACACGCACCTGCTCGATACGCTTACAAGATATTTCAAACTATGCTGTGAGCCTTATTTTCCATATCTTGTCGGTCTGAACACGTGTCTCACCGCTTTCTCACGCTCTTCACTGACAAGCTGTTTCAGACAGAATCTACGACAGACACCAGCCGCCGTGACGAGTTGGTTTAGCGTCGCGGACTCCCGGCTGGGAGGTCGTGGGTTCGATTCCCATCAGAACGGTCTGGGATCTTATAGTGACGGAACTCGTGACTATACTCATTCAACGCTGTCCATCTCATCTGGCTTAAAAACGTGCCTATCTGAAAAGTACTGTCAATGCTGTCCGTTTCAACTGACTTACAAACGTACCTCTCACAACAACACTATTTCAATGCTGTCCATTTCATGTGGCTTAAAAACGTACCTCTCACAACAACACTATTTCAATGCTGTCCATTTCATGTGGCTTAAAAACGTACCTCTCACAACAACACTATTTCAATGCTGTCCATTTCATGTGGCTTAAAAACGTACCTCTCACAGCAACACTATTTCAATGCTGTCCATTTCATGTGGCTTAAAAACGTACCTATCACAACAACACTATTTCAATGCTGTCCATTTCATGTGGCTTAAAAACGTACCTATAAAACAACACTATTTCATGTTGTCAATTTCATTTTACTTGAAAACGTATCTAGAAGAGTGATACTATTTGAATGTTGCCCGTTTCATGTGGCTTAAAAACGTACCTATCAGGACAATACTATTTCACTGCTGTCCGTTTCATGTGGCTTAAAAACGTACCTATCAGGACAATACTATTTCAATGCTGTCCGTTGCATGTGGCTTAAAAAGTACCTATCAGGACAATACTATTTCAATGCTGTCCATTTCATGTGGCCTAAAAACGTACCTATCAGGACAATACTATTTCAATGCTGTCCGTTTCATTCGGATTAAAAACGTACCTATTCAGACAATGCTCATTCCATGCTGTCATTTCATCTGGCTTAAATAAGTACCTATTAGAACAATACTCCTTCAATGCTGTCATTTCATTTGGCTGAAATAAGTACCTATTAGAACAATACTCCTTCAATGCTGTCATTTCATTTGGCTGAAATAAGTACCTATTAGAACAATACTCCTTCAATGCTGTCATTTCATTTGGCTGAAATAAGTACCTATTAGAACAATACTCCTTCAATGCTGTCATTTCATTTGGCTTGAATAAGTACCTATTAGAACAATACTCCTTCAATGCTGTCATTTCATTTGGCTTGAATAAGTACCTATTAGAACAATACTCCTTCAATGCTGTCATTTCATTTGGCTTGAATAAGTACCTATTAGAACAATACTCCTTCAATGCTGTCATTTCATTTGGCTTGAATAAGTACCTATTAGAACAATACTCCTTCAATGCTGTCATTTCATTTGGCTTGAATAAGTACCTATTAGAACAATACTCCTTCAATGCTGTCATTTCATTTGGCTTGAATAAGTACCTATTAGAACAATACTCCTTCAATGCTGTCATTTCATTTGGCTTGAATAAGTACCTATTAGAACAATACTCCTTCAATGCTGTCATTTCATTTGGCTGAAATAAGTACCTATTAGAACAATACTCCTTCAATGCTGTCATTTCATTTGGCTTGAATAAGTACCTATTAGAACAATACTCCTTCAATGCTGTCATTTCATTTGGCTTGAATAAGTACCTATTAGAACAATACTCCTTCAATGCTGTCATTTCATTTGGCTTGAATAAGTACCTATTAGAACAATACTCCTTCAATGCTGTCATTTCATTTGGCTTGAATAAGTACCTATTAGAACAATACTCCTTCAATGCTGTCATTTCATTTGGCTGAAATAAGTACCTATTAGAACAATACTCCTTCAATGCTGTCATTTCATTTGGCTTGAATAAGTACCTATTAGAACAATACTCCTTCAATGCTGTCATTTCATTTGGCTTGAATAAGTACCTATTAGAACAATACTCCTTCAATGCTGTCTGTTTCATCTGGTTTAAAGACGTACCCATCTGGACAGTATCATTTCATTTGGCTTCAAAACGTACCTATTAGAACAAGTCTAACTTCCCAACTGTTAATTACGATCATAGATTTCTGCGCCTTTATTGCTTCATAAGCGTGCGTGTGCGCATGTGTTTGTACGTTTACGTTTATGTGTATATGTGTGTGCATGCGTGCGTGCGTGCGCGCGCTCGCGTGCGTATGTGTATGGGTGTGTCCGTCTGTCTGTTCATTTGTGTGTTTATGCACGTGTGTGTGTGAGAGAGAGAGAGAGAGGGGGGGAGAGAGAGAGGGAGGGAGGGAGGGAATGATGGACGGACGGACGGACGAAACTCTGAACTAGAGTAAACAGGTAACAATACACAGTAAACAAACTATTGGGGGGGGGGGGGGGGGGGGGGGCGGTTCAAAACCACGTCCTGTCGGCAACTTGACCACGGACTCATGGAGAGACAAAGACAGAGACTGACACAGACAGACAGATGCAAAGAAAGACAGACACGACGACAGAGCACAGACAGGACAACAGAGGACAGACAGCAGACAGACAGAGCGATAAGAAAGACAGACAGACAGACAGAGCGAGAAGAGAGACAGACAGACAGACAGAGACAGAGAGATAGAGAGAGAGACAGACAGACAGAGACACAGAGAGAGAAGAGAGACAGACAGACAGAGACAGAGAAACAGAGCGAGAGAGACAAATACAGACACACAGACCGACAGACAGACAGACAGACAGAGAGAAGACCGTCAGTGACTCTTGATCTATACAGTTCACTTTCCCTGTCAAGGTTTTCCATCTGATACCATTTAAAATTTTTCATCATCACCTCTTCGCCGTCATTATCATGTTTATAATCATTATGATTGTTGTTATCATATTCATCTTAACTCACATTGTCTCCTTCCCTGCAGCCTCGTTTTCATCCCACATCCATGTTGCTCCCAATCTGACGAGGTAAGTCATTTATCGATCGTTTTCATTTCTATAAATGTTGTTTGTCTTGCCTGAAGAAGACCAAAGAGGTCGAAACGCGTCGACTTTTGTCTTGTCATTTGTCTCTTTCGTTCGGCGGAACAGTAATCTGCTTTTTTTTTTTTAATTTGAAAATCATGTACCATGTTAAAAAGTAAGACTTCATAAAGATTGTGTACAGAACGAACAAACGGAACACGTTTATAATTGGACGTCACACATGTGTACATAACACAGCGTAATATCAAACTGAAAAAAAATAGTATAACACAGCATATTTAGAGATGTATCAAAAGATACATGAACAATTTAGCACAGGAAAATTCTAATTCAAATGCTAGCCATTTGTCAGAAAAGCTGGTATCATAGTCAAGTTTAAATGTGCATCACATTGTTCATTTGTTTATCTTAAACTTTTTTTGTTTTTTTTCAAGATGTTGTCATCTGTGGAAGACTCCCTTCAAAATGTACACATGTACAATTGCTGCTTTGCTAACAGTACAATGACACAAAGAATGTCGTCGTTATCGATTTTCGTATCAAAGCCTACATGTACAACTGATTCTGTTAATTGAATATTTCGCGTTGACATATTTTGCTTTAATCAAACCGGTAGGAGTGTTGCAAAATTGTTGAACATAAGTGCATTTCCAAAACATATGTACGATGCCATCTTTACATAAACCACAAAAACTAAAGTTATCGTTTTAGTGACTTCTATTTTCTTTGCGCTTAGAAACTTATGTATTATTCTCAACTTCAACCGTTTCAATTTTACATCTCGTACTTTGCGTACATATGGGGTGGGGATGGGGGCGTAGGGGGGGGGGGGGGGTTGGAAACACATGAATTCCAGTCCGTACAAACTGACAGTGATAAATTTCATTTGTTCCAGCATTTTGCTAGCAAATTCTTTTTTTCTGTCAATACATTATAATATAATTTGGAACCTTTGTGAATGGCACATTTTGAAAGGAATGTTGAGTTGGATTTTTTTTTTATGATATTTTGTATTTTCAAGAAGCCAGTTTTAGTTGACATACCCTACAAAAGTAAGAAAATTTCTGTTAGCGCTATACTTTTAACGAAAACATCTAGGAGACACCAAACGTACATTTCCATAAGCAAAAATAAACTGAGCAAGGTAAACACATTTCTGTCATCAAGTATTTCAGACACAATGAACACTTTTCCCAATCTGTTGTTGTTGTTGTCGTACCCTGGCTAAAAGACTCCAGGGATCATCCGAACAGCCGAAGTACTTGAACACTATGGTACAAATGCATCAGCTGGGGATGAGAACATTACGTGTGTGACCGTTTTTGATTACCCCGCCACATGGGCAGCCACACTCCGACTTCAGGGAATTTTCCAATCTGAATACGTTTGTTGTAGCAAAGTGGTACAGCTAGAAATTCAGCAGAATTTTGGGGGTAAAAGTTTGTTTAAAAGAAAGGCCTGCCGGCCTCACAGATGTCTGTCCAAAAGTGGACGTATGTAGTGAACGTTTAACTCTTAAACATATTCAACGAAAAATGGACATTTAAGAGAAGTATGTGCGTAGAGCATGCATCTATCTATGGGTTGATTTTTCAGCCTGCGAATCCGAGACGATTTAAGGGATGTCACAAACGTTTTCAAGTCAGGAAGACCTATACCGCTCATTTTCAACACGTTTGTGACCTGTTTTCTGACTGATCTTGTTCCTTTCTTTTATTTCTAAACAAATCTGAAACCAGTATGTCGGTATGTCCGAGAGAAACACCAGCAGGGTTCGGGAGAAACCACCACAGCTGAGTCCTCTTCCACACAATCGTTCAGTTTTGAAATCGCTTCTCTGCCAAGAGGTGTTAGCTGCGTTTTACCCATGTCTTCGTCAAATATTTCACCTCGGCCAATCTCCCTGAACAATGAACACTTGCCTGGTATTGCATTTCAAATCACTTAGCTAACCATTATCAACAGCATTAAAGATTCTGATACACTCCAGTCCCCGCCTAAATGTTCTTAATAACGGATTTCACGGGGGAGGGGGAGGGGGGGTGTCTTCTTTTCTGCTTCCTAACCCAAACTGCACACGTTTTTACCGGAATTGATATGGAACCCAAGCCAAGCCGAGTCCACACTGGATCTAATGCACATGTCACTCCACTGAGGGTCTCCCGCCTTCACCGTACCGAGAACTCTGTACGCCACCAGACTGTTGAGACAGTTTATTATCATTAATATTATCATCATTATTGTTACTTTTGTTGCTGTTATCGTCATCATCATCATCATCATTATTATCATTATTGTTATTAGTAGTAGTAGTAGTAGTATTGTTGTTGTTGCTGTTATCATCGTGATCATCATTATTATCATTTTACTATTGTTATTATCAGTTGTATTATTATTGTTGTTGTTATCATTTTCATTATCATAATCATTATTACTAATATTATTACTATTGTCACTACTATCATTATCATTATTATTATTATTATTGACATCATTACTATTATTCTTATTATCAATTTTATTTTGTTATGTTTTTGTTGTTGTTATCATCATCGTCGTCATTGTTATAATCATTATTGTTGATGTTGCTGCTGCTGTTTTTGTTGTTGTCATGATCATTATAATTTACATCAGTGCTTACACACCTATCAGCTACCATACCCTAACCTAAACGCGACAGTGATTATTATTATTATCATTATTATTATTAATTTACATTAATGTTTACACTCCTATCAGCAGTTACCATACGCCTACCATAAAGGCGGCAGTGATAATTATTATTAATATGATTATCATTATTATTACTATTATTATTAATTTGCATCACTGCTTACACTACTATCAACAATCGTACGCTTAACATAATGGCCAAAGTGATTTTTATCATTATTATGACAGACATTAATGTTTACATTATCACCTACCATACGCCCAACATAATGGCGACAGTGATTATCAATTTACATGAATGCTTACACTCCTATCAGCAGCCAGCATACGTCTAACATAAAGGTGACAAGGATTATCAATTTACATGAATGCTTACACTCCTATCAGCAGCCAGCATACGTCTAACATAAAGGTGACAAGGATTATTATCAATTTACATGAATGCTTACACTCCTATCAGCAGCCAGCATACGTCTAACATAAAGGTGACAAGGATTAGTATCAAAGAGACTTCAATCACCGCAGGTGACTGAAATCTCTTTGTTATTATTGATTTACATTAATCCAACAATGATTATTGTTAACTTACATTAATGTTTACAGTCCTATCAGCTAGCAAACGCCTCTAACATGAAGGCGACAGTGATTATCATTCATTTACATTAATTCGACAGTGATCATCATAAATTTACATTAATGCTTACGCTCCTGTCAGCAGCTAGCATACTCCTAACATAAAGGCGACAGTGATTGTTATTCTTAATTTACATTCATGCTTACAGCAGCTAGCATACTCCTAACAGAAAGGCGACAGTGATTGTTATTCTTAATTTACATTCATGCTTACAGCAACTAGCATACTCCTAACATAAAGGCGACAGTGATTGTTATTCTTAATTTACATTCATGCTTACAGCAGCTAGCATACTCCTAACATAAAGGCGACAGTGATTATTATTCTTAATTTACATTCAAGCTTACAACAGCTAGCATACTCCTAACAGAAAGGCGACAGTGATTATTATTCTCAATTTACATTCATGCTTACAGCAGCTAGCATACTCCTAACATAAAGGCGACAGTGATTATTATTCTTAATTTACATTCATGCTTACAGCAGCTAGCATACTCCTAACAGAAAGGCGACAGTGATTGTTATTCTTAATTTACATTCATGCTTACAGCAGCTAGCATACTCCTAACAGAAAGGCGACAGTGATTATTATTCTTAATTTACATTCATGCTTACAGCAGCTAGCATACTCCTAACATAAAGGCGACAGTGATTATTATTCTTAATTTACATTCATGCTTTCAGCAGCTAGCATACTCCTAACATAAAGGCGACAGTGATTATTATCAATTTACATTCATGCTTACAGCAGCTAGCATACTCCTAACAGAAAGGCGACAGTGATTATTATTCTTAATTTACATTCATGCTTACAGCAGCTAGCATACTCCTAACATAAAGGCGACAGTGATTATTATTCTTAATTTACATTCATGCTTACAGCAGCTAGTATACTCCTAACATAATGGTGACAGTGATTATTATTCTTAATTTACATTCATGCTTACAACAGCTAGCATACTCCTGACGGAATGGCGACAGTGATTATTATTCTTAATTTACATTCATGCTTACACTCCTATCAGCAACTAGCATAGTCCTAACAGAAAGGCGACAGTGATTATTATTCTTAATTTACATTCATGCTTACAACAGCTAGCATACTCCTGACGGAATGGCGACAGTGATTATTATTCTTAATTTACATTCATGCTTACAACAGCTAGCATACTCCTGACAGAATGGCGACAGTGATTATTATTCTTAATTTACATTCATGCTTACACTCCTATCAGCAGCTAGCATAGTCCTAACAGAAAGGCGACAGTGATTATTATTCTTAATTTACATTCATGCTTACAACAGCTAGCATAATCCTGACGGAATGGCGACAGTGATTATTATTCTTAATTTACATTCATGCTTACACTCCTATCAGCAGCTAGCATAGTCCTAACATAAAAGGCGACAGAAGGGCAACTGCCGCCCCCCCCCTACACCCCCCCCCCCCCCCCCCCCCCCCACTCGCCCTTCCCTCCCTCTCCCTCCTTCCCCCCACGCTGCCTCAGTTCTGTCATCCAAGCCAAAAGCAAGACGGGGCACACGCCATCAAGGCCACTGGTCAGTCAGTAGTGCGCACGGCGTTACTTCGTCCCCCCCCCCCCCCCCCCCCCAACCGTCAGGGACCTCCGATCGCGATTTCGCGTCACGTGAGTCCATCCTACTGACTACGACGTCAACGCTGACCTGTCTCGTACTCTATTTAATGCGTGGTTCCCAAGCCGCCACCACCACCACCACCCCACCACCACCACCACCACCACCACCCCACCACCGCCACCCCGCCACCGCGCCACCACCACATCACCACCATCACCCACCATCCCCACCACCACCGCCACACCACCACCACCACCCCACACCCACACCTTGCCACTTCCATCTGGCGCTCTCCCTGTCGCTCCCCCCCCCCCCACCCCCCCCCCACCCTCCTGGACACAGATAGCCAGTGGCTATTAGCGAGCCCTGCTCTGACCACTAAGGAGCCACCTGCTGTCCCTCCATCAGCAGCAACGAAGATATGGGAGAGGGAGAGTGAGTGATGTGGTCGAGAGAGAGAGAGAGAGAGAGAGAGAGAGAGGAGAGAGAGAGAGAGAGAGAGAGAGAGAGAGAGAGAGCGTAGGGATGGAGAGAGAGAACAGAAGGGGGAAACAGGGGAAAGACACCCCTTCCTCTCTCTCTCTCTCTCTCTCTCTCTCTCTCTCTCTCTCTCCTCCCCCCCCCCCCCCCCCAATCCTTCGCCTCATGAAGATAGGGGGACAGGGACTGCCAGGGGGATTAGAGAAAAGACATCGGCCATTTGTCGTCGTCAGCGAGGGTCGATTAGACAGGGTGTGAGGTTTGGTGTTCATCCCGCTCACCCCATCAGCTGATAAAGACGGCCCCCCGACTGACACTTGTCCTGCTCATTCTGTGGGTCTGTTGAGGGGGAGAGGGGCTGGGGGGAGGGGAGGGGGGTTCGGTATGTGTGGGGTGTGGGTGGGGTGGGGTGGGGAAGGGGGGGGGGGGCGACGGCGTACATTTTCGCGGAGTAGACTTTTTGCCGAGTGATAACTGTACTCTCTCGCCGGGGATTGCATCCAGTAATGGAAGAGAGGAGGGTAGGAGGTGGTGGTGGTGGGGGTGGGTGGGGGAGGGGGGGGTTCCACTCCAATCTCCCAACATAATCGTCAACTTGCGGGAGTTTAAAAAAAAATCATTTCGTTTATAGTCCAGCTGAACGCGAGGAGCAACTTGAAAGAGCGTTTCATGGACCCGATTTTGATTTTGTTGTTGTTGTTGTTGTCGTCGTCGTCGTTCGTCGTCGTCGTTGTCGTCGTTGTTGTGTAATGTTGATCGATGAGAATGACGATCATGAAGATGATGCTACGGGTCTCCCATTCCAGTCTCAGACTGCATGACTATAGCTGCACTGTACGCTTACTTTCATAAATATACCTCGGCGTCAACCAGGCCCGAGAGATACAGAAACCTGCAGTGTTAGTCATGAAGAATTTGAGCGTATCCATTAAGCGAATGAAACTCGACTGTGCGGTCCCAGTCTTCCCAACTGAGCCCCGTAGCAAACTCGACTCTGGGCAGGAGCCGGTCGGGGGAGAAAAAAAAAATCCATAAAATAAATGACTCTGATGGGAATCGAACCCACGACCTCCCGGCCGGGAATCCGCGACGCTAACCACTTCGCCACGACGGATGGTTCATGGACCTCTGTTGTGTCATGAAATGCAGGGCAGAGCAGATTATCTCCCTTTTGATGTCTATATCCTGGCTGTGACTATATCGGACCACGACGTTCATTTATTTCCACTTCAAGGGATGGCTGAACCCTAGTTTAAATGATCATTCTATTATTTTACTAATACAAGATGACATTGTATATGTGTGTGTGTTTGTGTGGGTGGGAGGGGGGGGGGGGACGAGCACGCGCGCGTGCGTGCGTGTGCGTGAACGTGTGCGTGTGTGTGTGTGCATCCGTGCATGCGTGCATGCGCGCGCGCGCGGTGTGTGTGTGCGTGCGAGAGAGAGAGAGAGAGAGAGAGAGAGAGAGAGAGAGAGAGACAGACAGACAGACAGACAGACAGACAGACAGACAGACAGAGACAGAGAAAGAAGAAGAGAGAGAGAGAGGGAGAGAGAATGTGAATGCGCGCGCGGGCGTGTGTGCGTGCATGCGTGTGTGCGTGTATGTGCGTGTGTGCGTGTATGTGCGTGCGTGTGTGCTGTGTGTGTGTGTGTGTGTGTGTGTGTGTGTGTGTGTGTGTGTGTGTGTGTGTGGTGCGTGCGCGCGTGTCTGTGTCTATGTGTGCCCTTGTGCGCAAGTGGATTTTTAACACCAAAGAATTAATAGCAGTGCCAGAGTTAAGTATGTCACTAACCGGACTACAAATTAAACAAAATGTGATTTGAAAGCTAAATCAGTGTCAGAAAAAAGCATTTGTCATTTAGACGTGTCTAATAAATGGGGTCACTATATCCTGACAGGCGCACAGTCTGACATACCATAAGCTCCAGTCATTTTTGCTTCATCTTTCATACGTTAAGTTGCAGCGCCATTTCGTTAGCATCTAGTTTCCGTCAATAAAACGTTGAAACGAAATTTCTACATTGTCATACATGTACGTATCTACGTGGGTTAGACTTTTTGATATAATGAACACTTTTTTTTAACCTGATTAATATGCATTTTGATGTGTGAAATAATTGTAGTTGTTCAGATGATTCTTGGAAAGGTCCAAAGCTACATGTTTTAGCATTTGATCATTTTTTTATTTTAAAAAAAAAGTAGCTACAGTAAATAGCTGTGCATTTTTTTTCAGTTTCAGCATTTTTTTTTCCCACATCTTCAGAGACTTCATGACCCCAAACTTCACAGTGTGGAGAAATCCAAAAGAAAGTTATACCCGCTCCTTTACATATCAGAGTATGAAGCAGATGGCATATGTCCTTCAGAATATTTTTTTTATGAAACTGAAAAACTTCATTGATTATGGCCTGATATTGAAGCTACACAAAACAAGACTTGAAAAAAAAATGACGTTAGTAGGTCAGTTAGATATTTCAGAGCCGTAAATATAGCTGTTATTTCTGGAACAAACACAGATCCATTTTTCTCAGTGGAAGATTTTTTTTCTTTAAAGTGATAGAAGAACAAAAGCAGAACCGATCTCTGTTTTCTTTTTCATCAATGAGCCATCGACATACACTTTCCGATGATCGGGGTCTTTGTTTTGCAGTTGCACCTTTGCTGAATAAGAGATGTGATGTTCTACAGCTCTCTTCGCATCAATATGATCAAGGTCAAAATTCGCCCTGATATGATCAAGGTCAAAATTCGCCCTGATATGATCAAGGTCAAAATTCGCCCTGATATGATCAAGATCAAAATTCGCCCTGATGTGATCAAATTCGAAATTGGTATTGATATGATCAAGATCAAATTCGCCCTGATATGATTAAGATTAAAATTCGCCTTGGTATGATCAAGATAAAAATTCGCCCTAATATAATCAAGATCAAAATTCGCCCTGATATGATCAAGATCAAAATTCGCCCGATATGATCAAAATTCGCCCTGATATGATTAAGATCAAAATTCGCCCTGATGTGATCAAATTCGAAATTGGCATTGATCTGATCAAGATCGACACACGTCCTGTTTCTTTCCCGATTGGAATGGGGACTGTATAAAAATGTGTCTACTGATGATTCAATATTGAAATTAGTTCCCCTCAACAACAACAAAAATGCTATTGATTCAATACTCGTATCAGTTCCCTTTATCAAAAATGCTGATGACTCAATATTCATATCGATTCCCTTCAACAGAAGTGCTGATGATTCAATATTTACATCAGTTTCCTTCAACAAAAACCCTGATGATTTAATATCCATATCGATTCCCTTCCAAAAAGAATGGTAATGGTTCAATGTTCACATCCATTACCTTCAACAAAAAAATGCTGATGATTAAATGTTCATACTAATTCTCTTTTTTTTTTTTTTAAAGATGGTAGTGATTCACTATTCACATCCATTCCCTTCAACATCATTTGCCGATGATTCAATGTTCACATCAACTCCCTTCAACAAAAATGAAGATTATTCAATACTCATATCAAATTCACTTCAACAAAA
>CM065737.1:56458095-56493702 GCA_033310375.1 Conus canariensis
GCATAACTTTCTGCCGGAAGATCAGTGGTGCCACTGCCAATCATCCCGGTACACACTGCGTTTGCCTTCTGCATAGGCCGCCGTTTAGAATTCCACTGGGGTATGTATATGCCAGTTTCTATTTACCAGGGTGCAGGTCAAGATTGGAGTTTATTCCGGCGCGACTGTTAACTGCGCTGGATTCTCTCTCTCTCTCTCTCTCTCTCTCTCTCTCTCTCTCTCTCTCTCTCTCTCTCTCTCTCTCATCCTCTTTCTCTCTCTCTCTTTCTCTCATCCTCTCTCTCTCATCCTCTCCCTCCCTCTCTCTCTCTCTCTCTCTCTCTCTCTCTCTCTCTCTCTCTCTCGCGAGCGAGCGAGCGAGCGAGCGAGCGCGCACGCTACGTATAATTAATATCGCAATTTACAGAGATCAATGGAGTAATGTCAGATATTTCAACGTAAATACATTATGTATCGTTTAAACATAAAACAAAACAACAAAAAAACTTGGGGTATATTCATGTCAGTACAATACCATAAGATAACACGATGTAACATAATTTAACACACTTATTTTCAGCATTCATTTCTTAACGTTTGTATTTGCCTTTTATGCACTTACATAATTTTTTTTTAAACAAGAAAGAAACGGAAATAAAACAACAATCAGAGAAGGTAAGCAAATAAAACAAAAATCAAACGAAAATCGCATAGTCACAAAAATATTCTTAACTGATGAGAGAGAGAGAGAGAGAGAGAGAGAGAGAGAGAGAGAGAGAGAGAGAGAGAGAGAGAGAGAGAGAGAGAGAGAGAGAGATCCGATAATAATGACGATATTTCATTCAAACGGCGAAAACCCAATTTGAAATGGAAACATGCAAAACGAAAAGAAGAGATGTCACGCACCTTGATGACCAAAGACAATAGCCACGAAGTAACATCACATTACTGCGATCCGCCGTTTAAACGACTTACACAGATATACAGAAAAAAAAAATATATATATATATACATATGTTCATTTCTTGAAGACTAAAGAAAGAATAATCTAAATATCATCGGTCTGTATAATACTTGGCAGGGAATATTTTGCTCGTAAATCATGAACTTGATCCTCTACACCAGGATCCACGCATAGGGCACAACCAAACCCTGTTTCTTATACCTGTGACTATGTTGACTGTTATGTCAGAGACACCTAATCTAAACTTTGCTTAAAGCACATTTTATATGCCTGTTCATATTCATTCCTATGTACTGTCTGTGCTCAGAGCATCTGTCTCACTACTTTGGATTATGACAACCCCAGTCTTGCCATTTGCGGTCAATCACAGGCTGCTTAAAACAAGCTAAAGAACTTGGAACACAATCCACACCTTGATTTAGCCACAAAAACGAAAAACACCTAACTACATAAACATTTTCGAATATTCTTTGCCCACGTAACTTTGCTTCAAGCATCTAAGTCATAAAAAATGTTTTGTATGTTTGTGTAAGCAATCTGTTACCACGCATCTCAATCACTTTGAGCCATCATTTAATATCGCGCTTGAAATTTGAAGTAATGTTAACGGGAAATCCAAATTCAACATGGAATAACAAAAAAAATCATTCGGAGTACGTGTGTCCACACACACAAATCGTTTCATGGCAACAAAACAGTGCAGTTTTTGTTTTGTTGTTTTTTCCAATTTCTTGCCCCGTTTCAAAGGCCCAAATCTCATCACCATACTGAACTATTGGCTGAACTTGTGCATCCAACAACTTGAAAAATAAATCAGCGGAATCATTCAACACACTCATAACGGCGCGTTTGCCTCTGCGCGCAAAGTCTTGACTTGCTGAAGTAAAGTTCGAGTTTCGAGGGGAAACAAACCTAAATATTTATATGCGTTTTAGTGTACCATAAACCCATCTCTCGCATGCCAAGAGAGAGAGAGAGAGAGAGAGAGAGAGAGAGAGAGAGAGAGAGGGACTGCGAATCTTTATTCAGATTAAGGCCCAAGCCCCCCACTGAAAAGCGTTTCATAAATGTAATATAGGTCATTAATAATATGTCTTCAGATGAAAGGACAAGAGAGAGAGGAGAGAAGAGAGAGAGAGAGAGAGAGAGAGAGAGAGAGAGAGAGAGAGAGAGAGAGAGGAAGTACGCAAAAAATTAAAGAGAGAGAGACAGAGAGAATACGAACGGGAATCTTTGTTCAGATTAAGGCCAAAAGCCCATACTGAAGGAGGTTTACTAAATGTAATATATGTCATTATTAGTAAGTATCAAAATGAGAGAGAGAGAGAGAGAGAGAGAGAGAGAGAGAGAGAGAAGAGAAGTAACAAAAAAAAAGAGGAGAGAGAACGAGAGTGAGCGAGCAAGCGAGAGAGAGAGAGAGAGAGAGAGAGAGAGAGAGAGAGAGAGAGAGAAGGTAAGCAAATAAAAAATCAGAGAGAGAGAACGAGAGCAAGCGAGCAAGCGAGAGCGAGAGAGAGAGAGAGAGAGAGAGAGAGAGGGTTGAATGTCAGTTAAAGATCAGTGACAAAGTAGCTATTCTAGGCATAGCGCCTGTATAAGTAATGTGCAACTATGCGTTCATACACACTTTTCGGCATTCACAACTGATGGTATATCGCTCATTCGCACAGTAACAAAACGTATCCATGATTTAGGACAGCAATGATCTTGAAGCTCTGATATCTGGCATCAAATTGCATTAATGCGTTTTGTGAGAACCAGTTACATTCAATCTATTCAAAAAAGCACGCACGCACGCACACGCACACACACGTTTTGTCTAATATCACGATAGTGGATAGACGTTAAATGAAGGACACACACACGCACACACAGACACGCACGTGCACGCACGCATGCATATACACATACACACACGCGCGCGCGCGCACGTATGCACGCGCACACCACACGCACGCACGCACGCACACACACAAGTGCGCACGCGCGCACACAAACACCACCACACACACACACACACACACACACACGGCACACCACAACATGACCACACAACACCGCGCGAGCGCGAGTACAGCAGTGAGAAATCACCCACTGACAAGTGTCACTAGCACGGACAATCATGGACACCGCTGGTTAAGTGAGTATCTGGGAAGAAATCACGCACTACAGGGTAAGCACTAACTGGGTCATTTGGCTGATCAACCGTGGTTAAGTGAGTATCTGGGAGAAATCACCGCACTTACAGGGGTAGCCACTAACTGGGTCATTTGGCTGATCAACCGCTGGTTAAGTGAGTATCTGGGAAGAAATCACCGCACTTACAGGGGTAAGCCACTAACTGGGTCATTTGGCTGATCAACGTGGTTAGTGAGTATCTGGAAGAAATCACGCACTTACAGGGGTAAGCCACTAACTGGGTCATTTGGCTGATCAACGTGGTAATGAGTATCTGGGAAGAAATCACCGCACTACAGGTAGCACAATGGGATTGGCTGACAACGCTGGTAAGTGAGTATCTGGGAAGAAATCCGCACTTACGGGGTAAGCATAACTGGGTATTGGCTGACAACCGCTGGTTAATGAGTATCTGGGAAGAAATCACCGCACTTACAGGGTAAGCCACTAACTGGTCATTTGGTGATCAACCGCTGGTTAAGTGAGTATCTGGAAGAAATCACCGCACTTACAGGGGTAAGCACTAACTGGTCATTTGGCTGATCAACGCTGGTTAAGTGAGTATCTGGGAAGAAATCACGCACTTACAGGGGTAAGCCACTAACTGGGTCATTTGGCTGATCAACCGCTGGT
The DNA here is from genome assembly GCA_033310375.1 of Conus canariensis. Lineage (NCBI taxonomy): Eukaryota > Metazoa > Mollusca > Gastropoda > Neogastropoda > Conidae > Conus > Conus canariensis. Next base: position 56,461,850 of record CM065737.1, read on the forward strand.
TAAGTAGTATCGGGAAGAAATCACCGCACTTACAGGGTAAGCCACTAACTGGGTCATTTGGCTGATCACCGCTGGTTAAGTGAGTATTGGAAGAAATCACCGCACTTACAGGGGTAAGCACTAACTGGTCATTTGGCTGATCACCTGATGGTATTGGAATCACGCACACAGTAACAAACGTCATTTGGACACGCAATGATTGGAAGATCACGCCTTAAGTAAGCATACGGTTTGGCTGAAACCGGTTAATAATCTAAAACACCGCTACGGAACCACTAACGGTTTGCTGAAACGTTTAGTGAGTTCTGGAGAACACCACACGAAGCACTGTCACGAAGTGATATATAAATCACCACTCGGGGTAGCACAGTCATTTGCGATCACGCTTAAGTGGTACGGGAAAAACACCGCACTACAAAGCCACAACGCATCACAACCGTGGTAAGAGACGAAAAATCACCACACAAACACAACTGGGTCGGCGTCAACGCTTAGTGAGACGAAGTCACCCATTACGACCCAAGGTCTTTGGCTGATCACGCTGTTAAGTGAGTATCTGGAAGAAATCACCGCACTTACAGGGTAAGCACTAACTGGTCATTGCTGATCAACCGTGTTAAGTGAGTATCTGGGAAGAATCACCGCACTTACAGGGGTAAGCACTAACTGGTCATTTGGCTGATCAACCGCTGGTTAAGTGAGTATCTGGGAAGAAATCACCGCACTACAGGGTAAGCCACTAACTGGGTCATTTGGCTGATCAACGCTGGTTAAGTGAGTATCTGGAAGAAATCACCGCACTTACAGGGGTAAGCCACTAACTGGGTCATTTGGCTGATCAACCGCTGTTAAGTGAGTATCTGGAAGAATCACCGCACTACAGGGTAAGCCACTAACTGGGTCATTGGCTGATCAACCGCTGGTTAAGTGAGTATCTGGGAAGAAATCACCGCACTACAGGGTAAGCCACTAACTGGGTCATTTGCTGATCAACCGTGGTTAAGTGAGTATCGGGAAGAAATCACCGCACTTACAGGGGTAGCACTAACTGGTCATTTGGCTGATCAACCGCTGGTTAAGTGAGTATTGGAAGAAATCACCGCACTTACGGGTAAGCCACTAACTGGTCATTGGTGATCAACCTGGTTAGTGAGTATCTGGGAAGAAATCACCGCACTTACAGGGTAAGCCACTAACGGGTCATTGCTGATCAACGCTGTTAAGTGAGTATCTGGAAGAAATCACCGCACTTACGGGTACACTAACTGGGTCATTTGCTGATCACCGTGGTTAAGTGAGTATCGGGAGAAATCACCGCACTTACAGGGGTAAGCCACTAACTGGGTCATTTGGCTGATCAACCGCTGGTTAAGTGAGTATCTGGAAGAAATCACCGCACTTACAGGGGTAAGCCACTAACTGGGTCATTTGGCTGATCAACCGCTGGTTAAGTGAGTATCTGGGAAGAAATCACCGCACTTACAGGGGTAAGCCACTAACTGGGTCATTTGCCTGATCAACCGCTGGTTAAGTGAGTATCTGGGAAGAAATCACCGCACTTACAGGGGTAAGCCACTAACTGGGTCATTTGCTGATCAACCAGCTTTAAACTGGGAGATCAGCACTTACAGGGTCATTCTTTGGCTGATCAACCAGCAGTTAACAAGCTGTCAGCCACTAACTGGGTCATTTGGCTGATCAACCAGCAGTTAACAACTGTCAGCCACTAACTGGGTCATTTGGCTGATCAACCAGCAGTTAACAAGGCTGTCAGCCACTAACTGGGTCATTTGACTGATCAACCAGCAGTTAACACAACTGTCAGCCACTAACTGGGTCATTTGACTGATCAACCAGCAGTTAACAACTGTCAGCCACTAACTGGGTCATTTGACTGATCAACCAGCAGTTAACAACTGTCAGCCACTAACTGGGTCATTTGGCTGATCAACCAGCAGTAACAACAAGGCTGTCAGCCACTAACTGGGTCATTTGGACTGATCAACCAGCAGTAACACAGGCTGTCAGCCACTAACTGGGTCATTTGGACTGATCAACCAGCAGTTAACAAGGCTGTCAGCCACTAACTGGGTCATTTGACTGATCAACCAGCAGTTAACAAGGCTGTCAGCCACTAACTGGGTCATTTGGCTGATCAACCAGCAGTTAAACAGGCTGTCAGCCACTAACTGGGTCATTTGGCTGATCAACCAGCAGTTAAAACAGGCTGTCAGCCACTAACTGGGTCATTTGGCTGATCAACCAGCAGTTAACACAGGCTGTCAGCCACTAACTGGGTCATTTGGCTGATCAACCAGCAGTTAACAAGGCTGTCAGCCACTAACTGGGTCATTTGCTGATCAACCAGCAGTTAACAAGGCTGTCAGCCACTAACTGGGTCATTTGGGCTGATCACAGCAGTTAACAAGCTGTCAGCAGTAATGTCATTCTGATCAACCAGCAGTTACAGCTGTCAGCCACTAACTGGGTCATTTGACTGATCAACCAGCAGTTAACAAGGCTGTCAGCCACTAACTGGGTCATTTGGCTGATCAACCAGCAGTTAAAAACAGGGCTGTCAGCCACTAACTGGGTCATTTGACTGATCAACCAGCAGTTAACAAGGCTGTCAGTCACTAACTGGGTCATTTGACTGATCAATCAGAGAGAGAGAGAGAGAGAGAGAGAGAGAGAGAGAGAGAGAGAGAGAGAGAGAGAGAGACTAACACTGACATCTTTTATTGGCATTAGCTTTTTACCGCCTTGGTGCCAAGGAGAACAACTTACAAACTAGCAGCGTACTATAAGTAACGAGTAAAGGGGAAAATACTCACGCACGCAAGCACGCACGCACACACCCTTACCCCCCCCCCCCTCACCCCCCACACACACGCACACAAACACACAAGAACGCACGCGCGCATGCCCTCATAAAACGACTATTTTAAACACGAGCTATTTCTAATTTTAAGGAAACTTTCTACATCCATGCACACACACACACACACACACACACACACACACACACACACACACACACACACACACACACACACACACAAAATCATCATCATCATCATCATCATAAATGCCAGACCCGACCATTCATCTGTAATTATTTTAATACTTAGCGTCCATCGCAAGTCCAATTGTCGTGTTGTTATTTTGTCTTGTCTTTTCAGTTCGACTCGTTTTTTGTTCTTTTTTCGACCGCAGCTATTTTTATTTCTGTTTTTCTTTTCTTTCTTTCTTTCTTACCTTTTCTTTCTTTCTTTTCTTTCCTTCTTACTTTTTCTTCTTTCTTTTCTTCTGTCTTCTTTTTTGTTATAATTTCCTTCCATGGTCTAACGTCATTTTTTTTTTTTCGTATCAATGTTGTTCAAATGACAATTTCTTGCTACTCGTATTATTTGCTTCCACAATAAAGTTTGAAAGCGATACTATCATCTCTTCGAGAGAGAGAGAGAGAGGGGGGGGGGGGAGGGAGGGGGGAGCAGAATACGGTGAAGGAAGGCATGGTGTTGCCGATATAATTACAACTGTCATTTGGACAATCGTTTTCGTTCCCCTTTGATTTCGGTGATTACGTTGCATTGCAGTTGATGGACGTTGTAGGCTGTGCTGTTGTCCTGTACCTGTACGTGTGTGTGTATGTGGGGAGGGGAAGGGGGGGGCCTCATCGGGGTGAGGTGACTTGAATACAGTAATGGGTTTGAGTGGGGGGGGGGGGGAGGGATAGGAGTTGTTTAAAAGAATGTACAGTAATGTGATCGTGAATACGTAGCATGGGAATATACAAACTAAGTTTAAAATGTTTACTTCTAGAAACCACGCACACACACACACACACACACACGCGCGCGCGCGCGCATACGCACACACGCATACGCGTGCACGTGGGCACACACACAGACAGGCACACACACACACACACACGTGCGCGCGCGCGCGCGCGTTTACGCATTGCGCGCACACACACACACACACACACACACACACACACACACACACACACACACACACACATTCACACACATTTACAAACGCACACACACACACACAGGCACGTGCACTCACTCACGCACAACAAACTGAAAACACTAATTTTGTTCTTTCAAATACCAACACCGCTCTGCCCATATTGCCCTCGTTACAAAGAAATTATATTACAGAGGATGAACAACTCGTGAATTTTCTTCCTTCAACTCACTTCAAAACCAACATGGCATTACCATATTCAGTATTCACTAACGACAGCCAGGAAAAACCTTTTTTTTTTTTTTTTTTTTTAAAGCAATAAGTAAAGAACTTTGGAGCCCAGATCTTAACGGATTTAGGCGTCTTTCGTTTTGTCTTTGACGCTTCCCACAGACTGACTTAAGACCAAGAGGTGTTTTTCAGTGCTCGAGAATATTCATTAAAAAAAAATATATTTCTTCCAACATCAAACAAATTACAAACAACATAAAGAAAAGTGCGTGTACGTCAACACACAAACACCAACTGAGAAAAGAACAACATCTGTTTTAATAAAAAAAAAAAAAAAGAAGGCTGTAAACAACTCGATCAATATATCAGGAGTATCAATACATCGTACAAAATAGCCTTGGAAACCAACTAACAAACAAACGAAAACAGAGAGAGAGAGAGAGAGAGAGAGAGAGAGAGAGAGAGAGAGAGAGAGAGAGAGAGAGAGAGAGAGAGAGAGAGAGAGAGAGAGAGAAGAGAAGAATAGAAAGAGACAAACCATTTGCTGTACAGTGTGTGTCTGTCAGTCACAAGCCTCCCATTTCTCGACTATCAACTTTCAAAGGTTTGTATAACAATCAATGATGATGACGCTGACTCCATGACATATTAATCCAAGCCACATGCATTTTTTTTACCTATTTAACAGCAGTGGTTTAGATAACATTGAAAATGTACCCCCCACCCCCCACCCTCCATCACCAAAAAAAAAATTCCAAAGCAAAGATTGCAAGGCATTGTGACTTGCCTTAGGTGAAACTTATCAGGCATCAACTATTAAACACACACACACACACACACACACACACACACACACACGTACACACACACACGTACACACACACACACGTACACACACACACACGTACACACACCACACACACACACACACACACACACACACACACACACACACACTCAACAACAGTTGTCGCAAAATATGTTCCACGTAGTTTCAGTAAACGAAAGAAATAGATACACCCGAAGGTGCAGGGGAGGGGGGGGGGGGACCCAGGGAAGTACTGTCCTCAACTTGCCGAACTAACCAGCTGGGAGCAATCCTGCGCCACCACCCACGACAGTGTCAGTTTCAGTGTCAGTTTCACCAAGGAGGTGTCACTGCGCGCGGACCAGTCCATAACATACACGCTACACCACATCCCCTAAGTTTCAAGACCTACACTGAGCATGATTTAAGTCTGAGGGATCAATGAATTAATGATTCAGATGAAAGAACTTAAGAAGAGGGTCCCGTGGCTACGACTTAGCAGAAGTCCGACCTACGCATTAGCCCAGTGCGCTGGTCAAACCTTGGGTATCTACCTAACATTTGCTGTGCCATTATTATCATTGTATGTGTGTGTGGTGAGTATACACGTGCGTGTGTATATGTGTGGGTGCACGGGTGTGTGGGTAGGGGCCCATGTGTGTGTGTGTGTTGTTGTTGTTGTTGTTGTTGTTGTTGTTGTGTGTGTGTGCCAGTGCATGCAGTGTGCGTGTGCATGCGCGCGCGCGCGTGTGTGTGTGTGTTGTGTGTGTGTGTGTGTGTGTGTGTGTGTGTGTGTGTGTGTGTGTGTGTGTGTGTACGCATAGGTGTGTGCGTGTGTTGTGTGTGCATGTGCACGCTCGTGCGCGTGTGTTTGTGTCTCTGTGTGTTTGTGTGTCTTTGTTTGTGTGCGCGTATGTGTGTGCATGTGTGCGCGGCGCGCGCGCGCGCGCGTGTGTGTGTGTGGTGTGGTGTGTGTGTGTGTGTGTGTGTGTGTGTGTGTGTGTGTGTGCGTGCACATATACACGTGCGCCTGGATATGTGTGTGTGTGTGTGTGTGTGTGTGTGTGTGTGTGTGTGTGTGTGTGTGTGTGTGTGTGCAGATGTGCATGTGTATAAGTGAGTGTAATCCGAGGGCTTGTGTGGACATGCTCCAGCACGCACGCATCTGCACGCATCCGCACGACAATAACGCTGAAAATAAAGTCAGCTTAAGATCTTATACCGATTTTCCCGAAAGGGGCTGAAAATACAGCTTCGCGTATTCAGTTGAAACAAACATTCTCCTGATTCGCATCACAGAACAGAAACTGACAAGAAGAAAAGGTCAGTTCCTGCCGTGTCCCGCTGGGAACTTCAGAATGCCAATTTTGTGACAAATGATAACATTCTCGGCGCATCAGTAAAACAAAAATCATGTAAACAGTAATTAAGCAATGTCATCTAAACGTCTACACGGAATTTCCACAGCTGGATCTCTGTTGGGACGACCAGCAATCGGGAACAGCTTTTCGAGATTCCTTCTTTAAAATTGGAAGCATCTCATGTTTGAGAATAAAAGGATAAAAAAAGGTCCATATTCAGCGCGGAGCTCACGTCTACTTTGACATCCCTGTGCTACTTCCTCGACCTTCCCAAATATGTATTTCAAATGCTTTTCCATGTCGATTCGAAAATCAGTTTTGTATGCCTCCCAGAAAATCAAATTCTACTATAAAACAGCACCGTACAGTTGAAATCCATCTCTTAACTCACTTCGTGCTCCTGAGAGGTAGCACGCAGTGCAACATTCTGTTGGGGGCCTCCACGTCATAGAGGGAATACACTTTAATGAAAGAGTGAGGTGACTGAGGACGGAAACTGAAACAAACTTGAAAGGAAATTTACAGTTCCGCCCAGCGAAAGAGACCAGCAAATTACAAGAGTTTCGACCTCTTTGGTCTTCTTCAGGCAAGATAAACAACATTCAGGACAGTGAAAGCGAAGAACGAACAATCACTTATCTCCTCAAATTGGAAGCAAAATGGATGTGGAAGTCCACATAAGTAATATTTAATTCCAGGTATGTCATTCGCCCCCAATTTGATGAGACGAGTGATTGTTCTTTCTTCGTTTTCATTGTCTTGAATGTTTTTGTCTTGCCTGAACAAGACCAAAGAGGTCGAAACGCGTCGTTTTTGTCTTGTACTTTGTTTTCTCTCTTTCGTTCGACGGAATAGTTCATTTTTTGTTGTTGCCAAGTTTGTGTTCATGAAAGAGCTGACAGACTGGCAAAAAAAAAAAAAAAAAAAAAAAGTGGAGCAAAGCGTATTGACAAGAAATGCAGTTCAGACATTCCACAATCTCTGACGGAGGGATGTTTGCTTGCTGGAAACATTTGGAGCAGAAACTACAACATCCTGGTTACTTTCTGACCCTCCCAAGCAACTCAGCCACCACGGTATGACGACATTTTTAAGAACTCGTTATCGTCTGTGTCATGTAAGATCGTGACTGTAATTAAGTTTTACAGATTAAAACTTAACGTCTATACAAGAGAAGAAGAAGAAGAAGAAGAAGAAGAAGAAAAGAAGAAAAAGAAAAGAAAGAAAGAAAAACAAGATATAAAGTGCATTTGTGGTGAAAAGATAACTAGGTATATATTTTTCCAGTGTAGCATTTGAAAATGATATTGTCTGCGTTCTCTGAGTGTTCCTTAAATGAGGTTTGAAATGATGCCCCATTCATATGCGAAACTAGCTTATCATTGACTCCAAGTCCCATCTTTGCTTATCTGTAGCAAGATGCAGATATTCTGTAATTGAGTTTACTCGTATTCTTGTATAATTGCTAAGATAACTTGAATTTGCTGCCTATTTTTTCTTTCTTTCTTTCTATTGTTGTTGTTGCTGAATTCACATGATGTGAATAGATGTCAAATCGCGCACACACATACGTGCGCGCGCACGTACACACAACACACACACACACACACACACCACACACACACACACACACACACACAAATCGCGCGTACACGGACACACACATGAACACGTGCGACACACACACACGCGCGCGCGCGCGCGCGCGCGCGCGCGCGCACGCACCACACACACACACACACACACACACACACACACTTGTTACTAATGTAATTAGAGCTAATATGGTGTCATTGTTGTTGTTTCTCTGGTATCACTGTTTCAGTTGCGACGTCGTCTTTAATCATTTATTTTCCGGTTTCTTACACGCTATTTATACGCACAGGAAACCATGATGGTCATCATGCCATCGCCACCCTCATAACCAGCATTATCATCATTATCATCATCATCAGCATGGTCACCCCCACTGCCAGTTACTTCCCCTCTCACGGTAATACTGAATCATGTCAGGCCTTCACGATCGCATCCTGTTTCTGGATTCAACGTGAGGAGACCCTTGGTGTTCAACGTGAAGCGGTACAATTAAAGACAGTACACAGACTGAAAGCAAGTATTCCATAAAGGAGAAATGATAATCAACCCGTCAGACAGCAAGGGACAGAAACAAACTACAAGACAAAACGCTAATGATTCATTTGTTGGTCTCTTTCATGATAATTTTTCTTCGAAACTGTGTTTCAATTTCCGCCTGCAGTCCCCTCCCTTTGAAACGATACAGTCCATAGTATACGAAACGGCACGAGACTTACACTAAACCTACACAACACTACACCACAGCACACTACACTACACTACTCTACTTCACCCTACTATACTAGTCCTACTCCACACTACACTACATCACACTACACTGCATTAGACAACACTACACACTACACCCTACTACACTAAACCTACACCACACTACACCACATCACACTATATAACACCACACTACACTTCATCATACTACACTGAACCTACACTGGATTACACCACACTACACTACACTACACTACACTACATTACATTAGACTACACTACACCACACCACACTACACTTCACCCTACTATACTAAACCTACACCACACCACACTACACTTCACCCTGCTACACTAAACACACACACACACGCGCACGCACGCACATGCGCGCGCGCGCACATACACACACACACACATCATACACACACATAAGCTCGCACGGGCCCGTGCCCACGCACCCGTACACACACATGTGTACACCCCCCACACACATATACAGCGATAATAATGGCACAACCAATGTTAGGTAGGCACTCAAGGTCTGACCAGCGCTTTGGGTTAACGCGTTGGTCCGACATCTGCTAGGTCGTAGCCACGAGACCCTCTTCTTCAATTCTGTCATCTTAGTCATCGACTCATTTATCCATCAGCTTTAACTCATGCGCAGTGAGGTCTCAAAACTTAGATGTGGTGTAGCGTATATGGACTAGACCCGCACGCGGTGAGTGACACCTTGATGAAACTGAAACTGAAACACTAAACCTACACCACACTACACATCACACCACACCACACTACACCACCCTACTACACCAAATCTACACCACACAACAACACTACATCACTCCTACGCTAGATCACACCCACACTGCACTTCACCCCACACCCCACCCCCACCCTCCCACCCCCAAAGACATTGACCACCCCAAAGACACTGACCACCCCAAAGACACTGACCACCCCAAAGCCACTGTCCACACCAAAGACACTGTCCACCCCAAAGACACTGTGTCCACCCCAAAGACACTGTCCACCCCAAAGCCACTGTCCACCCCAAAGCCACTGTCTCCACCCCAAAGACACTGTCCACCCCAAAGACACTGACCACCCCAAAGACACTGTGTCCACCCCAAAGACACTGTGTCCACCCCAAAGACACTGACCACCCCAAAGACTGTCCACCACAAAGACACTGTGTCCACCCCAAAGACACTGTGTCCACCCCAAAGACACTGTCCACCCCAAAGCCACTGACCTTTGAAGGCCAGCTGAGGACGGCGGAGGACGGAGGTGCCCAGGATGCCGTCGATGGTGTGCTGATGACTGAAGCCGTTGAGCCGATGAGGCGACTCCAGCAGGCGCGCGCCGGGGTGCTGACTCAGCAGGTCGTGGTGGTGCGGAGACAGGGTAGGGGGCAGGTGGGGGTGGGGGTGGGGGGTCAGGGCGGCGCCCCCGTGGGGGTGGAGGGCCGCCGCCGCCCCTCCTGCTCCTCCTCCCCCTCCCCCGTAGGCGGCGAACAGCGTCTCCGACTTGCCGTACTGCACGGGGCTCGCGCTCATGGTGGTGGCGGACTGCTTGCCCTTGGTCGGGGCCTGTCTTCTGTCTTGACCCCCTTTTCTGTCACTGCACGTGCGACGCGGCCGAGAGGAGGAGTTTGGTGGAGAACTGTGTCGGTCCCAAGTCGCCAGAGATCACAGGTCGTCGTCTGGTCCGCTGGACTGATTTCTTGCTACAACACTTGAGTTGCTTTTTTGTTGGGGAGTTATCGCCGCTGACTAGGAATCACTCACTGGCCGATTCTGTTTCACTGGCAGTGACGCTTTTGGGGTTCCGGGGGAGACTCAATAATGGCTCCTACGTGAAACACTTCTTGGAGGAAACCGCATCCCGTAGCCACCCGTCTTCGGATCCAGTGCCATTAGAACCAGCTGACCAAACAGGAAGGTTATGCTCGCTGCCACACGTCGGCTTTAAATTTCACGAACAAGCCATTGTTAGCCCCGCTTTGGACAGCTCATCCGATTCAACGTGGACGTTTCCGTGCATCGCTGACAGAAGGAAAAAAATCTCTTGGGTCAGTCAAAGAGCTGGGATATTGTAACGCTCGACACTTCCCCTATCACACCAAAAATTAAAGCAGTTCTGAAGAATCCAGTAGAACATGATGGATTAATGTAATGGCTGTTTAAGACACATCAAGGTGATTATAAAGGCCATTCAAGACATCAAGATGATTGTAACGGCCGTTCAAGACGATATTCAAGATATCAAGCTGGCTGCAACGGCCATTTAGGATATAAGAATCACTGTAACAGCCATTTCAGACATCACGGTGATATTTCAAGGCATCCAGGTGATTGAAACGATCATTCAAGACATCAAGGTGGTATTCAAGGCATCCGGTTGACGGTAACGATCACTGAAGACATCCAGGTGGTTGCAGCGGCCATTTCAGACATCAACATCACTGTAACAGCCGTTTAAACTCATGGAGGTGATTGTAACGACCATTCAAGACATCAAGGTGGTTGCAACGGCCATTTAAGACACCAACATCACTGTAACGGCCATTTAAGATCATGGAGGTGATTGTAACGGCCACTTAAGACGCAAAAGAGATCGTAACAGCCATTATGACATCAGAATCACTGCAACGACCACGTGAAACCTTTAGATGATTCTAACAGTCTTTTGGCCCTTTGTAACAGTCTTTTAGACCATGTAAAACCTTTGTAACAGTCTTTTGATCCTTTGTAACAGTTTTTTTTTCAATCCTTTTTAACAGTATTTAATCCTTTGTAACAGTCTTTTAACCCTTTGTAACAGTCTTAACCATTTGTAACAGTCTTTTAACCCTTTGCCTTTTGACCCTTTGTTACAGTCTTTTAATCTTTTGAGCTGTCTTTAACGGCCATTATGACATCAAAATCACTGCCATGACCATGTGAACCAATAGATGATTTGAACAGCCTTTTAACCCTTTGTAACAGCCTTTCAACCCTTTGTAATAGTCTTTTAACCCTTTGTAACAGTCTTTTAACCCTTTGTAACAGTCTTTTAACACTTTGCAACAGTCTTTGAACCCTTTGTAACAGTCTTTTAACCCTTTGTGAGTCTTTGAACCCTTTGTAACAGTCTTTTAACCCTTTCAGCTCTGCCTTAGCGTCAGCGTATGTCACTTTCCCGTCCTGGCATTGTTTAGCTGTTAACTTGAAAGATCGGTTCTGTTTCACTCAGACTATCGTACCTACGGATCAGCACATTCAAAGTGCACACGGCTACAGAACTTTTTTTTTTTTTTTAATCAAATAACGTTTTAAAGTTTGGTGGTGTCTGAATTATTCGCTGACAAACGGTTGCCCAATATAAAGAGAGAGAAAAAAAGAGATAAACAGTTCCTTCATCGCTTCAATCGATATTTCTTTAATCTGACAGACTTGTAAGTTATCCCATTTGTGATGAAACGCAAATCAAACTCGACTTGGTCGTAAGTCAAACATGTTTTGTTTTTTTTTCTCAGCAGTGTAGTAGATTTATGCAGTTTTGGTGGTGTTGGTTTGTTTTTGTTTTTTTTTTATTTATAGGGGTTTTTAAAAACTTATTTTGCTACGATCGTCCACTATGATTTTTATCTAACGCTTGCCTCACTGCAATATCACTCTGTTTGCTCACGGGCCGAAAGTGAAAACTGAACTTGAGACCAAAAAAAACCCCTCACCAAATCATTAAAAAAAAAAATTCTCATTTAAAAAAGAGAAAAAGAAAAAATGTATAAGCACAAGATAGATAGGAAACAGCTTCAAAACACTGTCCTGTAATTATCATTTAGCCATGGAATAAGGGGGAGGAGGGGGGGGGGGGAGCTAAACAAAACGCGTTCAATTTGAACCGAGGTTGACCCTTGACCTCCGTTGGGACAGGGAGGGAAGGGGGGGGGGGTGGGCAGTCACGGGCATCTGTGCGTGTGCCAGACCAGAGACCAGGCACCGGGGCGGAAAGAGTTAAAGACATCACGATCATTGTGACGGCCATTTAGAAACAACGAGATAATGGTAATCTTTGACACCATGGAGATAATCTAACAAGCTATTTCTGTGAGTGAAACTCCAGCATGTTGGTGTCATGTGACATGAGCTGTGTTTTTTTCTTTTATTTTGGTTACAAGTTCTTTCACATCAATTAGTGAAATCAAAAAGCCTTGTGCAGTGTAGCCTAATCTATGCATTAGTAAGTTTGACACAGTGTTTGTTTGGTTTTTTTCTAGTGAGACCGTTGTATTCCTTCCACCTGTTAGTTTCAGGTTTCCAACGGTTGATTTTGCCAGTGCTTTCGCACACAAAAACCAGTTGCCAATCTTGAATATATATATATATATATATATATATACGGTGTGTGTGTGTGTGTGTGTGTGTGTGTGTGTGTATACATACATACACACACACACACACACACACACACACACACACACACATATATATATATATATATATATACACACATACATACATACTAGCCATTATGACATCAGAATCACTGTGTGTGTGTGTGTGTGTGTGTGTGTGTGTGTGTGTGTGTGTGTGTGTGTGTGTGTGTGTGAGAGAGAGAGAGAGAGAGAGAGACACACACACACACACACACACACACACACACACACACACACACACAACACACACACACACAACATACACATACATTTGTGCGTATACGATCGAGATCAGTACAACTGGCAGACTCGATTAACTCCTCGAAGAAAAGAACATGCACACACCGAGTTAGAAAACTTACACACACACACGCACACACACACACACAAACACACACACACACACACACACACACACACACACACAGATAAAACCACAGGCGGCGGCGGTTGACACAAGAGGGCCGGTGAAGAACGAAGCAAACCCGAGGGCAGCGCGCGGACACTCACTGACCCACTGACCATTCACAATCAATCTATCGTCTGTCCAGTACAATCCTCCACGGACACAAAGCACCGACCAGCACCCTAGAGGCTTCTCATGCCCACTCTCACCTCCTCCAAGCGAGACCACAGAACAGAACAAACACAGTCCCAGCAACGCTCCCTTGCCAACGCTCCTGCTAATGACAAGATATCTGCACCGCTCAATGACGTGAAAGAGAGAGAGAGAGAGGAACGGAAGGCAAAAAAACACTCTTCGTTCTTCACGTTCCTCTGCCTCCTTCCTCCCAGAACTTCCAGAACCTGTACGTTGGGCGGAACTCATCACTCGGTCCGTACGTCGAGCGAGCAGGGGGGAGGAGGAGGAAGAGGAGGAGGAGAAGGAGGAGGAGGAGGAAAGACAGTGCCCCCCATCCGTCACTCACTCAGCTCACCCCCCGAAACCCCGCCCTCTTTCCAGACAGCATCCTCCCAGCTCCACCCCTCCCACCACCCTCGCCCACTCCCCACCCCCTCCCCTTCTCTCCGTCCTGACACCAGGCCACGCCCACTAGCGATCCGCTCTGGCACCAGCAGCCGCCCGCTGATTGGTCGGCCGCGGACAGGAGTCTGGTGGAATGCGGAACGCGCGGATGAAGCGGCTAACTGAATTATCGACTACGGGGCCATAGCAGAGACTTTCCTTTCGGCTGCTTCTCTGTTCACGATCCATCCCCCCGAGAAAATGGGGAAAGAGGAGAAAGACAAGAGAGGGGAGAAGGGTAAAGAGAGAGAGGGGGGGAGGGGGTTACTTGGGATGGGGGGAGGAAGAGCGAGGCCGCTTGTTCGTGGATAGAACACGGTGCAGGGAAGCTCTCAGCGAGGGAGAAGACGAGGAACGGCGAAATGTGAATGCAAACCGACCTACCGGTCAAGAAATTGCCGCGTTACGCCATGTTGGCTGCAAACGATCGTGTGCACTGGGCCGTGGTCTGTGTATGTGTTGACAAACAAGTCACGTATTGGTTTTGGTCGAATGACACATTGAAGGCCTTACTGTGACAGGAAACAAACACGAATACAAACAAACAAACAAACATGGAACGAACGAAAGAAGATGGACATGGAATAAACCGAACACCGACACGCACGGTGGATTAGGATGGGAAATAGTCTACTGGGTCCCCCTCAAAAATGAAAAAAGAAAAGGAAGGAAAGAAAGAAAGAAAGAAAGAAAGAAAGAAAGAAAGAAAGAAAAAGAAAAAAGGGAAAAAGAAAAAATGGTATAAAAAGATTCAGAAAGAAGAAAAACAAATAAAGAAAGAAGGAAAGAAAAAAGAAAAAGAAAAAGAAAGGAAGAAAGAAAAAAAGAAAGAAAGAAAAAGAAAGGAAGAAAGAAAAAAAAAAGAAAAAGAAAGGAAGAAAAGAAAACCCCTGACAACGCCACACTTGGCATTCAATGGACTTTCCTATGTCTGTAAGGTCTGCCTTAAGAAGTCCTTTGTCCGCTCACAGTGGAGTTAGGCTTCTGACAGAAAAAAAAGAACAGTTTGTAGTTGTCTAGAACTTTATGGATTTGGGTCATTTCATTGGATTACATCCAGTTACCGATATCATTCTGTGAGGATAAGAGGAAATAACAAAACAAACAAACAAACAAAAAATCAGTGTTGCAGGCAATGAAACCATACCGACAGCTCTCCTGACAGCACTGTTGGTCTGTTCTTGCCTCCTGCCCTTCCAAAATTGATTTCAAAATGAGGTCACAGCAGGCAGAAATGGAAACAATTATATATATATATATATATATATATATATATAAAGAAAAACTACAACTGATCCGCCAAACAAAAGGGGACGAACAAATGACGAGACATAACACGACGCGTTTCGACCTCTTCAGGTTAAGAGAAAACCAACATTCAGGACAATGAAAACGGAGAACGAGCGAACCACTTATCTTCTCAAATTGGGCGCAAGATGGGCGTTGAATGCCTTCCGTTTTCATTGTCCTGTGAATGTTGTTCCTCTTGCCTCAAGAAGACCTAAGAGGTCGAAACGCGTCGTGTTTTGTTTTATAACTTGTTCGCCCCCTTTTGTCTGGCGGATCAATTATGATTTTTTTCTTTTAAAAATTTCTTCCAAAAGTGGCCAGGATATGACATTGTGGGAACGGTTCTGTCTCTGGGTCAAGACACTGTCATGTTATCAAGCCGGTTTTTGTCATTCAGTGGCGTGGGAAACATTTTCAACACAGGAGAGCGGGGCGAATCAGAATGCGCGGGGAGGTGGGGGGGCCGGGGGGGAGGGAGGGAGGAAAGAGGAGGGAGGGGGGGGGGCTTGGAAAGGAGTGGGGAAGGGACGGAGGGGGGGGGTCAAGGATTCCAACAGAAAGTTGATGATTCTCGTTGTAAAGGTTGTGCCAGACCAAAAAAAAAGTGTCATTCAAAACAGTTATATTCGAACCGCGATAGTTCAAACATTAACGGAGGAGTGCAGGCTGTGACAGACGTGAGGCTATCAGATTAGTGGGGGAGGGAAGAGGGAGTGAAGGGGGAAGGGGGCGGGGCAAAGCCGGACGCTGAAAAGGTAACGTAAAATGTGAAGGTGTCATTGAATGACTCTGACGGGGGCAGACATTGTGGTCCCCCCCCCCCCCCCCCCCACTATTCAGACAAAAACGAGAGGCAAGGGGGGATGGTGAGGGGGGGGGGGGAGTGGGAGATAAGGTAAGGTAAGGGAATGCTGCTTATAGCCCAGCCGACCGCAAAAGGCCATCTCAGAGCTGTCAGCACGTTCGAGTGAACTCACAAGTCATTTTATATTTTAAAAAATAGTCATTCACACAACCCTTTAAGATACACCTAAAAGCACACCGGATTTTTTTTTGTTGTTAAAAATCTTTCTTCTGTAAAATCTTAGATGGGAAAAAAAATGCTGGATCTTTTTCAGAAAGTCAAAGATCACATCAGGTGGGGGACATCTCTGAACAAAGGTGCGGGAGAGGGAGGGAATCTGGGCACCCAGGACCATCCTATTCCCACCTCGCCCCCCCCTATCCCCTTCCATCCCCCCCCCCCCCATCCACTCTCCTCATCCCTGCCCCGCACAGTAATACATCATGACGTAGACGTAGATGTGCTGTGCTTTACGTCAATACTGCCTGTTTCCACTTCAAACACAGGAGGCGGCCTGCAGTTTAGCGTCCAGTCTCCGCTGGGCTGAACGCAGCTAGAATTTTTATGGTTCTGTCCGTTATGGCGCCACAACCAATGACATCAGAGAAAGGGGAGGGGAGGGGGGCCCTTAAACCAGGCCTTTGCGCCGCGATCCTTTGTGTGGCTGGCAGTCGTTACAGGGGGAGTACAGTTTGAGTAGTTTTTGTCTGGCGAGGTGAGGGTTTGTTTAGACTGGCATTTGACAAGACAAGGTGGGGAGGGGGGGGGGGAGAGTGAGAGGAGAGGGGAGGTGGGGGGTAAAAAGACATATTTCGATCACACTGCCACCACCCCCCGCCCCACCCCTCATCAATCCAGAATTTTTTTCAGGGCGATCCCCCACCCCGACCCCCCTCTTTTCCGTCGGTCCCCCGCTAATAGAGGTTGTAACAGACAAAACTGGGTTACTGACAACGTGTTCAGTTCGCGCATGGACTGAGTTGAATGATGGTGTTTGTCAAATGAGGTGAGGTCTTCACCTCAATGGGTACCGTCATGTCAGCAAATTGCTGAAGAGTGTGATCACATTTTGGATTGACCACTTTTTTCCTCCATGCAATTAATAACTTTTAAAAACATCCTTAAAAAGTATTATCCATCACAATTACTATGAACTAATTGCAGTTACTAATGTACAAAAAAGTATGTAAATTGTTCAAAATGTGTGTGTTTGTGCGCGCGTGTGCGTGTGCGTGTGTGTGTGTGTGTGTGTGTGTGTGTGTGTGTGTGTGTGTGTGCGTGCGTGTGCACGCGTGTGCGGGCGTGTGTGTGTGTGCGTGTGTGTGCGTATGTGTGTGCATACAGGCATCAAATCTTGTGAAGTCCCTTACAGGCAAATGTACTTTTAGCGGTTGAGGAGACCAACCTTATATGGAGTCGCTGGCGTTTCCGTTTCCGTTTCCGGTGTCAGACATCAGCTGACCTTGCACGCTGTGTGTTGTTCGTGGACCAGCCAATCACTGTGGGCCATACAGAATGAAGTCACCACCAGACGATGGACGACTGGGCTCCAAGGTGACCGACCACCTCTGACGGTCAAGTCTGGAGACACAGAACACACCAAACAATACAGAGTTCATTCCTCTGCTCAGAAATGGTCTGGCCTTGGAATCCACAATGTGGCGCGGCGTAACAGTCCAATGAGGGATGCGAAATTCACACTGTTGCGATTTAAAGGTCGTCACTCCAGACACAGCGTAGAGGAAACCAGAAAGGATAGTTAATCATATAAAAGTAATGTTGTGTGTGTGTGTGTGTGTGTGTGTGTGTGTGTGTGTGTGTGTGTGTGTGTGTGTGTGTGTGTGTGTGAACAAGAACAAGAACATATTTTATTGCCATATGAAAACCAGAGGAGTTGTGGGCACAGATGATCAAGTTAAGACATTCAATTAAACTTATCCCAACGTCGTCACATCTTGCAACATAACATTGGTAGCAGAAAGAAAAAGCACAGTGTGTAACAGTGTCTGAGTAAATTTTCTCTCCGAGGGTTTTGTCATGTTAGTCTGTGGTGGAAAATCTGTTTTTGTGATCCTTGTCATCAGGTCATAACGTTGCTGGTGTGTGTGTGTGTGTGTGTGTGTGTGTGTGTGTGTGTGTGTGTGTGTGGGTGTGGGTGTGATATCATCTAGTGGAATAAATGAATATCAGTTTTTCCATCAGACTCTCTACCGGCCCCATTGCAAAGGTATTTAGAATTAAAGTCCACATATCACCTCACCCTTTCTTTTAATCAGACAGCGGGTTCCGCCTTATATAGTTCTTGTTGCTGTTATCATCATCATCGTCGTCGTTGTCATCATCATCGTCATTATTCTGATCACCACGATCATGATCATTATGATCATCATGATCATTATTATTATTACTATTGTTATTATAATCATTATCATTAATATATGAACACTTATATAGCGCCTATCCTCGGCTAAAGACCAAGCTCTAAACGCTTCACAATCGACACTCGTTTTCACAACGGACTGCCTACCTGGGTAGTGCCAACTGAAGAGCTGCCAGCTGGCGCTTCATTCGGTCGTTTCCCATGTCATCCAGTCAATATCGTTCAATATCGTTCATTCAATTTCCTTACTTCCTTCATTCTTTCCATTTCTCACGCAGGGTGCATGCTATGTGTAACGTGTCATCCATACCAACGGCCAAACTGGCCTACTCTTCCGAAAGTTGGTGATGGGATTTGACGTGTGTGCAAGATGTTGTACGTACGTTCACACACGGAACCTCGGTTTAGAGTCTCATTCGAAGGACTTTATGGGAAATGGGAGTCAGAACCAATGTTAACTCCGAGGGGAAAATCCCCCTGTACCGAAACGGCCCGGCGGAGATTCGAACCCGCAACCCCAGGATCACCAAGATTACGAGTCCGGCACTATACCACTGAGCTATTCCGGACCCCCAATGGCCCTCATGATGATGATGATCATCATCGCCATTATTATTATTATTGTTGTTATTATTATTATCATTATTATTATTTAATTGCTGATGATGAACTTCACGACTGCAGTTGGCAGTGAGAAACTCCCAGGTGTAACCTCCCGGCCACTCTCACCAGTGACCACTCCCCCCCCCCCCCTCGACCTTCCATTACCCTGTGCAAGCCCACTCCTCTCCCTCCTTCGTTCCCCTCTATCCCACACGTGGCCCATGTGGGTGAAGCTGTTCTTCAGGCTCCGTCTCTGTCCTGAAGTCCCCATCAGAAGAATCACCCCAGTGTGTAATAACGACAATGCCAGAACCATTTCTGTCCTGAAGTCCCCACCAGAATCCCCCCAGTCTGTAATAACAATGCCAGAACCATTTCTGTCCTGAAGTCCCCACCAGAATCCCCCCAGTCTGTAATAACGACAATGCCAGAACCATTTCTGTCCTGAAGTCCCCACCAGAATCCCCCAGTCTGTAATAACGACAATGCCAGAACCATTTCTGTCCTGACCAGAATCCCCCCAGTCTGTAATAACGACAATGCCAGAACTATTTCTGTCCTGACCAGAATCCCCACAGTCCGTAATAACGACAATGCCAGAACCATTTCTGTCCTGAAGACCCCACCAGAATCCCTCCCCCCCCCCCCCCAAGTCTGTAATAACGACAATGCCAGAACCATTTCTGTCCTGAAGTCCCCACCAGAATCCTCACAGTCTGTAATAACGACAATGCCAGAACCGTTTCTGTCCTGTAGTCCCCACCAGAATCCCCCAGTCTGTAATAACGACAATGCCAGAACCATTTCTGTCCTGACCAGAATCCCCCAGTCTGTGATAACGACAATGCCAGGACCATTTCTGTCCTGACCAGAATCCCCACAGTCTGTAATAACGACAATGCCAGAACCATTTCTGTCCTGAAGTCCCCACCAGAATCCCCCAGTCTGTGATAACGACAATGCCAGGACCATTTCTGTCCTGACCAGAATCCCCCAGTCTGTAATAACGACAATGCCAGAACCATTTCTGTCCTGAAGTCCCCACCAGAATCCCCACAGTCTGTAATAACGACAATGCCAGAACCATTTCTGTCCTGAAGTCCCCAACAGAATCCCCCAGTCTGTAATAACGACAATGCCAGAACCATTTCTGTCCTGACCAGAATCCCTCCAGTCTGTAATAACGACAATGCCAGAACCATTTCTGTCCTGAAGTCCCCAACAGAATCCCCACAGTCTGTGATGACGACAATGCCAGAACCATTTCTGTCCTGACCAGAATCCCCCCAGTCTGTAATAACGACAATGCCAGAACCATTCCTGTCCTGACCAGAATCCCCCCAGTCTGTAATAACGACAATGCCAGAACCATTTCTGTCCTGAAGTCCCCAACAGAATCCCCACAGTCTGTGATAACGACAATGCCAGAACCATTTCTGTCCTGAAGTCCCCAACAGAATCCCCCAGTCTGTAATAACGACAATGCCAGAACCATTTCTGTCCTGACCAGAATCCCCCCAGTCTGTAATAACGACAATGCCAGAACCATTTCTGTCCTGACCATAATACCCACAGTCTGTAATAACGACAATGCCAGAACCATTTCTGTCCTGAAGCGCCCACCAGAACCCCCAGTCTGTAATAACGACAATGCCAGAACCATTTCTGTCCTGAAGCGCCCACCAGAACCCCCAGTCTGTAATAACGACAATGCCAGAACCATTTCTGTCCTGAAGCGCCCGCCAGAATCCCAGCAGTCTCTAACGACAATGCCAGAACCATTTCTGCCCTGAAGTTAATGAGAGAACAAAGGACGAGCTATCACTTGAAAAGAACGCTCATTCCTTGCTAATGAATCGTACTGAATCCGGAACAAAATGCTTCCTACGGAAATTCCAGATTTTGATAAAAACGTTTCTTTAAAAAAATTGGCTTGTTAGGAGGAGTGCCAGCCAGCTCATATAGACCTATGTAAATTTGTATGTAGGAAGGATAAGTTTATAGCCAACTCATATAGGCCTATGTAAATTTGTATGTAGGAAGGCTGAAGTTCCAGCCAGCTCATCATATAGGCGTCTTCTTTTTCTTCTTCCTAAAAAACTGGTTCACTCAAAAATGAGTAGGTCACCAGCGCGCATGTTAAAAAAAGAAAGTGCGACTCAGCCTGTCGGCCCCTGGAGCAAAATTTGGCAACAAGGGGTCGCACATGATATTTAAAAAGTTAAAAACAATGGCCAGGTTAAGGCCTAGGTAACCATAAAATATCTGGGGAAGTTAAAATAGAAAAATCAGTCAATATGCAGATCTCAAGACTGTCGTATCAATTTGATTTTTAAAAGAGACTGCATTTGTGGCAATCTTGATGGCACCCGGCAGTGAGTTCCACAGCCTTACAGAACTAGGATAAAAGGAATGTAAATGGCTGTCAATATTTGATGCAGGTATGGCATAAGATTGACCGCCACTCCTAGTGCTACTTTTATTCAATACAAGTTGTTCCATTGGGATATCAATTAGTTTAGCTCTGCCTTTGAAGAAGGTAATAAGTTTAATAAAAGCTCTTCTCTCTTCTAAGGGTTTCCATTCTAATTTCCTCATGTTCTTCCTAGTATTCCCTTTCTCTCTGATATGGTTCCCTGTTACGAACCGTGCTGCTCTCTTCTGAATCTTTTCGAGGTTATCAATGTCCTTTAGATGGTAAGGATCCCAGACTGAGCAACCATATTCCAGTACTGGTCTAACCAGTGTTTTATAGCAGTCGTCCTTAACCTTTTGGGGGCAGTCGTTGATATTCCTGTATAAGAAAGCTAAGATGTTGTTTGCTTTCTTACATACTAAATTGTAATGTTCTTTTCATTTGAGACGACAATGTATAATCACGCCTAAATATTTTGCAGCTCTGGTTTCTTTAAGAATAGTATTGTGAATAGAGTATTCTGATCTAGTTGGTGAGCGTTTATTACATATACGCAACACTTGGCACTTCTGGGGATGAAATTCCATTTTCCAAGTTCTTTCCCACTCTTGTAAAGCGTTTAGATCTTCTTGTAGAATGCGTGTATCATTCTTGCTTCTGATTGTTCTATATGGTAAGCTGTCATCTGCAAAAAGCCTTATAGTAGTTCCAGGAGACAGATTTCTACTTACGTCATTTATATAAATTTTATAGTATGCGAATTTGCTTGTAGGAAGGATGAATTTATAGCCAACTCACATAGATCTTTGAAATTTCTACATGGGAAGGATAAGTCTGTGGTAACAACATGTGTTCTGTTCATTTGAATAACATAAAAAAAATGCACTGGAACAAGTGATTAGATTTTTGCCCCCCTATAACGCCGGCGATGACGCTTAGGATGTTCTGGCGTGAATGTAATCAACACGACCATCATCAACCTCCCTCATTAACCATCTCTCGGGTATAAACAACACGCAGCTTCGTTACATTACCATCGCCCATCATCTGGAATTATTAGTTAGAGCAGTAGTGGAATGGGAAAACTCTGGGTGTTACGCAACACCTGCCGGGTGTCTGTAGGCCGATGGAATCGCTGCTGGCAGCGGCGGCGGCGGCGGCGGTGGTGGTGATTAGCCCTGCCCTCGCGCCGCCATTCCTGCAAGGTATCGGCTGCCAGACCAAACCAGCCCCGAACCCAAGCCGCTGGCGCTCCCCAGGGTTTTGCTCGTCTTCCTTTTGGCAGTTTCAAAACAAATCAACGCCCCGTGAGCTCTCGCGGATGCAACGTCTCGGGTTACCCAAACAACAAAGTTGCTGACAGAGTCTTGGCGTGCGGCAGGCGGCGGAATCATGGGATCACGTGTAAGAGAGAGAGAGAGGGGGGAGGGGGGGGGGGGGGGGAGGGGGAAAGGGGGGCTGGTTTCCTATGACTTCATCGACCAGAAAGGGTGCGGGGAAGAAGAAGGGGGGATGGGGAGGGGGGAGAAGGGAAGACTGGTGTGGTGGTGGTGGTGGTGGTGGTGAAAGATATCTACTTAGTGTACATTTAGGCTCGCTTTCTCAAGGGTGTTACTGATTACGCGTTGGTCGTAATATGTTGTGATCGATTTCTCAAGGGTATTACTTATTACGCGTCGGTCGCAATAGTGTGTGATCGCTTTGCCAAAAGTATTACTTATTACACATCGGTCGCAACAGTGCGTTAACACTTTCTCAAGAGTATTACTTATTACACTTTGTTTGCAGTAATGTGTTATCGCTTTCTCAAGGCATGTACTGTGTAGATATCGATCGCAATAGTGTGTAATCGCTTTCTCAAGGGTATCACTTTTTACACATTGGTCGCAATACTGTATGATCGCTTTTTTCAAATTTTCTATGCACACATCGGTCGCAATTGTGTGTGCTCACTTTCTCAAGAGTATTATCTATTACACATTGGTCGCAATACTGTATGATCGCTTTTTCAAAATTATTATGCCTACATCGGTCGCAAAAGTGCGTGGTGGTTTTCTCAAGGGCATTTACTATGTAGATAGCGGTGGCAATAGTGTGTGACCGCTTTCTTGAGGGTATTACCATGTACACATCTGTCGCCATGGTGTGAGATCGCTATTTTCAAATGTATTATGCGCACATCGGTCGCAAAAGTGTGTGTGCTCGCTTTCTCTCAAAGGCTGTTGCTGTGTGAATATCCGTGGCAACTGTGTGTGGTATCTTTTCACACGCACACGCACGCGCGCGCGCGCGCGCGCGCGCGCACGCACACACACCCACACACACACCCACACACACACACCCCGCGTCGGAAGTGGCGCCGCCATTCTGTCAATTTCTTTCGATGTTTCTTGCAAATTATTTGATTATTTCTTTCTACAAGTGTCGTATGATGGTCTGGAAAGTTGCTGCTCAGATATATCGACTGGGTAGTTGACACACAGTCGCGGTGTTCTTTACCGGTGTGCTTGCGTTGGCGTTGACACCACCACTGTCCGCTGCGCCGTCTGTGTGTGCTGTAGACTGGAGAGAGTGTTGGTCAGACCCCCCCCCCCCCCCCCCCCCCCCCCCCCTTGTCTGTTTCTGCCCATCCTCATCGATGACATGAACGTGACTGCCGCCAGCCTCGTTTATATCCAGCCAGCGTCAGGTCAGTGTGAGGCACCGTCACTGCGTCTCTGGGTCAGTGAGTGACACACAGCCGCCTGTTCTGCTGAAGCGGGTGGGCAGGTCGTGTTGCACGTGTGTTCGAGAGCTGCGCGTTCATGCAGGACTTGTCAACGGCGCCGTTGTCAGGGAATGTGTCAGTGGCTGTCATGTTTCCCCGTGTTGTAAATCAAACTTGGCGGGGGGGATGTAGGTACACATGTCGTTTGCTGTGGTGTTCTGTCCAGCTTCTATATATGCCTCGGCTCTCTTCCTGTCCCGGGTAACTGAGGGGGAAGGGGGGAGGGGAGAGACAGACAGACAGACAGACTGACTGACAGAGAGAGACACAGAGAGAGAGAAAGGTTTAAGGCTCAGTCAGGTTGAACACCGGGCCTCCCCATCATCGTTCAAACACTATAGGTGCGTTCATGAAACTCTACCTTTAACCGAATTTTTTGTATTCCCAGTTCTTATAGAACAGGGAGTACTTTAGAATAGGAACGAAGAAATGCTGTCTGTGTGTCTGTCTGCCTGCCTGTCTGTCTGTCCGTCCGTGGTCAAAATGTGTTCCACTCGCTTCAGACAAAACTACTGGGCCGATCTTTCTGAAAATGTGCAGGTATGTTCATTATGGGTCACGGATGATGCCCGATGTTTTATTTTACCGTTATATCCGTTACTAACGGCTATAACGGCCCATAACGGTTTTTCTTCTTTATGGAATATCTCAGAAAGTACTTGGCCGATCTTTCTGAAAATTTGTAGGTATGTTCGTTATGGGTCACAGATGATGACCGATGTTTACCAGAATAGCCATTACAAACGGCTCTAACGGCCCAAAATGTTTTTTCCTCTTTATGGAATGTCTCACGCGTATTTAAGATAAACTGGGAGGACGTTAATATGCTTTGCATCTTGTTTGTTTTGGTTTGGTTTGGTTTGTTTGGGTTTTGTTTTTACAAGGAATGTTAATGTGATGTTTTTTAAGCTCAGAGATCAAACCATCAAAACTTTCTTTTTTCCCCCCAAGGAATGCTAATGGGTTGTCTTCTAAGCTTAGAGATCACAATTTTGCTTCATTTTCCCCCTTATGTTTTTTGTTTGTTTTTTTGTTTGTTGTTTGTTGTTTGTTGTTGTTTTGTTGTTGTTTTTTTTGGGGGGGGTAATTTTTTTTTAATCTTTTGCCTGGTTGAGACTTCGTGGAATATATTAACAGTATTTCCTGGATACAACGTAGGTGTGTGTGTGTGGTGTGTGTGTGTGTGTGTGTGTGTGTGTGTGTGTGTGTGTGTGTGTGTGCGCGCGCGCGCGCGCGCGCGTCCGTGCGTGCGTGTGTTTCAAAGCTGTTCATCAGCTGTCAAGATAACAGACAATCATGGGGTGTTGTTGCTTCATGAAAATGAATTTTTCCCCTCCATGTAAAAAAAACAACTTAGATATGAAATACGTACACTTGCATAATTTTGTGATTGATGAGAAATCATTTAGTATTATAACAAAACAAAATCGAATTCTAATCTTCACAGGCATGGAAATTTATTTGATACTGTATATTTTTCATTCTTACTTTGATGTTAATGATGATATATGTTTGCTCGAAGATTTGTCATGTTGACACCATAATCTCGCTCAGCCGGTGCTCTACTTGGACTGACCCTGGTCCTGCTGTTCTGGGGAGAAAGGAGGGGGGGGGGGCGTGGAGGGGAGGGGAGGGCAAATTTGATTTTTCCGCTTCGGGGCGAAGGTTAAATTACTTCTGCGCTGTGGAGACATTGAGAATCAAACCCTCGCCCAAACCCCGATCAAGGCAACTTTTCATCGGCTGGCAGCATGCGGCAGACCCGGCTCTCCATCTCTCGTCCCTCACGTTCTAGGAAGGAAGCTTCTGTGGCCGACTTGATTTCAAGACTGGACAACATGAACACCACCCTCAACAGCAAGCTGGACGACGTGAAACAAGACTGTGAGTCATTTCCTGCAGGAGTGTGGTGTTCTTCACGAACTTGCGAGGTGACATTCACAGTGAAGGTGATGACGCGCGACACAAGAATGACATTTTGGAACAAACAACAACACCAACAAAAAACAAAAACAAAAACCAGGAAAAAATGGATTTTTTTTTTTACAAATGACACGTGACGAGTTGGAAAATAGCTCAAAACGGAACAGTCTGTTTTATGGTATTCCAAGAAGGGAAAATGAAACTGGTGAGGCTTGTAAAGCGCTGATTCAGGATGCTATCGCTGATAACTTTGAACTGACAGATGCCGTAGAATTTGACTGCGTTCGTCAACTTGGCTCTAAACCTGATTCCCCCATCATTGCTTGGTGCTCCTATTAAAAAAAAAATTCAAAATCTTGAAAGCCAAACGAAAAGTGAAGGGCACTGGAATATTTGTTGGGGAGGATTTCTCCCAGG
This sequence comes from Conus canariensis, assembly GCA_033310375.1. Classification (NCBI taxonomy): domain Eukaryota; kingdom Metazoa; phylum Mollusca; class Gastropoda; order Neogastropoda; family Conidae; genus Conus; species Conus canariensis. The sequence continues at coordinate 56,488,625 of CM065737.1, forward strand.
TGTCCAGAAAATAAGAGGTAAGTTGAGCCCTTTTCTGAGAGAGGCCAGAAGCGAGGGCAACCAAGCACGAATGATTTATGACCATTAGCTTTATTAACAGCACAACAAGTTTGCTCTACATGCTTACGACTCTTTGAGAAAAGTGTCGCCAGCCCGATTAACATAATGGTATCTTGGAGGGAAGTGTGTGTGTGTGGGGGGGGGGGGGGGGGGGGGCACAAAGGCTTTGTTGACATGTGAGCGTCCCCTTTCCTGCTCACGCGGAGCACGTGAAAATCAGGCGCTCGTCCTCTCGGTAGAGAATTCACCAGTTCTGAAGTCAAATTCTTTTTCGCACGTTTCGGTTTCTCGTGCCTCGTTCGGCGTCACGGTATGGGTGGGGAGTAGGCCTCGTCTTAAAAGATGATGTGCGAAGCGCTGTTTGCTTTGAAAACTTTACTCCAGGTCCTGTTCCATATCGTAAACCGTCTTCTGTACATGCCCCGAGACCTTTATCATTTCTGTCTCGGAACGTTAATGGTTTATGCTCAAAGTTGATTTCAAAGGGAGGTGACTGCAGGCGGAAATTGAAACGAATTTAAAAAGGAATTGAAAGTAACTCCGCCGGTTAACAGGGACAAACAAATGACAGGACAAACACGACGCCCCTCTTGCGTCCAGTTTGAGAAGATAAATGATCGTTCGTCCAAAGTTTTCATCGTCCTAAATGTTGTTTACCTTGCCTCGTAAGAGATGCCTATATACCCCGTACCGAACAATCTACACAGCAACAAGAACTGGAGAAATGAATAAATGTAAAGTAACTTTTTTTCCGAGACTGGCACAGCCTTTTTAAACTTGAATAAAGTCAGGCAAATACAAAGACGGACAGAAACAAATACAAATGACCTCGATTTAATTGAAACGAAAGTAAATATGAAATGAGGCAGGGAACATTGTTATTATCATCATTATTATTATAACATTATTATCATAATGATGATGATGATGATAACAATAACAATAATCATAGGATGATAATGAAGAGAAGAAGAGATAATGCTGCTTATAGCAAAGTTAGAATTAGATAGACGAATAGGCTCTTTAAAAGTAGAGCCTCAATCGCTCTTAATACTATACTATACTATACTATACTATACTATACTATACTATACTATACTATACTATACTATAGCCCAGTCGACCGAGAGGAAGAATTTAAAAAAAAAAGTATAAAATGTAAAAAAAAAAATAAATAAATAAAATAATAAAAAAAGGTTTATAAATTGAATCCAGTACTATGCTCTTACCGTGCGTACATGTCAGCAAATCTTGTCCTTTCCGATTATGAAACACCAGCACACAACCACAAAAATCACAAATAAATCATCCGTCAGGTAGAACAACAGGTGAAGCTGAACGATTGAAATGAATTGCCCAAGTTCTCAGTGTGTTGCTCTTGAAGCTGGTGAGATGTGTTCACGACGAGGAGTATTGGGGGAGTGGGGGGTGGAGAAGACTCGCGCACGATATTCACGTGAATTACGAAGTTCTTGCAATTCGATCGTTTGGGGTTTTGCTCTCCATCTAACACATCCTCACACGCCCTCACACTCACGTGATATTTCTCTCTCTCTCTCTCTCTCTCTCTCTCTCTCTCTCTCTCATCTCTCTCTCTCTCACACACACACACACACACACACACAAATACACACGCACATTCACACTGCACGAGCACGCATTCGTGTGCAGCGCGCGGCCACCACACTCACTCGTGCGCGCGCGTGATGATGATGATAATAACGATAATGATTATTATAGTTATAATGACAATAACAACAACAATAACAACAGCAAATACAACAACAATAGTAAGAATGATGATGATGATGATAACAATGATAATGATTATTATAGTTATAATAACAATAACAACAACAATAACAACAGCAAATACAACAACAATAGTAAGAATGATGATGATGATAATAATAATAATAATAATGACGATGATAATGGTGACGAGAATACTGATAATGATAATAATGATGATGATGATCCGTTGATTGTAGATCTGTCCAATTCACAACAGTAGGAATGTCTGTGCTTTCTCTTCGGTCCGGCTAAAGCTAAAGCAAACATTATGTAACAATACCAGGGCAGCTAATAACCTTATCGGGGTGGACAAACCTATTGGGGAGTGGGGGGGGGAGGGAAGTTGGGGGAGAGTGTGTTGAGGAGCGTTGGCCACTGCGCTGTTTTGCTTCAATGACGTCATCACACGCTCATTGTGCCGAGCCAAGCACATTCCCCCTGTTAACTCGTGGGGTGGGGTGGGGGGGTGGAGGTATATGTGGGGGGTGGGGGGATTTGCAGGATGGGGGGAGGACTTTTTAGATGTTATTTAACAATGGAGAAAGTCCTTCAAAATGCCATCCTTGAATTCAGATAGCACGGTGTTGAAATATCAGCACAGTGTAAAGCTTTTAGAAGTCCTTTTAACTGGGTTGAAAAATGCATATTGAAAATGTGATATATAATGCAAGAACACGACTAAATTTTTCAAAGCTGTTATCCTTCACTTTGGGGTAAAATATACCAAAACCGTTTTACGTCTGTCTCTTTCTTTCATCCGCTCAAAGGACGAACAAGAAGTGTATTTTTCTCCGTCAAATGATCTTTTTGAATATTTGCAAAGCATTGAGAGCAAAATAGTTAGACTGAACTTAAGGGTTTCAATGCAGACTAATTCATACAAGAACTACAAAGCGGCAAATATTCTAGTATTTTGTGTTCAAAAGAGTTTAAAAATAGCCAAATACGTGGTTCGAAGCCTGTCTGCCAAAAATGTAGAAACTGGTAAAATCTTCATGAGTTCAAAAAAGGATTTTCCAAAAAGAGCCAAACACGTTTCTTATTTAAAACCAAAAAGAAATTATGCTTTTGAACGTTTGTCAAGCTGCGATTTCGATATGTCATCGATTGCAGAAATCCCCGCTGAATGAAAAATACCTCAATGGAAGCATGTGAGTGGAAAATTTGATTATGAATATACAAAGTTGAAGGGGGAAAAAAACTACTAATATTCTTGTCAATGACGTAAGAGAACACTTAGAAAGCTCCAATCTTAAGCACCTGAATAGTCACACTCATGATTCAGTCATAGATACTTCACGTTGTTTCAAGCTCAGATAAAAGAAAATAAGCTTTTTTTCATGCTGGAAAAGGTTTTCAATATACACTGCAGAATTAAATGCAGTTACTGATGGCCGCAGCTTCCACGCATGATACACTAATTTCCTCCTTTTCTGTTCACCACTGTGTTAATTCTTGGTCTGTTTTTTTCGGTTGTTCCAGAACTGAGACTGCATTGCCAGAATAGAGTTACTCATCGAAATGAATAATAAACAATCAGGATAACCTTTGCTGCCATGACAAAATAAGTACACGACCATAACTCCAAACGAATGTTGTTTACGACACCGAATCGCTAGCAGAAATGCCGACACAGACCACACAGAACAAACAAGGAGACCCCCCCCCCCACACACACACACACACACACACACACACACACACACACGCACAGAACAAACAAGGAGACCACACACACACACACACACACACACACACACACACCACAGAACAAACAAGGAGACCCCCCCCAAAAAAAAAAAAAAAAAAAATGAAATAAAAAAATAAATAAATAAATACTCCAAGCTTGCCTATATACCCTGTACCTGACATATCTAAACAGCCACAACAACGGGAGAAATAAACAAACACAAATTAGTTCAAGACTGGCACAGCCTCTTCGGTCTTAAACATAGTCAAACACACACACACACACACGGACGAACAGCAACAAAATACAGGTAGCCTCGGTTTGATTGGTATGAATGAAAATCTTAAACGAAGCAGGAAACGACAAACAGTAAATAACAAACAAGTAGGGTAACTCTTGCACCCATAAGGAAATAAATGCAAGCCCGAACGAATTATCATACTTGTTTGTTATTACTGTTTGCTGTTCCCTGCGCCATTTGAGATTGCCTTCCAAAACGTATTTGATACATTGTATAATGTCTCGAGGTGTAATTGTCATTGTGGGTCAAAGCGGAACGAAACAGCAGATAGTCTTGCGAAAAATCGGACTACGGGGATATACAGACTCTATTCTTCCATTGCAATTTTCCCTACCTGAAATACTTCCAAGTTTGAAAAATGACGTTTAAGTAGGGTTGTTTTTGTTTTTGTTTTTGTTTTTTTCCTTTTTTTTTTTTTTTTTTTTTTGAGGGGGTGGGGTGCGGGTGGGGAGTCCTTCACATTGGCCAACTTCCCCATGCCACGTAGCTTTTAATTTCAAAATCAAAATTTAACGCATGGAGCATCCACTTCTTCCTTGATGTTCCGTGTACCTGTGGGAGATCTTTTTCTGTTTATTACATTTTATTAAATTTTCTTTATTTACAAAACCTTATAACGAAAGAGAGATTAATCTTCAAAGATATCTAACTGAAAGTTGTATTTTGTTTCAGCATGGATTACTGGTATTGCAACTGTTATTGCTCAATCTGGAGTGGCCAGGTTGTTATGATGATTCAGAATTGGAGTGCAACAGGTCTAAATTACAAGTTATATGAATTATATGTGAGAAATATTGAATTGAAGTGAATAGTTGTTTTCATTTATTTATCGTCTAATTTCATTTCTGATGAAGAGATGTTAAAATGAAATTACTGAACTGAATTGCATGCGCACACACACACACACACACACACACGCGCGCGCGCACGCACACACACACACACACACACACACACACACACACAAGCACACACACACACACAAGCACACACACACACACACACACACACACACCACAAATGCACGCACGAACACGCGCGCGCACGCGCACACACACACACACACACACACACACACACACACACACACACACACACACACACACAACACACGCACACACACACACACTGAAGAAATACATAATGAAGGAATCTGTTTTATCAAATCAGAAGTTTGGCCTTCTGGTCATTGTCAGACGACTTGAGAGACGGGGAGGGGGGGGGGGGGGGGGG
>CM065737.1:56493802-56501302 GCA_033310375.1 Conus canariensis
CCTTGCGGTACTTTGCGCATTTTGTTTCACTTGAACTCTTTTTCTGAGATACTGAATCCAGATCCGCTAGTGATCATCACTTAGGGCCTGCTCATTTTCGCTCTCCAACACGTACACCCAGATCACTTCATACAAGTGACAGTCCCAACCTGATCCACAGTCATTTGTTCAGAAATGGTGACAGTTAGTTCCGTATTAAACAGGAATGTGGCAACTCCCGGTACAGAATGTTACGCAGGGTAACAGTCTGAACGGGGTGACATTCACAAAATGTCACAGGGAGCATATTCATACTGAAGGCCCACAGAATGTCACAGGAGGAAATATTCTATACTGAAGGCCCACAGAATGTTACAGGGGTGATATTCTATACTGAAGCCCACAGAATGTTACAGTGAGGATACTCTATACTGAAGGCCCACAGAATGTCACATGGGAAGAGATTCAAATACTGAAGGCCACAGAATGTCACATGGGAAGAGATTCTATACTGAAGACCAACAGAATGTCACATGGGAAGAGATTCTATACTGAAGGCCAACAGAATGTCACATGGGAAGATATTCTATACTGAAGGCCAACAGAGTGTCACAGGGATGATCTTCTGTACCAGGTGACATTTTGTCCCGAAAACGGCGCTCATCCCTCTCCAGGCTTGACCACCGCCCAGTTGCTCCAGACAGGCAGCATACCCTGAACCCCAAATCGTGGCCTGCAACTCACTCGACAACTTGCTGGCCCCGCTCGGTCACTTCACGGCGGAGGCCCTTGCCCAGTGGTGCCGTGTTCATTGCAATCCCTCAGGTGGTTTAGTCCCCCAGAGCACTGCTGCTGTACCAGACATCAGAGAAAACCTCCACCAGAACTCCCCGACCACCCCCAACGTAGCGCAGTGCCAGAGACGGACTTTTCCCACTCTCCAGTGGTGTGGAACCAACCTGGGGTTTGATCAAGGGAGCTGTGTAGCCAGCAGCAAGAGATGTTGACTCTGCTGACCAGTCTGTAGGTGGGGCGACTAGGGGTCTTCAGGCTGACAGAGAGCCTGGTCTACGTTCTCCCTGCTGCTGTCCAGGGGTGAGGACACGGTCATCAAGCAGAGGCACCCACCCCAGATGGAGGTAAGAGCTTCAGTCATCATTCTAGGTGCTGTGTGCGTGTGCGTGCACGCACACACACTTGAGCGTATCATACAAGCACCGTAAAAAAAAATGTCAGAATCGGGGAGGGGGAGGCGGGTTTCTACTGTAAATGAATGCGTGGTCTTAAGTCACCTCTTATTCTCGACAATGACTTGTCATTTCAACAGTGAGCAAGAACGAACCTGTTATGGGTCTCTCCCCTCTCTCTCTCCTCTCTCTCTCCTCTCTCTCTCTCTCTCTCTCTCTCTCTCTCACTCTCTCTCTCTGTGCGTGTGTGTGTGTGTGTGTGTGTGTGTTGTGTGTGTGTGTGTGTGTGTTGTGTGTGTGTGAAAGGTTGATTGTCTTATTTTGGGATTGCCTTTTGTATTTCAGTCTAGTATTCTTTTCACTATTTAGATAGTTCATTTAGTTTTGAAGTCACATAATTATTATCACTATTTTTTCTACTTCATCGAGGGCAAGATGTAAAAAAAAAGCCTGCATTGTGCTTATTCTTTATCCCTCATTAAAAAAGATTCGTTCGTTCTTCTCTCTCTCTCTCTCTCTCTCTCTCACTCCTCTCCTCTCTCTCTCATTCTCTCTCTCCCTCTCTCTCTCTCTCCTCTCTCTCTCTCTCTCTCCTCTCTCTCTCTTCTCTCTCTCTCTCTCTCTCTCTCTCTCTCTCTCCAAACGCATGCCGCTTGACGATTGCGATTACAGAACATTGACTGGAAATGTACAGCGGGTTGTGTTGTTTATGGCGCAGCACATGAACCTCTCTCTGTCTCTGTCTCTCTCTTTCTCTCTCTCTCTCTCTCTCTCTCTCTCTGTCTCTGTCTCTCTCTGTCTCTCTCTCTCTTATGAATTTATCTCCTCTCTTCCTTGTGGGAGATTAACAGGAATGTGGTATAAAAGACAATGAGTTAAGTGTTGTTGTTGTTTTTTTTTTTTTTTGTTTTTTTTTTTTTTTTTTTTGTTTGGGGGGGGGGGTTTTGTTTTGTTTTGTTTTGTTTTTACACCCCATGGAAAACTTTCTCTCTCCTTCTCTCTCTGTCTCTGTCTGTCTGTCTTCTTCTCTCTGTCTCTCTCTCTCTCTGTCTCTCTCTCTCTCTCTCTCTCCCTCCCCCCCCCTCCCTCCCCTCCTCTCTCTGTCGTCCACTTGCGGCCCCCTCTTTTGCTCCGAGCTTAATGCGTTCGCTTGCTCTCCTTCATCTTCGTCGTTTGAAGCTGGAGAAGTTGATGGACTCCGCGCAGCGTGGAACTAATGCCGTTCGCTTGCTCCCTTTTATTCTTCTGTCTTTTGAAGGCTGGAAGAGAAGTTGATGGACTCCACGGCAGCGTGGAACTAATGCCGTTCGCTTTGCTCTCCTTTCATTCTTCTGTCGTTTGAAGGGCTGGGAAGAGAAGTTGATGGACTCCGCGGCAGCGTGGAACTAATGCCGTTCGCTTTGCTCTCCTTTCATTCTTCTGTCTTTTGAAGGGCTGGGAAGAGAAGTTGATGGACTCCGCGGCAGCGTGGAACTAATGCCGTTCGCTTTGCTCTCCTTTCATTCTTCTGTCTTTGAAGGCTGGGAAGAGAAGTTGATGGACTCCGACGGCAGCGTGGAACTAATGCCGTTCGCTTTGCTCTCCTTTATTCAGAAGGGCTGGAAGAGAAGTTGATGGACTCCGCGGCAGCGTGGAACTAATGCCGTTCGCTTTGCTCTCCTTTTATTCTTCTGTCTTTTGAAGGGCTGGGAAGAGAAGTTGATGGACTCCACGGCAGCGTGGAACTAATGCCGTTCGCTTTGCTCTCCTTTTATTCTTCTGTCTTTTGAAGGGCTGGGAAGAGAAGTTGATGGACTCCGCGGCAGCGTGGAACTAATGCCGTTCGCTTTGCTCTCCTTTTATTCTTCTGTCTTTTGAAGGGCTGGGAAGAGAAGTTGATGGACTCCGCGGCAGCGTGGAACTAATGCCGTTCGCTTTGCTCTCCTTTTATTCTTCTGTCTTTTGAGGGGCAGGATGTGTTTGTTTATTTGTTTAATTTTTCCCTTCATTTTGGTTTTATTTGGGTTTATTTCCTGGCAAGATGGTATTTTAATGTTTTCACGTCTATTCGTTTTGTTTATCATGTTTCTCATTTAATCTTGACTCGTGAGTTGCTTTACATACTTGCTTCTCTCTCTCTGTCTCTCTGTCTCTGTCTCTGTCTCTCTCTCGTCTCTCTCTTCTCTCTTGTGTCTCTCACACACACACACACACACACACACACACACACACACACACACACACACACACACACACACGCACGCACGCACGCACCACACACACACAACACACACACACACACACACACACACACACAACACACACACACACACACACACACACACAACACACACACACACACACACACACACCACACACACACACACACACACACACACACACACACACACAAGGACCGGATGTAAGAGTGCACATCAGTGCCTATCTGTTATCCTCCTATATAAAGTATCGTCTGCCCCCCCCCCCCTCTCTCTCTCTCTCTCTCTCTCTCTCCTCCGTGCTTTTGTAGTGTCATGAGAAAGGTTAAATCCATTTGATTTTGATTTCAGTGGATGAGTGACAGGCACTTTAGAATTACGTCACAATATTTTTGTTTGGTTTTCTTTTTGTTTTTTCCAAAGTGCATGTGTTTCGGTGATTTGGTTGTTTGGGACGTGTGTGTGTGTGTGTGTGTGTGTGTGTGTGTGTTTGGGGGGTTGTTATTGATGTTCCTCTTTCACCGAGACAGTCCTTTTATGAAAGAAGAAAAGAAGATACACCCGAAGTTGCGGGTAGAACCCAGAGAAGTAATGTCCTCAACCGCCGAACAAACCGAGCTGGAAGCAATCCTGCACCACCCTTGGAAGCCCGCGCTGCGTTCACATAGGGTGCAGGCACGCACAGGGCATAACTCGTAAAGGGACAAAATTGCTCCCTAGCAGATGCCATTGTGTAATGGCCACTGAATGTGACACGACAGAACCTCAACGGGGGCGTTTCCATGGGTACCAGCCCATATTTCATGTCTGCAGAGCCCACCAGCAAAAAGAAACGCCACCGTCAAGCAACTGCCGTGCGCATCCCGTGGCCTCGCTCGTTGCTGTTCCGCTGACAGGTGATAACAGAACAACTCCAGACACGGCCAAGTTTTCGCCATGAGGTCTTACGTACTCTGTGAAGATAGTCTCAGGTCACTGTCTTTCCCGTTGTCAACAGGACTTTCCCTGCGGTCAGCGAGTCTTTCCTCCCAAAAACAAGGCCTTCCCACAGAGTGGGCCAAAGGGCAGACCAGAAAAAGATGCAGCCGAAGGTGCGGTAGGACGAGACAGTCCTGTCGTGATGACTTCTCTCCGTCAGTTTTAGTTCAGACGCAGGTCAGCGGTATTGATCAACAGAAGTCAGTACATGGCTCTACGGAGTAGATGTGCTGCACTGTAGATTACAGACTGGGGTGTACGTTAGTGGCCGCTGAAATGCGCTGTACTGTAGATAAAAGACTGGGGTGTAGGTTATTGACTGTTGAAATGCGCTGTACTGTAGATAAAAGACTGGGGTGTACGTTATTGGCTGTTTAAATGTCCTGTACTGTAGATTACATACAAAGATGTACGCTATTGGCTATTGAAATGTCCTGTACTGTAGATTACAGACTGGGATGTACGTTATTGACTGTTTAAATGTCCTGTACTGTAGATTACAGACTGGGATGTACGTTATTGACTGTTTAAATGTCCTGTACTGTAAATTACAAACTGGGGTGTACGTTATTGACTGCTGAAATGCGCTTTACTGTAGATAAAAGACTGGGTGTATGTTATTGGCTGTTGAAATGCGCTGTACTGTAGATTACAGACTGGGGTGTACGTTATTGGCTGTTGAAATGCGCTGTACTGTAGATTACAGACTGGGTGTATGTTATTGGCTGTTGAAATGTCCTGTACTGTAGATTACAGACTGAGGTGTACGTTATTGACTGCTGAAATGCGCTGTACTGTAGATAAAAGACTGGGTGTATGTTATTGGCTGTTGAAATGCGCTGTACTGTAGATTACAGACTGGGTGTATGTTATTGGCTGTTGAAATGTCCTGTACTGTAGATTACAGACTGGGATGTATGTTATTGGCTGTTGAAATGCGCTGTACTGTAGATTACAGACTGGGGTGTACGTTATTGGCTGTTGAAATGCGCTGTACATGTAGATTACAGACTGGGGTGTACGTTATTGGCTGTTGAAATGTCCTGACTGTAGATTACAGACTGGGGTGTACGTTATTGGCTGTTGAATTGCGCTGTACTGTAGATTACAGAATGGGGTGTACGTTATTGACTGCTCAAATGCGCTGTACTGTAGATAAACGACTGGGTATATGTTATTGGCTGTTGAAATGCGCTGTACTGTAGATTACAGACTGGGGTGTATGTTAGAAGGGGAACGTTGTCAGTGACATGGTGCAGTGGAAGGTTGTTGTGCGGGCTTGACTCCATTCCTGAGCCCTGTGCATTGTGTTGGAGCCGGTGTGGTAATACATGTGATCCCAGTGAGCTGAGCTCTCGCTGCCTTCAGTTCTGCATTCCGTTCTTCCTCACCTCACTTCACAACACAGCCCTCACTCCCTCACCCCCTTTTCCTCACGCGCTTCCCCACCCCCTTCCCCTCGCGACGCCATACGTCCCACCTAGATCTCTCCCTTTCTGGTTTCTATTTGGAGAGAGCTGAAAATGATTCAGGTTGTTGCTGTTGCGATTGCGAGTAACTGGGACAGGCAAGTAACATGTGTGGACTGATTCACGGAAAATAGCTCTCACCGTTGTCAGTGGTTTAGACAAATGCTAACTGAAAGGAGGGGTCCGTTTTGTTTTAAATTGTTTTACAAGTTAAAAGAAAAGATGCCTTCACAACAATTTGATTGTTACGGCTTCTCCTTCTAATGACGAGGAAATTCACAAAATTTTGTGAATCACACAGCCAGACATATACCTCATCAATATTGAGGGGGGGGGGGGGGGGGGGGGGGGGGGGGGGGGGGGGGGGACACAAATGAAGACAAAGACGAAGTGCACACAAGATTGGTTTCTAATCCGGTCTGAATTTAGCTTCTTACCTTTGAAAATCCATGTTATGTTCAATACAAACAGGATAACTATTACATTTAAAAGCTAGAGGTCCAAAAGGAAATCTATCCTAACGCCTTGTTTAGCCGTTAATTTCCGCCCCAGGCATCAGAAATAGACATGCCTACTGATTGGTAGGAAAACGTGTCGGCATTGTTGTTCATGCTGTTTGCTACAGGGGCTTTTCGTCGCCATTTTGAACCTGACTCGTGTTTTCCCCTGAAAGAATCTGTACTTGAGTTCTGCTTTCTGCTACGCAGCTCCTCGACTATAACATTTCTGTGTGATTTAATTTTGTGCTAATGTTCTTATTTTTTCTCCAACGGCAAGAACAAAATGTTTAGGGTCTGTCGGATCATAGGAAACTTTATCAGCGAGGAGAGGGTGCTATTGTAATTACATTACTTCAGACTGAATAGAAAAAGCTTAACTGAAAATGAGCAAATTTGTATTTGAAATTAAATCAAAATTGGGAAAACCTTGTAGACTGTTCTTAACTTGCAAGTGTTTGAACTATTTCTCTGTCTATTCAGGCAGTGTTCTTTTGTTCGTTGGCTTTGGTGTAAATGTATCAGCTGTATGACCTCATTGCTCAATTTGAAAGGTTCGGACTGGACTTCTTTTTATCGGGGCAGGGTGTTTGTTCATTTGTTTTAAAGGTTCAAACCTCTTGAATTTTGTAGTGTGTGTAGGGGTCGGGTGAGATGGATGGTGTTAGCAACGTGACGCTTGAGTTGTTTGAGGATAGCTTGTGTAATCAACACAGACGTAGGTTATTTCTCTCCCCACGTCCTCCCTCCCCACGTCCTCCTCCCCCCCCCCCCCCCCTTTCTTTTTTAACTTCATGTCCACCTTAAGACATCCCCCTCTCAACGTCCCGCCCTTTCCCAGCCCACGAAATCCCCCCCCCCCCCCCCCCCCCACCCTTCATTTCTTAACTTCACTTCATGCCCACCTTAAGACATCCCCCGTCTCTCCCTGTCCATCCCCCACTCCCCTCCCCACACCCACCCCCACTCCCCTCCATTTCTTAACTTCACTTCATGTCCACCTTAAGACATCCCCCGTCTCTCCCTGACCAACCCCCCCAACCCCCCTCCCCCCTGCTCCCCTCCATTTCTTAACTTCACTTCATGTCCACGTCGGGACATCCCCCTCTCAACGTCACTCCCTCCCCCCCCCCACCCCCCACCCCCATTTTAACTTCACTTCATGTCCATCTTAAGACATCCCCCTCTCAAC
>CM065737.1:56511302-56636302 GCA_033310375.1 Conus canariensis
ATAGACTGAGTGTGTGGATAGTTGATGGACTTTACATAGCCTGAGTGGGTGCATAGTTTATGGGCTTTACATTGAGTGAGTGGATAGTTGATGGGCTTAACACAGAACACTGGCAGGTACACTCACTGTTCTCTCTCTCACGGTGAAAAGTAACATCGGATATTCTTGGTTTGGGTCAATCACCTGTCCTCCCTCCAGGGCCACACACTGCTGACGACAGCCCTGCAGGGGCTCCTGCCCTGTGCCTTCCTTGCCGACTGCCTCCAGGTGCAGCTGTGCTCCCTGCGCCAGGTGGCGTATGGACGGCCACTGCACCCTTTACCTGGGAGCTACCTGGGGTCTGGAGAGCCTGTTCTAGGGTGCACACCGTGTCCGACCAGTCCTGTCCCATCTTTTCATGTCTGCGGGTCGTTGATCCGTTCTCTCCCAGAGGGTGATAGTGGTGATGGTGTTTGGCCGGCAGGTGTTTGTGCAGCTCTGAGTAAAAGTCTGTCTCATGTCAGAGGTGGCGTTGGTTGTTTCCCTGTCATACAGCACTACTGATCAGACACTACAGTTGCAAATCCTTACTTGAGTTTGGCGACTGAGGCCTGTGGACCTCATGGTTTTCAGTGGATGAAAGGCGGCCTTCGCCGTGCCACCCTGTCTCTCGGGGCTACACCTGTCCTGTCCATGACGCTGGAGAAATGTGTGACAGCTTCCACCCCAAGCGCCCTCTCCCCTTCCCAGACCCACCAGTGTTGTTTTCCCGGTGCCTGTTCTGTGACAGAGCGATGGAGATGAAGTCACAGCGGGGAGACTACTGCTTGAGATGCTGGTAGAGATGAGTCTTCTCGTGTTGAACCTCTTCAATGGGCATACTGCAGAGAAAGGCAGCGTATGGAAATGATTTGAGAAGATGCCACACGTGCATCGTACTTGGTCCCTTTTTTTCTTATAGCGGTGGCATCACTATAAGGCTCAGTTTCAGGAGGTCTCAGGTTCAGTAGGCCTCGGGTTCAATAGTCCTTAGGTTCAATAGTCCTTAGGTTCAATAGTCCTTAGGTTAAATAGGTCTCAGGTTCAATAGTTCTCAGGTTCAATAGGCCTCGGGTTCAGTAGTCCTCAGGTTCAATAGTCCTTAGGTTAAATAGGTCTCAGGTTCAATAGTCCTTAGTTAAATAGGTCTCAGGTTCAAACTACCTCCATGTTCAGTAGGTCTGAGGTTCAATGGTCCTCAGGTTATATAGGTCTGTTTCAATAGGTCTCAAGTTCAGTAGTCCTCAGGTTCAATAGGTCTCAGGTTCAGTAGTCCACAGGTTCAGTAGGTCTGTTTCAATAGGTCTCGGGTTCAACAATCCTCAGATTCATTAGGTCTCGGATTCAATAGGTCTCAGGTTCAATAGGTCTCAGGTTCAGTTGTCCTCAGGTTCAACAGGTCTCAGGTTCGATAGGTCTCAGGTTCATTAGGTCTCAGGTTCAATAGGTTTCAAATTCAGTAGTCTTCAGGTTCAGTAGGTCTCAGGTTCAATAGGTCTTAGGTTCAATAGGTTTCAAGTTAAATAGATCTCAGGTTCAGTAGGTATCGGGTTCAGTAGTATCGGGTTCATAAGGTCTCAAGTTCAATAGTTCTTTGGTTCAATTGGTCTCAGGTTCGATAGGTCTCAGGTTCAGTAGTCCTTAGTTTCAGTAGCTATCAGATTCAATTGGTCTCAGGTTAAGTAGGTCTTAGGTTCAATAAGTCTCAGGCTAAACAGGTCTCAGGTTCAGTAGTCCTTAGGTTCAATAGTCCGTGGGTTCAGTAGTCCTTATATTCAATAGGTCTCGGCTTCAATAAGTCTCAGCTTCAACAGGTCTCGGGTTCAATACTCCTCGGGTTCAATAGGTCTCAGTTTCAATTGATCTCAGGTTAAATAGGTCTTAGGTTCAATAGATCTCAGGCTAAACAGGTCTCAGGTTCAATAGTCCTTAGGCTCAGTGGTCCGTAGGTTCAATAGGTCTCGGGTTCAATAGTCCTCAGGTTAAACAGGTCTCAGGTTCAGTAGGTCTCAGGTTCAATAGTCCTCAGGTTAAACAGGTCTGGGTTAAACAGGTCTCGGTTTCAATAGGTCTCAGGTTCGAAATACCTCCAGGTTCAGTAGATTACCGTGAACATACACATGCGCACACACGCACAAATGGACGCGTGCTTGTGCGGGAATACACACACACACGCACGCACGCACAAACACACACGCACATACACGCGCGCACACGCACGCACGCGCGCATACACACACTCTCTCTCTCTCTCTCTCACACACACACACACACACACACACACACACACACACACACACACACACACAAAACCAACATTGGATGATTACACAAAACTCGTGTTGTTACAGACGTGAGTCAGAAACTGTGACTCCATGTGTCCTGACCAGGCCAAGCTGATTTTGATCCAGTGGACTGACACACCGCAATCATTCAGTTCAGTTCCGTCGTTTCAGGATTTACAGGGAATTCATGTCTGTGTTGCTGCTGTGACTTTATCAAGATGGGTCATTGTGTCTTGGTCATGATGTAGAGGTCGACAGGACGATGTTCTTTGGAGACAGCGCCGCCAGTGTGAAGTACAGGGGGTTTGTATGCAAGAGCTGGAACGTTAGTAACTTGATATCCTCATCGAATCAATCCGGGCTTCAACCATTTAGTTCGCTGTAGCCGATCTCTTTCCGCGAGTTCTATTGTTTATTGGTTTTGCGCGCCCTTTGAAAGCATTACAGTTTTGTACAATTGTTTACCGCTGATTCGCTGTCAGTCTTATGGTTGGTGATATTTCAGTATTAATTTTTTATGAATTGTTCGTAGTATGCAGCCTGTTTTAGGCTTTACTACATTTAGATTTGTCGATGCAAAATTCAGTTCAATGTTTGAACTGTTGATTCGTATTTATACGACCACACTTTAGTACGAGTGTGCGCGCGCGCGTTTTTGTCAACGGGGGAAGCTCAATACACGATGATGAAAAATGGGGGCATGTCTTTGCCGAGATATAAAGCGTCAGACTGGAGATAAGGCGTGGGTGTCTGTGGATGTGGGTGTCTGTCTATGTGTGTGTCGCGGTGTGTGTTTTTGTTTGTTTGTTTTGTTTTTTGCTTTAAATTGGAAAGAAAGTGGACGAAAGGAAGCCGCAGTTCATTTCTGATTCCCTGCAGTTTTCCTCCCTGAGATATCGATGAAAGACTTTAACCAGAACATCTTGTCTTTGGTATTCTGTGTGACTCTATACCAGAACATCTTGTCTTTGGTATTCTGTGTGACTTTACACAAGAACATCTTGTCTTTGGTATCCTCTGTGATAGATATGTGACTTTATACAAGAAATGTCTTTTGTATTCTCTGACAGATACGTGACTGTATACCAGAACATCTTGTCTTCAGTATCCTCTGTGACAGATATGTGACTTTATACAAGAAACATCTTGTCTTTTGTATATCTGTGACTTGTGTTATTTTATACCAAAACATCTTGTCTTTGGTGTTCTGTGCGACAGGTTTGTGACTTTATACAAGAATATCTTGTCTTTTGTATTGTCGATAACACAGGTATGTAACTTTATACCAGAACATCTTGTCTTTGGTATTCTGTGGGACAAGCATGTGACTTTATACCAGAACATCTTGTCTTCGGTATTCTGTGTGACAGGCGTGTGACTTTATACAAGAACATCTTTGTCTTTGGTATTCTGTGTGACAAGTATGTTGAGACTTTACATAAGAACATCTTGTCTTTTGTATTTTGTGTGACAGGTATTTGCCGTGAACGAATATTGTATAAAACTGACTGTAGGCTTAGTCGGCAACCCCGTGCTGGCGCTGCGAGTTGTGCGGCTGGTAGAGCATCATCTGCTTCTTATGTGTGAGCGGCATCAAACGGTGGATTTAGAGGAGTTTCTTTTTTTTGTTGTTGGTATCCCCCGTCTTCACAAGCCCTCGGCAGTGCTGGGCGGTGTGAAGGAGGCTGCAGTGTACGCTCTGCTGCACTTACACTTGACCTTTTTCAGGGTCAGGAGATAAAACCTCGGAAGCAGATGGCGAAGCACTTGTGGCTCACCTTTGAGCGGCTGGGAAGGATGGAGAGGGGGGCCAGGATTAATCAGCCTGTCTCCTTTTACCCGTCATTCCATGATACTCCCGGCTTCTTCATCTTCGTTCCCCCTTCCACTTTCCCCCCATCCCCTACCCTCTCCCCTTCTCCGCCCTCTGCCTCTCTTTTCTTGCCTGTCTTTACCCGTGTGCTCGCACCCATGATCCCAGTTTCTGTCTCTGTCTGTCTGTCTCTCTGTCTCTCTGTCTCTCTCTCTCTCTCTCTCTCTCTCCTCTCTCTCTCTCTCTCTCTCTCTCTCCATCCAGCCCGTGCCTCTAACAACAGACGAAAACCTAAAAGCGCTGAACATACTTCCTTTGAGTAAGCAATTGGAATTCAACAAGGCATCATTTTATGTTTACAATCTTGACAAATACTATGCCATGTCATATCAATGCCCTTTTTAAAGGATTGAACAGCTTTTCTGGCTCGAAGAAATTCCTTCTCCCCTACCCACGCATTGATCAATACAAAACAAGCCTAGCTTACTCTGGACCATATATCTGGAATTTGCTTCCACAGAGTCTACAAAATATGAATACTTTAAAACTTTTCAAGAAACGTTTACATATTTTATGTCTCAGTAATTTGATTATTCTGTTAAAATTATTAATGTCCATTCGCAAAGTCCTCTGTAAAACCATACTTTGAATACACCGTCTAAACATATAACCTACTCCATTAAATCGCTCATCCCCACTCCCACTGTCTACCATATCTCTTCTCCCCCTACCTACCATCCCCCCCCCCCCCCGACCTCTCTCTAGTTTTGTTTGTTTGCTTGTTTTTGTATTTGTAAGTTTCCTTCTGTTTGACTACCCACCATGTCATTATTACTTTTATGAACAGTCGGCTTATCATTGGAGAATTAGATGACAGTGTTGCTATGTTGAATTGTCAGTATGAATGAAATATATTAAAGTAATGTATGCATGACAAGGACAGATTGTTAGACTAGGCTTTGGCCTAAAATCTTCATCCTTGCGTATTAAATCAATCAATCAATCTCTCTCCCCTCTCTCTCTCTCTCCTCTCTTTGTCTCTCTCTCTCTCTCTCTTCTCTCTCTCTCTCTCTCTCTCTCTCTCCTCTCTCTCTCTCTCTCTCTCTCTCTCTCTCTCTCCATGGTACGATTTATATGAATTATATTTTTTTTGTTAGTTTGAATAACGTTTACAAGTAGGCCTACGTTCGAAATTGTAAAACTATTTTGATTTTTGAACCTTCAGTTTAGCCTGTGTGTGTGTGTGTGTGTGTGTGTGTGTGTGTGTGTGTGTGTGTGTGTGTGTGTCCGCAGGGCTGCTGTTCGGACAGGGAGAGAGATGGTTGGAGAACCGACAAGCGTTTACACGAGCCATGTGGCAGACCTCTTTCATGCATCACTACGAGAGCATCATTCAACAAGAGGTAGGCCATGCCCCCACCCATTCTCTCTCTCCCCCTCTCTCTCTCTCTCTCTCTCTCTCTCTCTCTCTCTCTCTCTTCTCTCTCTCTCTCTCTCTCTCTGCTCTCTCTCTTCTCTCTCTCTCTTCTCCTGTCTTTGTCCTCCTCTCTCTCTCTCTCCTCTCTCCTCTCTCTCTCTCTCTCTCTCTCTCTCTCTTCGTCTCTGTCTCGCTCTCACCCCACCCATCCTCTCTCTCTCTGTCTCCCTGTCTCTCTCTCTCTCTCACTCTCTCTCACTCACTCTCTCGCTCGTCCTCTCTTCTCTCTCTCTCTCTCTCTCTCTCTCTCTTTTCTCTCTCTCTCTCTCTCTCTCTCTCTCCTCGTTCTTTTCTTCTCTTCCATTAATTTCTTTCTTTTCTTACCCCCTTCATCTTTCTCGTCATCCCCATTTCCTTTTCTCCTCCGTTTCATCCCCTTCTTTACCCTCCTCTTCATCATCCTCTCCATTCCTCTTCATCTTCCTCTCCTTTCCTGTTCTGCCTCTGTTGCCTCCTAACTTCCCTCCCTTCTCCAACCTCTCCTTTTGTTTCTCTTCTTCAACCTCTCCTTTTGTTCCTCTTCTCCAACCTCTCCTTTTGTTTCTCTTCTTCAACCCCTCATATTGTTCCTCTTCTCCAACCCCTCCTTTTGTTCCTCTTCTTCAATTCCTCCTTTTGTTCCTCTTCTCCAACCTCTCCTTTTGTTTCTCTTCTTCAACCCCTCATATTGTTCCTCTTCTCCAACCCCTCCTTTTGTTCCTCTTCTTCAATTCCTCCTTTTGTTCCTCTTCTTCAATTCCTCCTTTTGTCCTCCTTCTTTTCAAACCTCTCCTTTTGTTCCTCTTCTCCAACCCCTCCTTTTGTTCCTCTTCTTCAATTCCTCCTTTTGTTCCTCTTTTCAAACCTCTCCTTTTGTTCCTCTTCTCCAACCCCTCCTTTTGTTCCTCTTCTTCAATTCCTCCTTTTGTTCCTCTTCTTCAATTCCTCCTTTTGTTCCTCTTCTTCAATTCCTCCTTTTGTTCCTCTTCTTCAATTCCTCCTTTTGTTCCTCTTCTTCAACCCTCCTTTTGTTCCTCTTCTTCCAACCCTCCTTTTGTTCCTCTTCTTCAATTCCTCCTTTTGTTCCTCTTCTTCAATTCCTCCTTTTGTTCCTCTTTTCCAAACCCTCCTTTTGTTCCTCTTCTCCAATTCCTCCTTTTGTTCCTCTTCTTCAATTCCTCCTTTTGTTCCTCTTCTTCAACCCTCCTTTTGTTCCTCTTCTTCAATTCCTCCTTTTGTTCCTCTTCTTCAATTCCTCCTTTTGTCCCTCTTTTCAAACCTCTCCTTTTGTTCCTCTTCTCCAACCCCTCCTTTTGTTCCTCTTCTTCAATTCCTCCTTTTGTTCCTCTTTTCAAACCTCTCCTTTTGTTCCTCTTCTCCAACCCCTCCTTTTGTTCCTCTTCTTCAATTCCTCCTTTTGTTCCTCTTCTTCAATTCCTCCTTTTGTTCCTCTTCTTCAACTCTCCTTTTGTCCTCTTCTCCAACCCTCCTTTTGTTCCTCTTCTTCAATTCCTCCTTTTGTTCCTCTTCTTCAATTCCTCCTTTTGTTCCTCTTTCAAACCTCTCCTTTTGTTCCTCTTCTCCAACCCCTCCTTTTGTTCCTCTTCTTCAATTCCTCCTTTTGTTCCTCTTCTTCAATTCCTCCTTTTGTTCCTCTTCTCAACCTCTCCTTTTGTTCCTCTTCTCCAACCCCTCCTTTTGTTCCTCTTCTTCAATTCCTCCTTTTGTTCCTCTTCTTCAATTCCTCCTTTTGTTCCTCTTCTCAACCTCTCTTTTGTTCCTCTTCTCAACCCCTCCTTTTGTTCCTCTTCTCCAATTCCTCCTTTTGTTCCTCTTCTTCAATTCCTCCTTTTGTCCTTCCTCTTCTCAATTCCTCCTTTTGTTCCTCTTCTTCAATTCCTCCTTTTGTTCCTCTCTTCAATCTCCTTTTGTTCCTCTTTTAAACCTCTCCTTTTGTTCCTCTTCTCCAACCCTCCTTTTGTTCCTCTTCTTCAATTCCTCCTTTTGTTCCTCTTCTTCAATCCTCCTTTTGTTCCTCTTTTCAACTCTCCTTTTGTTCCTCTTCTCAACCCCTCCTTTTGTTCCTCTTCTTCAATTCCTCCTTTTGTTCTCTTTCTCAAACCCTCCTTTTGTTCCTCTTCTTCAATCCTCCTTTTGTTCCTCTTCTTCAATTCCTCCTTTTGTTCCTCTTCTTCAATTCCTCCTTTTGTCCTCTTTTCAAACCTTCCTTTTGTTCCTCTTCTCCAACCCCTCCTTTTGTTCCTCTTCTTCAATTCCTCCTTTGTTCCTCTTTTCAAACCTCTCCTTTTGTTCCTCTTCTCCAACCCTCCTTTTGTTCCTCTTCTTCATTCCTCCTTTTGTTCCTCTTCTTCAATTCCTCCTTTTGTTCCTCTTTTCAAACCTCTCCTTTTGTTCCTCTTCTCCAACCCCTCCTTTGTTCCTCTTCTTCATTTCCTCCTTTTGTTCCTCTTTCAATTCCTCCTTTTGTTCCTCTTTTCAACCTTCCTTTTGTTCCTCTTCCCAACCCTCCTTTTGTTCCTCTTCTTCAATTCCTCCTTTTGTTCCTCTTTTCAAACTCCTTTTGTTCCTCTTCTTCAATTCCTCCTTTTGTTCTCTTCTCCAACCCCTCCTTTTGTTCTTCTCATCTCCTTTTGTTCCTCTTCTCCAACCCCTCCTTTTGTTCCTCTTCTTCAATTCTCTTTTGTTCCTCTTCTCCAACCCTCCTTTTGTTCCCTCAATTCCTCCTTGTTCCTCTTTCAATTCCTCTTTTGTTCCTTCTCAACCCCTCCTTTGTTCCTCTTCTCACCCTCCTTTTGTTCCTCTTCTCCAACCCTCCTTTTGTTCCTCTTCTTCAATTCCTCCTTTTGTTCCTCTTCTCCAACCCCTCCTTTTGTTCCTCTTCTTCAATTCCTCCTTTTGTTCCTCTTCTCCAACCCCTCCTTTTGTTCCTCTTCTTCAATCTCCTTTTGTTCCCTTCTCCAACCCCTCCTTTTGTTCCTCTTCTTCAACCCCTCCTTTTGTTCCTCTTCTCAATTCCTCCTTTGTTCCTCTTCTTCAATTCCTCCTTTTGTTCCTCTTTCTTCAGTTCCTCTTTTTGTTCCTCTTCTCCAACCTCTTTTTGTTCTTCTCCAAACCCTCCTTTTGTTCTCTTCTTCAATTCCTCCTTTTTTCCTCTTTTCAATTCCTCTTTTTGTTCCTCTTCTCCAACCTCTCCTTTTGTTCCTCTTCTCCAAACCCTCCTTTTGTTCCTCTTCTTCAATTCCTCCTTTTGTTCCCTTCTCCAACCCCTCCTTTTGTTCCCCTTCTCCAAACCCTCCTTTTGTTCCTCTTCTCCAACCCCTCCTTTTGTTCCTCTTCTCTAACCCCTCCTTTTGTTCCTCATCTCCAACCTCTCTTTTTGTCCCTCTTCTCCAAACCATCCTTTTGTTCGTCTTCTCCAACCCCTCCTTTTGTTCCTCTTCTCCAACCCCTCCTTTTGTTCCTCTTCTTCAATTCCTCCTTTTGTTCCTCTTCTTCAATTCCTCCTTTTGTTCCTCTTCTTCAACCCTCCTTTTGTTCCTCTTCTCCAACCCTCCTTTTGTTCTTCTTCTTCAATTCCTCCTTTTGTTCCTCTTCTTCAATTCCTCCTTTTGTTCCTCTTCTCCAACCCCTCCTTTTGTTCCTCTTCTCCAACCCCTCCTTTTCCCTCCGGGGGTTGCAACCTTGCCGTGGTCGGAGGGCTTGCGTGGTCCTGTGATCCCTTGGGCTTTGCTGGCGGGGGCATCAATACTCCTTAGGCTTTGCTGGCGGGGGCATCAATACCTGAAGATAGGCTGGTTTTTTTAAATGCTTCTAGGCCTGAAAAGTCAAGATGCTGTCTGGCCTAAGCACAACGTGGTAAGGAGTTGATGCCCCTGGTAGGGCTTCCCATGTCAGACAGGCTAAGGGTGAGGATCCTGACCAATAGTAATCCGCCTTTTTCCTTTTCTTGTTTTCTGCCTTTCTTATTTGTTTCTTTTCTATCTTCGTCTCCCCTTCAAGTCTTCTTTTCCACACTCTTTTTCTCTCTGTGGTCTTCTTAAGATCCGCTGCGTTTGCCGTGCGGTGCGACCTGTGACGGAGGGGGATGAGATCCTGGTGATTGAGGGGGCCAACGCCCTCAACACATCACTTTGGCTCGGACCTCTCCTAGACAGGGGGTACACTCTGGCCCGGGTGTATCAATTGGCTTCCCCTTCATGGGGCTGGGTCAAAACAGGCAGTTCTCCGGCTGGCCAAGGTAACCCCTGCAGTGCTCAGCTCTCAGTTCCCAGGAGTTAGGCATGATCAGGGGGGATAGGGTTGGTAGGTTTCTGTCTGTTGTATATCTCTCCTGAAACCTGGAAGGGGTCAAGACAATGATTTCTTGGCCCTGGCCCCTTAGTTGGACTCCATGGTGGGTGGGTAAGTGAGAGATGAAATTTTACCCTTCTAAATATGGCTTTACCAAACAGTCATCCCCCCAAAAAAAGAAAGTGAATTTAATTTCACGAAGAATGTCGCAGGAGTCTGATGCAGACTCAGATTCCGATATAGAAACAAGGAAGATGTCAGGATTCTGGTCCTCTTGGCTAGTAATGGAAAGCAAGGAGCAGGACAAACCAAATTCTGCAATAAGCCCGTTTGCAATACAGAAGGGCTTCCAAGGTATTGCAGGAGACCCACAGTCAATAAAACGACTCCGAAATGGTACGTTTCTTATCCAGTGCAAGACTAAGAAACAATCAGAGCAGCTGCTGAAAGCTATAAAGCTGGTAGACAGAGAGATCCGGGTGACTCCCCATAAACAGCTGTTTTCCTCTAAGGGAGTGATTCGATGCCCAGATCTTAAAGGTGTCTCAGAGGCAGAGATCAAAGCAGAACTTGCATCCCAGGGTGTGACAGAGGTGCATAGGGTGACAGTTAAAAAAGGTGCAGAAAGAGTGCCCACCAACACCCTCTTTCTGTCATTCTGCAACCCTTTGTGACCTCCAGTCATCAAAGTGGGATACTTAAATGTCCGTGTGCAAATGTATGTCCCATCCCCGTTGAGGTGTTTCAGATGCCAGAAATTTGGACATGTCAGAGATCGCTGTTCTGGGGAGGAGGTGTGTGGTGTTTGTTGCAAGGCAACCCATGATGGGCCGTGTAAAGACCCGGCTCATTGTGCGAACTGCGGTGGCGACCACCCCTCCTCTTCACGCAACTGCCCTGTTTGGATCCAGGAGTCCAACATCCAGAAAGTTAAAACAGAAAAGATCTCGTTTTCTGAGGCACGTAAGCAGGTTGTTGGCAGTCAGACGCCAACAGCGTCTTCATATACTTCGGCATTAAAGAAAGTTTCGACACGTTCAGTCTGCTGCCAGACGGATGAATTTATTTTCTCAAAGACATTGCAAGGAAGATTGTTAAGCTCTGGTGGAAGCAAGTCCACCACCTCCCAACCTAAAGTGGACCCCCACCGGGGTCTGCCCTGGGGGACCTGGGTGGGGTGTCTTATTTTTAGTTCTCAGGGTCACCCTCTTGTGCCCCTTGAGGGTGGGACTTTGTTTTAAGTGGGCTTTCTTTTTCTCTGTTTTTTGTGTTTTTTCTGCCTACCCATGGTTCTTTCACCTGCATTTCTCTTTCAACATTCTCCTTATTAATCTGCAGTTTTCTGTTTTGTCTATCTTCTGCCTTTACGGATCTTTATCCTATTCTTTTCCTTTTTTCACAAGTCTTCTGTAGCACTTTCTATTTTCTCTGTGGCCTCTTGGTCCACCGTGTTGACCGTGCGGTGCGGCCCGTGTCGGGGGAGAATGGTGTCCTGGTGGTTGAGAGGGACTCGGAGTAGGATCCGCGCCCCTCAACACGCCACTTTGGCCCGGACTTCCCCTAGACGGGGGGCAGCATGGGGCCCAATGCTGTCAACCGGTCGCCTTCACAGTGTGGGCATGGCATGGGTCAAACCGTGTGCCACGTTGCTTGTCCTGGAAGCCAGGTGAGTGGCCTCCTGTCCGTTCCCGGCAGTTGGTCATGAGCCTGGTGGATGGGGTGGAGCGCGTGCCACGTGGTGTATACCTGCACTATAACCCTGGTGTTTCCCTTTGCTGGAGGACCGCTTAGGGGCATCGCCCTTGTGGGCACTCGATGGCGGGTGGGGAGTAGGGGAGGTGAAGTTTTTTTTCTTTCATTATGACATCTAAACAACTACCCCCTAACAAAAAGAGAAGAAATGATGATGGACATGGCACGCTTATGGACGAGACTATGAATAGAGATTCAGATTCAGATAATGAGATAAGAGAAGTGGCAAAGAGAAAGGGTATCCAAAACACATGGCCAAGCTTCCTTTTAGTGGAAGCAAAAGATCCGAAAGAATCCATTGCTTGGATTTCTCCGTTCGCTGTTTGCAAGTGGTTCGAGGGAGTTTCGTCCACAGGATTTAAAATGATCAAAAGACTCCGATCTGGTAGTTACCTTGTTAACTGTGCTACGGAAGCGGCGTCTCGGTTGCTGCTGAAAAGGGATGGTTCTCAACTCATGCAGATCACAGTTAAGGTTTCCATTCACCCCTTTCTCAACTACTCGAAAGGGGTAATCAGATGTGTTGACTTGGCTGGAGTTGCTGAATCAGAAATTCGGACTGAGATGGAAAGTCAGGGTGTTCTGCAGGTCCATAGAGTTAAAATCTCTAAAGGAAGTGACTTAATCGAAACCAACACGCTATTCTTGACTTTTGCTATGCCATCTCCCCCAGAGTTTGTCAAAGTGGGTTATGTCCGAGTGAAAGTTACGCCTTTTGTACCATCTCCTTTGCGGTGTTTCAAGTGCCAACGCTTTGGGCATTCCAGCCGAGCTTGTCGGGGTCAGGAGATCTGTCGTGACTGTGGACAGAAGAAGCATGATGAATCTTGTATAAATGCTGTATACTGTGTCAATTGTAAGGGTGACCATCCAGCAAATTCAAAAAGTTGTCCAGTGTGGAAAAAGGAATGCGAGATTCAGAAAGTAAAGATTGAGAGGAAATGTTCCTTTCTTGAGGCTAGAAGGTTAGTGGAGGCCAGGACTCCTTCGGCTGCGACTTATGCACAGAAGGTGGTTAACGATTCTGCGAACCGGTCATCGGGTGATGATCTGGGAGCAGCTGCATTCACTGCTCTGGAGAAGAAATTGACAGAATTGTTGTCATCGGTTTTGGATCGGCTTACTATACTTGAACAATCAGTTGAGGTTTTGTCTCAGAAATGCAATAGTGTTCCGTCCAGCAGTGTACAACAGGCTTCAGCCCCTGCTGGTGAGGGAAGAAGTGTTTCAGTTGTACAAAGTGCTGTGGATCAGAGGTCAGGGGTGAAGGATCGGAGGAAAGAGATGTCCCCTCGCTCACAGGCCAATAACAGCAGTACGAGACAGGCACGCAGTGAGGAGCGTCCTTTTCGGACTCCAGACCCTCCTAGGGGAAAATCTCGAAGTCAGGTATTTGGTGCAGCAGGTTTCAGTCCAGTAAGAGCAAATTCCAAGCATGGCAACAAACAACTTAGAAATTTATCAGGAGCATCGGCTTCTGACCTTGTCTTGAAGAACCGTTTTAGTTCTTTGGTGGACAGTGAAGTTTCTGGAGAAGAGGGCTGATAGATATTCTTTTAACAACCTAACATGGACATACTCCAGTGGAACATAAGGGGAGTTAAAGCAAATTGTCGGGACCTTGAGCTATTATTGACAGAGTATAGATCTTCGGTAATTGCTCTTCAGGAAACCCTTTTAACTGCAAGTAAGAAGCATGAGATTCCTGGTTTCTCCTGCTTACTCAAGCCAGCTTCTGCAGACTTTTCAAGGAGAGGCGTTTCTCTTTATATTCATAATTCGGTACTACATACAGAAATTCCACTTCAGACGGATCTGGAGGCAGTGGCAGCTCGTATCTCGTTAAACAAGGTCGTTACGATATGTTGTTTGTATCTGTCTCCATCTTCTGTGATTTCGAAGAGTCAGTTGGATGGTTTAATTTCTCAGCTCCCTCGCCCATTTCTTTTATTGGGTGACTTGAATGGCCATTCTCCACAGTGGGGAAGTAACTGCACCAATTCTCAAGGGAAAGTTCTTGAGGATTTTATATCGGATCATGATCTCTGTCTTCTGAATTCAGGCTCACCGACCTTTTGTTCTCCTTCTGGTTCTTTGACTCACTTGGATTTGTCCATTTGCGACCCTTCCTTATTTTTGACTTAGAGTGGCAGGTTCATTCGGACCTAAGCGGGAGTGATCACTTTCCGATTTTTATTTATTTTACAAAGCAAATGCAGGAGTCCCCTCGGGAAACATGGAAGTTTCGCTCTGCAGATTGGAGTCTTTATCAGCAACAGATTTTAAGTAGACTGCCTATGAATCTGTTGCGGAGTTATGATGATCCTGTTTTGCAGTTCACTAAAGTGATTGTAGAGAGTGCTAAGGAAGCTATTCCCAAGTCCCGTGATAAACCAAATGATGTTAAGACCCCTTGGTATGATAAAGAGTGCAAAACTTTGAAGGGTAAGAGAAAAGGTGCTCAAAGACTTTTTGCTAGCTTTCCTATGGTGGGGAACAAAGTTAAACATCAGGCGTGTAGGGCTAAGTGTCGGTATACTTTTAAAACTAGAAGAAAGAATCTTGGAAAAAATTTTGTTCAAATCTGTCCTTTAAGGTCAATTCAAGGAAAGTCTGGAAACTAATCCGTAAGATTAAGGGAAAGTCGGTTACATCAGTTATAAAATGTTTGCAAGTAAATGGATCGATTATTACTAATAAAAAGGAGGTTGCTAACTTGTTAGCTGTTACTATCCATCAAAATTCGTCAGCTGATCATTATTGCAAGGAATTCCAGCGTATCAAAAGATCAGCAGAGTCAAAATCTTGTTCCTTCATGCCAGATAGTTCTGAGGATTACAACTGCGTTTTCAGCATGGATGAGTTAAAGGACGCCATTTTGAAAGCCAACAACTCAGCTCCTGGACCAGATGACATTCATTATCAATTTATTCAACATTTGCCAGCTGAGGGTTTAAAGGTGTTGTTATCTCTGTTTAATCATGTTTGGTGTTCAGGGTATTTTCCACCTTCTTGGAGAGAGGCGGTTGTTATCCCTATTCCTAAACCAGGGAAAGATCATTCGGACCCTAACAACTATCGTCCTATAGCTCTCACTAGTTGCTTATGTAAAACTATGGAGAGAATGGTATATTCTCGATTGTTATGGCAGTTAGAATGTCTGGGGGTCTTAGATGTTTCCCAGTGTGGATTTCGGAACAACCGCAGTACTACTGATCACCTGGTTCGATATGAGTCTTTTATCAGGAATGCTTTGATTAATGGAGAACATGTAGTTTCTATTCTTTTTGATTTAGAAAAAGCTTATGACACAACATGGAGGCATGGAATTCTCCAGGATTTGAAGGCACTTGATTTCAAAGGTAATTTACCAATGTTTATTGCTAATTTTTTGTCTAGGCTTCATTCGACCTTTTCGGATCCTTTTGAGCAGGAGATGGGTGTCCCTCAGGGTAGCATCCTTTCTCCACTTCTGTTCAATCTCAAGATTAATAACATCGTCCAGTCAGTAAATTCTGGAATTGATAAGTCATTATTTGTTGATGACTTCTCCATCTCTGCCAAGGGAAAACTTTGGCTGCAGCTGAGCGTCAACTTCAGTTGTGTGTTAATCGTGTTCAGCAGTGGGTTACTGAAAATGGATTTAAGTTTTCAGCTACTAAGACAGAGTGTGTTCATTTCCATAGGAAAAGATCTCAGGTCTTAGAACCAGCTATCAGTCTCAATGGTCAAGTAATTAAAGTTTCCAAACAAGTGAAATTTTTGGGGGTTATTTTTGATAATAAGCTTTCTTTTTTGCCTCACATTAAGTACATTAAACAATCTTGCCAGTCAGGTTTGAATGTTTTGAAGGTTATTAGTCACACTGATTGGGGTGCAGACAAGCGAACTTTGTTGCGATTGTATCGGGCTTTGGTGAGACCAAAGCTAGATTATGGGTGTGTGGTATATGGTTCTGCACGAAAATCTTACCTCAAAGCTCTTGATCCAATTCATCATCAAGGACTGCGGATTGCTCTGGGAGCATTTCGCACATCTCCAAAAGAGAGTTTGTATGTTGAATCTGGTGAACCCCCTCTGGAGCTAAGGAGGTTGTGTCTTTCCATGAATTACTATCTGAAACTGAGGGCTAATCCAGAAAACCCTGCCTATGATATTGTCATGAACCCGCCTTTTAGAGCCAAATATGATCTAAAGCCAAATGAGATTCCTCCACTGGGTATTCGTATTTTGCCCCACTTCGGGGCAGCTGGCATTGACCTTGATGCTGTTGATGACGGTCCATTACAGACTGATGTACCTCCCTGGAAAGTCGCCAATCCAGAGATTAATTTATATTTAACTCAATTTCGAAAGGAGGTCACCTCGAGTGCTGCATATAAACAACTTTATCTTGGGCAATGTGAACTTTATCAAGATTTTATCAAGATTTTTACAGATGGTTCTAAAAAAGGTGAGAGGGCTGCAGCTGCCATTGTGTGTGATAACAATTTTCAGAAGCCTACTTTGTTAAGATTGCGGGATTGGTCGTCTGTTTATACTGCTGAACTGAAGGCTTTAAATCTGGCCCTCAGTGCGGTGTCCAGGTCAGATCAGAATGATTTCCTTATTTTATCGGATTCATTGTCGGCATTGTCGGCTCTATCGACAAGAGAAGTTTCACATCCAGTTTTGGCTGATATTCATGATCTTCATACTCGGCTTGTCTCTTCGGGAAAGCATATAGTTTTCTTGTGGGTCCCCAGCCACATGGGAATCTATGGTAACTCAGTGGTGGACAAAGCAGCCAAACAAGCTCTCGGTGCAAGTCTTTCCAGGAGGCCTATGCAGTTTGTTCCTCACTCTGATCTACGTCATAAATCTAGTTTGTATTGTCGTGAACTGTGGCTGAGTGAATGGTGTAATCAAATTCATAATAAATTGTTTAAAATTTGCCCAGATTTAACCAATCCTTTCCCATCGGTGGTATGTAACCGTAAAGAGGAATCGGTTTTGTCACGGTTACATATTGGGCACAGCTATATAACGCACAGTTGGATACTCAGAGGGGAAGACCCCCCCATGGTGTGTTGCGTGTGACAGCTTGTTCAGTGTTAATCATTTTTTGACAGAATGTGCTGATTTGATGTGTATCAGAGAGAAGTTCTTTTCCACCAGTGATTTATCAGTTCTTTTTCGTGAGATTTCAGTAGATCTTATTTTTTCTTTTTTGAAAGAGGTAAACTTATTTTATAAAATATAGTGTTTTAATTATGTATACAGGTGTCGTCGGAGTTGAACAGATAATTGTGCTTTTGTCCTCATAAATTTTAAGCGATGTGTTAATACTAGTGTGGGTATTTGTATCTAGAGACTTAGATATGATAGCTGAGGTCCTGATTTGGCTCCTAGTAGTCCGCTGGACCCTATAAACACAAACTAACTAACCTAAAGTGGATGCCCCTGGTAGAGGTAAAAAGTCCGCCACCCCTCAGACTGCCCAGCAGTCTACTCCATCTGCTGCTGGGCAGATTAAAAAGCCAACCCTCCCGCCTCGAACTTCTGTGGGCAGTGCCCGTGCGGGCAAGGGAGTTCAATCAAGTGTGGAGATGGTGGAGATGAGAAAGAAACCTCCACCATCTCCAAAATCCAGGCCTTCTTCACCTGTGGGCAAGTCTGCCAGCAGGTCTGAAGACCAAAATAGTCCAGTCCAACTGACTAATAAATTCGCTCCACTGGATGCAGACGTTGATGAGGAGATGACCTGATTTCTCTCCTATTCGTCCTCTGCACCATGGACAGTAAGATAATCCATTGGAATATCCGTGGCCTTAATTCAAATTTTGAGGAGCTGCAGCTTCTGTGTCAAACTATAAAACCTCCTGTCGTGGCTCTTCAGGAAACTAAAATTCAAAGCCAGAAGACCTTCACTCTTTCTGGCTTTAATATTCTTTCCAAACCTGCACAACCATCCACATTGGGACTGTCGGGCGGTGTTGCCCTTCTTTTACATAAAACTTTGCTGTTTAGTCCTGTCGCTCTGACTACCTCCCTTCAGGCTATAGCTGCGAGAGTCAGTCTCCACAAGACTGTTACAATTTGCTCACTTTATCTGCCACCTTCTGTCCCGGTTTGTCGTCAGGACCTTGTCCGTCTGATCGGAGAACTTTCTTGACCTTTTTTGCTGTTGGGTGACTTTAATGGACACAATCCTCTTTGGGGTTGTGTCAGTTCGTCATCCAGAGGTCTGCTTCTTGAGGATGTCCTTTCTGACTTTGATTTGTGTTGTCTGAACGATGGAGCTCCAACTTACCTCCATTCTTCCACAGGTTCACTTTCGTGTTTAGATTTGTTGATTTGTGACCCCTCGCTGGTCCTGGACTATGAGTGGTCTGTCCATGACGATCTACACGGAAGTGACCATTTCCCTGTTCTTTTACAACTCGTATTAACTGAAAACGCCTCTGTCTCACAACATCTTAATTATAAGAAGGCAAACTGGGATCTTTTTGCCACCAATATTTCAAAAGAATTCCAGGACACTGATTTTCTTCAGAGTCCAGACCCAGCAGAATCTCTGACCAATACTGTGATAAACTGTGCTAAAACCTGTATTCCAATGTCTTCCGACAAACTCCAAATGCCCGAAACGCCCTGGTTTAATTCAGACTGCCAACAAATCTCAAAAAGTACGCAAACGGGCTCAGCGTCGGGTATACCAACGACCTTCAGGTCCCAACGCTCGAGCCCATCAGAAACTCCGTGCCAAATCCAGACACACGTTCAAAATCAGTAAACGTCAGTCTTGGAGAAACTTCTGCTCCGGGCTGACATCTAAAACTTCAAAGAAAAAAGTTTGGAACATCATTAGAAAAATCAAAGGGAAGAACACCAACCCCTCCATTCACCACCTGAAACTTACCGATGCTCTGATCACTGACAAACAAGCTGTTGCCAATCTGTTGGCCTCCACCATCCAACAGAACTCCTCATCTTCAAATAAATCTGCAGCCTTTTAAAGAAACAAACAAGTCAGAGAGAAATCTTTATACAATTTCACATCAGACAACTCTGAAACCTACAATCTCCCTTTTTCAATCAATGAACTGAAAACAGCTTTACAAACCTGCACTGATTCTGCCCCTGGTCTGGGTGATATTCATTATCAGGTTTTGAAACATTTTCCAGAAAGCTGTCTCCAGACTCTTCTCAAAGTCTATAACCATATCTGGACCACAGGGTACTTTCCGCCCTCCTGGCGGAAACCCCTGATCATTCCAATTCCTAAGCCTGGAAAGGACCTCACCAACCCTTCAAACTATCGTCCAATAGCTCTGACTAGCTGCCTCTGTAAGCTGATGGAAAAGATGGTCAACTCCCGTCTGATGTGGAAGCTGGAAACCGATGGCCTTTTGGCCAGTGAACAGTGCGGTTTCCGGAAGTACCACACGACAGTTGACCATCTAATCCGTCTGGAAACCGCCATCCGCAACGCCTTTGTCAATAAGCAGCATGTGGTCGCTATCTTTTTCGACCTAGAAAAAGCGTATGACACCACGTGGAAATCAGGAATCCTTATGGACCTGCACAGACTGGGTTTTCGTGGTCATCTGCCTCTGTTTATCCAAAACTTTCTGGCTGATCGACAGTTCCAGGTGCGTGTTGGCACCACACTCTCTGACATCCATGGGCAGGAGTTGGGTGTACCTCAGGGGAGCATCCTTTCTCCAGCCCTTTTCAGCATTAAAAACAACGATATTGTCAAATCAGTAAGCCAGGGTTCTGAGTCCTCTCTGTTCGTTGACGATTTTGCGCTGTACGCAGTTGGAGCTTCTTACGCCAGCGTACAGCGTCGACTCAACTTTGTGTCAACAAAATCCAGCAGTGGGCCGAGGAAAACGGGTTTACCTTCTCACGTACCAAAACTCAGTCAATCCATTTTCACAATTTTCGTCAATTTTTTGCTGATCCTGAAATTTGTCTGGATAAGTCCACCATTCCAGCTGTAAAAGAAGCCAAATTCCTGGGAGTTATTTTTGAACAAAAACTAAACTTTCTCAGCCACATCAAAAACCTCAAAACCTCTTGCCAAAAGCTCTGACTATTCTGCGGGTCGTAGCACACACTGACTGGGGCGCTGATAAGAAAACTTTGCTGCACCTCTACAGAGCCTTGGTCCGTTCCAAACTGGACTATGGTTGTGCTGTGTACGGCTCTGCAAGACTCTCTTATCTGAAACTCTTGGATCCTATCCACCATCAAGGGCTTCGTCTCTGTCTTGGAGCATTCCGCACCACCCCTGTGTACAGCCTGTACGCAGAGGCATGTGAACCCTCACTGTCCAACCACAGGCAAAAAATGTCTCTAAATTACTATATCAGACTGTTATCAGAACCGCAGAATCCTGCCTATGACTGTGTCTTTGACCCCAGTTTCAAAGCAAATTCGAAACCAATCCTAACTGTATTCCACCGTTTGGTGTTCGTATGCAGCCTCACGTGCGGAATGCAGGTCTAGACCTAGGAGTTGTGTCGGATTTTTCCAAGTTTCCAGATCAGCCTCCGTGGACCTTTTTCTCACCAGAGATTCGTTTTGATCTTGCAGCTTTTCGTAAAGAGTCTACCAGCTCTCTGGCATACAAGGCCTTATATGCTGACCTCTGTTCAAAATTCCCATCTTATCAGAAAATTTTCACTGACGGTTCCAAGTCTGAAGATGGAGTGGCCTGTGCAGCCTATTGCCCTGGTGCTCCTTCTCAGATACTCTTAAAACATATACCTCCAGATGCTTCTGTCTATTCTGCTGAACTTACTGCTCTGGTTCTGGCATTGAAGATAATTTCACAATCTAAGAAGAGGGACTTTCTGGTTCTGTCAGATTCACTGTCAGCTTTGGAGGCCATAGCTGGCCGCAACCTTCAGCATCCAGAACTTTTACATTTCTTTGAACTTTTTAGCAAGTTGAAAGCGGATGGTTACAACATTATTCTAGCTTGGATTCCTGGTCATGTTGGCATCGGAGGGAACGAAATGGCTGATCGTTTAGCCAAGAATGCCACAAGAGAGAAACTGTCCAACATATATATCCCCTGCTCAAATCTGAAACCCATGATTATGTGAGAGACCTCTGGCAGGAGGATTGGAATACGCAGACGGATAACAAACTCTTTCAGATCCGTCCATACCTTAAGGAAATCCTCCCATCTACATATGGTGGTCGTAAAGAAGAAACAGTTCTGTGCCAGCTGCACACCTGCCATTCGTATTTTACCCATTCGTACCTTTTAAAGAATGAGGAAGCTTTGTGGTGCATTCCATGTCATGTGCCACTCACAATGAAACATATTCTTTTAGAGTGTTGGGACTTGCACGATGTGAGACACAAACATTTTACAGCGGAGTCCATGAAAATCCTGTTCAGGGATGTCCCGCCTGACGTGATCTTTGAGTTTTTGAGAGAGATTAACATTTTTCACCTGATTTAAGATTTTACGGATGAAAGATTTTTAACGAAGTTTCTGGTGCGTTTCTAGAAGATGTCATTTAAAGAGATGTGTGAAAGGTTTTTTCTTTTTTTTTTTCGTTTTTTTTTTTTAATGACTTGTGAGTTGTTTTTAACGTGGTGACAGCCCTGATGTGGCCCTTTGCGGTCGGCTGGGCTATAAGCAACATTATCTTATCTTATTCCCTCCTTTTGTTCTGCTCCTCCAACCTCTCCTTTTGTTCCTCTTCTCCAACCCCTCCTTTTGTTCCTCTTCTTCAATTCCTCCTTTTGTTCCTCTTCTCCAACCTCTCCTTTTGTTCCTCTTCTCCAACCCCTCCTTTTGTTCCTCTTCTTCAATTCCTCCTTTTGTTCCTCTTCTCCAACCCCTCCTTTTGTTCCTCTTCTTCAATTCCTCCTTTTGTTCCTCTTCTCCAACCTCTCCTTTTGTTCCTCTTCTCCAACCCTCCTTTTGTTCCCTTCTTCAATTCCTCCTTTTGTTCCTCTTCTCCAACCCTCCTTTTGTTCCTCTTCTTCAATTCCTCCTTTTGTTCCTCTTCTCAAACCTCCTCCTTTTGTTCCTCTTTCAACCCCCCTTTTGTTCCTCTTCTTCAACCCCTCCTTTTGTTCCTCTTCTCCAACCCCTCCTTTTGTTCCTCTTTTCAAACCTCCTTTTGTTCCTCTTCTCCAACCCTCCTTTTGCTCCTCTTCTTCAATTCCTCCTTTTGTTCCTCTTCTCAACCTCTCCTTTTGTTCCTCGTTCTCCAATCTCTCCTTTTGTTCCTCTTCTTCAATTCCTCCTTTTGTTCCTCTTCTTCAATTCCTCCTTTTCTTCCTCTTCTTCAATTCCTCCTTTGTTCCTCTTCTCACCTCTTTTCTTCCTTCTTCTTCAATCTCCTTTTGTTCCTCTTCTCCAACCCCTCCTTTTTTCCTCTTCTTCAATCTCTCCTTTTGTTCCTCTTCTCCAACCCTCCTTTTGTTCCTCTTCTTCAATCCTCCTTTTGTTCCTCTTCTCCAACCCCTCCTTTTGTTTCCTCTTCTTCAATTCTCCTTTTGTTCCTCTTCTCCAACCCTCCTTTTTCTCTTCTTCAACCCTTTTGTTCCTCTTCTCCAACCCCTCCTTTTGTTCCTCTTCTTCAATTCCTCCTTTTGTTCCTCTTCTTCCCAACCTTCCTCCTTTGTTCCTTTCTCCAACCCCTCCTTTTGTTCCTCTTCTCCAACCCTCCTTTTGTTCCTCTTTTCAACCTTTCCTTTTTTCCTCTTCTTCAACCCCTCCTTTTGTTCCTCTTCTTCAACCCTCCTTTGTTCTCTTCTCAACCCCTCCTTTTGTTCCTCTTATTCGACCCTCCTTTTGTTCCTCTTCTTCAATTCCTCCTTTTTTCCCTCTTCAACCCTCCTTTTGTTCCTTTTTCCAAACCCTCCTTTTGTCTCATCTCTTCAACCCCTCCTTTTGTTCCTCTTCTTCAATTCCTCCTTTTGTTCCTCTTCTTCAATTCCTCTTTTTTCCCTTCTTCAACCTCCTTTTGTTCCTTTCTTCAATTCCTCCTTTTGTTCTCTCTCAACCTCCTTGCTCTTCTTCAATTCCTCCTTTTGTTCCTCTTCTCCAACCTCTCCTTTTGTTCCTCGTCTCCAACCCTCCTTTTGTTCCATCTTCTTCAATCCTCCTTTTGTTCCTCTTCTCCACCCTCCTTTTGTTCCTATCTTCAATTCCTCCTTTTGTTCGTCTTCTTCTAACCCCTCCTTTTGTTCGTCTTTTTCAACCCCCCTTTTGTTCCTCTTCTTCAACCCCTCCTTTTTTTACCTCTTCTCCAACCCCTCCTTTTGTTCCTCTTCTTCAATTCCTCCTTTTGTTCCTCTTCTCCAACCCCTCCTTTTGCTCTCTCTCATTCTTTGTTCTCTTCTCCAACCTCTCCTTTTGTTCCTCGTCTCCAACCTCTCCTTTTGTTCCCTTCTTCAATCCCTCCTTTTCTTCCTCTTCTTCTTTCCTCCTTTTCTTCCTCTTCTTCAAGTTCCTCCTTTTCTTCCTCTTCTCTACCCCTCCTTTTGTTCTTTTTTTCAACCCCCCTTTTGTTCTCTTCTTCAACCCCTCCTTTTGTTCCTCTTCTCCAACCCCTCCTTTTGTTCCTCTTC
Source organism: Conus canariensis (assembly GCA_033310375.1). Classification (NCBI taxonomy): domain Eukaryota; kingdom Metazoa; phylum Mollusca; class Gastropoda; order Neogastropoda; family Conidae; genus Conus; species Conus canariensis. Next base: position 56,534,527 of record CM065737.1, read on the forward strand.
TCAATTCCCTCCTTTTGTTCCTCTTCTCCAACCCCTCCTTTTGTTCCTCATCTCCAACCCCTCCTTTTGTTTCTCTTCTTCAACCTCTCCTTTTGTTCCTCTTCTCCAACCTCTCCTTTTGTTTCTCTTCTTCAACCCTCATATTGTTCCTCTTCTCCAACCCCTCCTTGTGTTCCTCTTCTTCAATTCCTCCTTTTGTTCCTTTTCTCCAACCCCTCCGTTTGTTCCTTTTCTTCAACCCCTCCTTTTGTTCCTCTTCTTCAATTCCTCCTTTTGTTCCTCTTTTCAAACCTTTCCTTTTGTTCCTCTTCTCCAACCCCTCCTTTTATTCCTCTTCTTCAATTCCTCCTTTTGTTCCTCTTCTCGAACCCCTCCTTTTGTTCCCCTTCTTCAATTCCTCCTTTTGTTCCTCTTCTTCAATTCTCCTTTTGTTCCTCTTCTTCAATTCCTCCTTTTCTTCCTCTTTTCAAACCTCTCCTTTTGTTCCTCTTCTCCAACCCCTCCTTTTGTTCCTCTTCTTCAATTCCTCCTTTTGTTCTCCTTTTGTTCCTCTTCTTCAATTCCTCCTTTTGTTCCTTTTCTTCAATTCCTCCTTTTGTTCCTCTTCTTCAATTCCTCCTTTTGTTCCTCTTCTCCAACGTCTCCTTTTGTTCCTCTTCTACAACCCCTCCTTTTGTTCCTCTTCTCCAGCCCCTCCTTTTGTTCCTCTTCTCCAACCCGTCCTTTTGTTCGTCTTCTTCAATTCCTCCTTTTGTTCCTCTTCTCCAACTTCTCCTTTTTGTTCCTCTTCTTCAATTCATCCTTTTCTTCCTCTTCTTCAATTCCTCCTTTTGTTCCTCTTCTGCAATTCCTCCTTTTGTTCCTCTTCTTCAATTCCTCCTTTTGTTCCTCTTCTCTAACCTCTCCTTTTGTTCCTCTTCTCCAACCTCTCCTTTTTTCCCTCTTCTCCAACCTCTCTTTTTGTTCCTCTTCTCCAACCCCTCCTGTTCCTCTTCTTCTTTCTCAGTCCTCTCCGTTCTGTTGCCCTCATTATCATCATTTGCTGATCCTGCAGAGAGTAGATTATGGTTTGGAGTCCTGTTCCCTCATTATCATCATTTGCTGATCCTGCAGAGAGCAGATTATGGTTTGGAGTCCTGTTCCCTCATTATCATCATTGCTGATCCTGCAGAGAGCAGATTATTGTTTGGAGTCCTGTTCCCTCATTATCATCATTTGCTGATCCTGCAGAGAGCAGATTATTGTTTGGAGTCCTGTCCCCTCATTATCATCATTTGCTGATCCTGCAGAGAGCAGATTATTGTTTGGAGTCCTGTTCCATCATTATCATCATTTGCTGATCATGCAGAGAGCAGATTATTGTTTGGAGTCCTGTCCCAGGGTGTTAAGGTCTATAGTGCTGGAATATAACGTGGAAGGGAATGGAATTTCATTCCGTTTTACAGGGTTGAGTGCAGGGTTAGTAGCTTTGGGGATTCAATTCCAGGGTCCTTAGGTTCAAATCTGAAATGTCAAACTGAGGGAGAAAAGCAAACAAGTCAGTTCTAATAATCCAGGTTATACATGTGTATATATATATATATATATATATATATATATATATATATTACAAGTGGGTATTTTTTTTATCTTTGAGGGGATGCCATTTTGATGGGAGGAGAGTGGCTTAAGTGCGCAGGATCAGCATCCCACCCCTTCCTCATGTGCATGTTTCCATGGTCCCTGACCTAGTGGTAGTGGCAATGTCAGGTGGAGCACGTGCTGGAGCAGCTGACACAGAAGGCAGGCAGACCTCTGGAACTACGTCAGGTGGTGCTGCCAGCTGTCACCCATCGTCTGGTCACCGTCCTGCTGGGCCAGCCATTGGCCCGTGACGGAGAGGAGATGGTGACCTTGGTGCAGCAGATGACCTTGCTGGCCGAGGACGTGGATCTGACGTCATCAGCGCTGAGGCTGTACCTCAAAGTGAAACGGTTCCGGTCAGTTGTTTTTTTTTTGTTTTTTTTTTAATTGTTTTGTGTGGAATTATACTAGCACAGTTGGTAATTTGAATTACATATACTCAGACTATGCTGATATTTGTCAAAAGAGAATCTCACGAAAGGGACGGAGATGGTGATAGTTGTTGAAAGAGAATATTGAGGAAAGGGACGGAGGAGAGATGGTGATAGTTGTTGAAAGAAAATATTGAGGAAAGGGACGGAGGAGAGATGGTGATAGTTGTTGAAAGAGAATATTGAGGAAAGGGACGGAGGAGAGATGGTGATAGTTGTTGAAAGAAAATATTGAGGAAAGGGACGGAGGAGAGATGGTGACATTTGTTGAAAGAGAATCTCAAGAAAGGGATAGAGATGGTGATATTTGTTGAAAGAATACTGAGGAAAGGGATGGAGGAGAGATGGTGATACTTGTTGAAAGAGAATCTTAAGAAATGAGACGGAAGAGAGAAGGGGAGTGGCTGTAGCAGATCAAATGTCTTTGCATGGGTGATCAGTGTAAAGTATGTTCCTGTTATTTTGATACTTATGGGGAAGGTTAAATTAAAGGTTGTCGCACTTGTATCTTTATATCTAAAGTATGTTGACAATATTTTGGTAGTACTTAAAAGGAATGGGGAAAAAAAAAGGGGGGGGGAGGGGGGGGACGGGGATGGGAAGACAGCAAGATAACAGACTGTTTCATACTACAAACAATGCAAATCTTGTAATGCTCACATAATAGTGAGCTTATTCACAAGAGGAGGAAAAATGGCAAAGAAAGGTTAACTAGAAGATGTGAATAGAATTGAGAGAGAGGGATCTGACAGATCTCCCCCCCCTCCCCCCCCCCCCACACACACCCCAATAACCCCTTTTAATTCTCTCTCTCTCTCTCTCTCTCTCTCTCTCTCTCTCTCTCTCTCTGTCTGTCTCCCATCAACCCCATTTCATTGTGGTTTAAACACAACTTTACTGAAAATAATGGCATAAGGTTATATACCCAGTGAAAGAGCAACAACAAGTTTATAGCTTATATTGTGCCCTGAAATATATATTAACTGACAGTTTACATGGCAGCTGGCAGTCAAATAAAAATCAGTGACATAAACAACATAGTATTTAGATATTTTTTAGATGCATGATCAATGAATACATGAATACAATGATAATCTGATTTGAGCAGAAAGTAGATGAATGAATAAGTGGGCTGATGACAACAGGAAGAAAGGAAGAGGGGAGGAAAGATGAGAGACAGAGGAGGGGAGGAAAGATGAGAGACAGAGGACCAGTTCCCTGCTTACCATTGAATCGTGCGTTTGAAAGCCAACATTGTTAAACCAGTCATTCATGATACCGGAGAAGGTTGTACCTGAACATTTCAGAACTCGCACACACACAGACACGCACACACAGACGCACACAGACACACGCACTCATGCACATGCACACACACACACACACACACACGCACACACACACTCGCGCTCACTCACTCACTCACTCACTCACTCACACACACACACATGCACACACACACACACACACACACAAAATATTCTATTTCAAATTGATATGAATCAGAAATGAATTTGTGCATGGTCTCAACTATTAACATATTAGCATCAGCATGAAGCTCGGGATTACCATTCAAGAGAATTTGAACTCGTACATAATCTGGAGCAAGATTTTAAATCGTGTTAGCACGGACCACATTAAAGACAGGACATGATGATGTATAGTATTCAGCTGTTTGTCTTCCGTGGCCACAGGCACAGCCCAGGTCATCTGCTATGATGATATATAGTATTCAGCTGTTTGTCTTCCGTGGCCACAGGCCCAGGTCATCCGCTAAGTGTCAATTGAACATAATGTTTCTTAGACCACTAACCCTGACACGAAGGCAACAATGGATGATCTGTTCTTTCATCTGGCTGAAGGAAAAGTGAATAGGTACAGTACTATCATGAGCAGACAAATAATGTTTGAATGCACTTAAGGAATTACAGATTAGGGTTAAGATCTGATCTGGTAGAAAGTTTCAAAGTTCTATGTTAGCAGGAATAAATGATCACCCACACTAAATGTCTACACCTATGATAGGGATTCCTTTCCAAGACTATTTTAGGAAGAAGGTCGGTCAAATATTGAGGACAAGTATGATTTGTGTCGACTTCTTTCTGTAAGTGTGCAAAACTCAGATTCTTTATACAGTTGTTGGTGACTAGTTCCTCGAACATCCCCAGCAATAGTTCTGATGTTGTCTAGATGCAAGTCTTCTAAAGAATTGGACTGGGTTTCTGTAGAGTTATCCCATATGATGTCAGCATAGTCAAAATGAGGCAATAGAAAAGATCTGTACATGATTTCCAGGGCTTTTCTGCTAGGAATATACTCATAAGTTTTCAAACAAGAAAGTTAACATTGTAACTGTAATAATATTTTTAATCTGTTCATCACATTTGCAATTACTTTGAAGTATATATATAATACCTAGATATTTATGTTTGTCAAAGCTTAGTAAATGAGTAGAGTCATATATAGGGGGTAAAAATGGAATTGCTTGGAACTCAGGAATTCTGTTTTTTTCCGTCATGAGATTTAACTTTCCAACATTTCGCCCAAAGATTTATTTCATCTAGATCCGAGTTAAGTATTTCTGCATGAGTAAGGGGATAGTTCAGCACTAACGACATGCTAGTATCATCTGCAAACAGTTTAATGTTGATTTAATCTGTTTGCTATATCATTAATATAGATAGGAAATAAAATAAGACTTAACACAGAACCTTGGAACACCTGCAGGAATGCTGTTGTAATCAGATTTACCATCTTTGATGACTACTGCCTGAGTGCGGTTTGAAAGATAATCAGCAAACCAGTCCTGAAGCTTCCTTCATATTCCATTTGCTTCCATTTTATGAAGAAGTCCTTTGTGCCAAACACAATCAAACACTTCAGATATATCAAAATATACTGTTTGTATTGTGATACCATGATTACATGAAGAGCATAGATCATTATGAATATGCTGTAATGGGTTTATTACAGAGTCTTCAGGTATAAAATATTACTTAACGATAGAAAGCTGTAAATACACTTATGGACGCAGCTTTCATAAGTTTTGCCAGCACAACTGAGCAATAAAATGGGGTGATAGTATATAAATCTCTTGATGCTCACTCATGAACAGGACTTACACGTGCAGTTTTCCACACATGGGGAAGTTTAGCTTCATGTAAAATTCTGTTGAAGGGTATAGTTGGTGGCTGTAAAATAACTGGTAGTGATGCAGTTAACAATCTGTTGTGAACAGTCGGGTCCTGCTGCTTTCTTTAAGGATAGCCACTTTTACAAGTGTGTCAGTCAATTCAAATTCCCCAGTGTCCAGATCTAGAAATGGTATTCCAGGTAATACATCATTTTCAGTCTGCAAGGTGGATTGGAAAATGAAAAAGTTGTTGTACATGTCAGCTTTTCCTGTATTTGTATAATGAACAGCATGTGCCATTATCGTTCAAGTCAATAGTTTTCTTCTTTCTTTTTTTTTAATCTAGTCTCCACCATTTTTTCTTACCAAAACTGGATGAGTTTGAAACTTTGTTTTTCAGTTTTACTACATATTCCTGTTGTCTTTGTCTTTCTTGTGATATAAGATTTGTTACAAAATTGACGGAACTTCTGCCAGTCTTCAGGCTTATTGCTACGCTTCACGTGTCTGTGGATTTCTTTACGATCCTTCTGTTAGTAGCCTAATTTCATCTGTCATCCATGGTACGTCTTTAGGATGTATGGTGCTTCCTATGATTGAACATTGACTCAGTTAGTGACAAAATCTGTTAACAGCGTGCTTCCTATGATTGAATATTGTTAGTGACAAGATCTGTCACCAACGTACTTCCTGTGATTGAATATTGTTCTTTTGAATGGATACCCTTTAGCTGCAGTGTTTTGAATGGAAGCACAAGGAACACTATGGTCACCACAGACAGCTGGTAAACACAGTGGATACTGCTGTGTTAGGACACCGAGTTATCAAATCTGAATATGTTGCATATGTTTCCGTGATCCTTGTGGGTTCTTTGATAACGATTCAGAATATCTGTTAAATGAGGTGAGAGAGATTTCAACATATCAGAATTAAAATCACCTAGAATAACAAATCTTGATGATGTGTTATTTGCCTTACGAATAGCCTACTTTTGTCTGTTCCTGTTCTTAGACGTGAATTTGGCAGTCAGTCAGATCTTATGAATAAGCTCATTTTTTTCTAGTTTAGTTTCAGTCCACACCGCTTCAAGGTCGTTTATGTGAAGGCCCATTCAACGTTTACAAAATGAGTTGTTTTTCACATAATGGTACCACCACTATGTGCGTCATTGGCTCTGTCACACTGGATCAGTGTGTGAAAATTTCTCAATTGTAAGGAATCGTTACCATCAGATTCTGATAACCACATTTCTGACACTGTGATAATATCAAATTTGTTATACTTTGCATCTATAAGATCAAGTTTATTTTTTACACTCTGAGTATTCACATGCGCAATCCAAAGATCACACTGTGTGTTTGGTCCTGGGTTGGTTTCGGTGTTGCCGAACAAAGCAGTAAGGACTTAATACTAGAATTAATGTCATTCACTTTCCTACTGGTTCTGCTTTTAAACATATGGACATGGAAAAAACAGCCAGGATGATGTTTTAACACAATCAAAGACATAGAAAATGTGATTATGACTGAGAAAATGAAGAAATCTAGATCTAGTTTCATTGTAGGGAGAGTGCAGGTAAAACAGGACCAAAACCTGCGTGATATTGGATTTGTTTAAAACGGTTTCCTGCTCGCCATGATAGCTAGTGTATAAGAATCTGAGCCGAAACATGTTCAGGTCCACAGACATCTAAGTTGTTGTGCTTAACAGCACAGAAAACAGAAAACAGGCCAGGGTTGACAGGAATGGGGAAGATGGATTCACTCCCTGCCTCTCAAAGGATAAAACAGCGTAATACAAAAAAAAAGACATTCTCTGTCCCTCTCTCTCCCTTTCTCTCTCCCACCCACCCCCATACATTCTCTCCACAGTATCTGCCCCGCTCTCATTCTGCATGTGTGTGTGTGTGTGTTCCATGAGAGAACCCCTTAAAGCCCTGGCAAAAGAACCCCTGCTCACAACAGAGATGTCAGGTTCAAACATCCCTCAGTGTGTTGAGAAGCTCTTCAACCATTGACCACAGAATTAAACAGCCAGTGAGGAGAGATCCTGCATCATTCAGAGTGATTGTCCCTGATGAACAGGGAGACGTGAAAGCTCATGAAGTCAATCCACATAGATTCTGAGGCAGAGTATTTTCTCGATGATGATGTGATAGCAAGATGCTCAGTGTCAGAGTCTACATTTCCTGATTTACCATGGCAGGCCAACCAGTGCATAGGTCTCCATGCCCCAATGAATGTGGTGGTGATGTAGGTCATAAGTCTCCATGTCCCAATGAATGTGGTGGTGATGTAGTCCACAGATGGCCATGCCCCAATAAATGTGATGTTGCACAGCCTGTAGGTCTCCATGCCCCAATGAATGGTGTGATGTTGTAGTCCACAGGTGTCCATGCCCCAATGAATGGTGTGATGTTACAGCCCACAGGTGTCCATGCCCCAATGAATGTGGTGATGTTACAGCCCACAGGTGTCCATGCCCCAATGAATGTGGTGATGTTACAGCCCACAGGTGTCCATGCCCCAATGAATGGTGTGATGTTGTAGTCCACAGGTGTCCATGTCCCAATCAATGTGGTGATGTTGTAGTCCACAGGTGTCCATGCCCCAATGAATGTGATGATGATGTAGTCCACAGGTGTCCATGTCCCAATGAATGTGGTGATGTTGTAGTCCACAGGTGTCTATGCCCCAATGAATGTGGTGATGTTGTAGTCCACAGGTGTCCATGCCCCAATGAATGTGGTGATGTTGTAGTCCACAGGTGTCCATGTCCCAATGAATGTGGTGATGTAGTCCACAAGTGTCCATGCCCCAATGAATGTGGTGATGATGTAGTCCACAGGTGTCTATGCCCCAATGAATGTGGTGATGATGTAGTCCACAGGTGTCCATGCACCAATGAATGTGGTGATGTTGTAGTCCACGGGTGTCCATGCCCCAATGAATATGGTGATGTAGTCCACAGGTCTCCATGCCCCAATGAATGTGGTGATGTTGTAGTCCACAGATGTCCATGCCCCAATGAATGTGGTGATGTTGTAGTCCACAAATGTCCATGCCCCAATGAATGTGGTGATGTTGCAGACTGACCAGCCCATAGGTCTCCATGCCCCAATGAATGTGGTGATGTTGCAGCCCATAGGTCTCCATGCCCCAATGAATGTGGTGATGTTGCAGCCCATAGGTCTCCATGCCCCAATGAATGTGGTGATGTTGTAGTCCACAGGTCTCCAGCCCCAGTGAATGTGATGTTGTAGTCCACAGGTCTCCAGCCCCAGTGAATGTGGTGATGTTGCAGCCCATAGGTCTCCATGCCCCAATGAATGTGGTGATGTAGTCCACAGATGTCCATGCCCCAATGAATGTGGTGATGTTGTAGTCCACAGGTCTCCATGCCCCAATGAATGTGGTGATGTTGTAGTCCACAGGTCTTCATGCCCCAATGAATGTGGTGATGTTGCAGCCCATAGGTCTCCATGACCCAATGAATGTGGTGATGTTGCAGATTGACCAGTCCACAGGTCTCCATGCCCCAATGAATGTGGTGATGTTGTAGTCCACAGGTCTCCATGCCCCAATGAATGTGGTGATGTTGTAGTCCACAGGTCTTCATGCCCCAATGAATGTGGTGATGTTGCGGCCCATAGGTCTCCATGACCCAATGAATGTGGTGATGTTGCAGACTGACCAGCCCATAGGTCTCCATGCCCCAATGAATGTGGTGATGTTGTAGTCCACAGGTCTCCATGCCCCAATGAATGTGGTGATGTAGTCCACATGTCTTCATGCCCCAATGAATGTGGTGATGTTGCAGCCCATAGGTCTCCATGACCCGATGAATGTGGTGATGTTGCAGGCGGGTTCTGCAGTGCCTGGGGGGTCGCCCCATCCCAGACATGTTCCACATCAGCCGCACAGAGCAGGCTCTCATTAAGGGCTGGATCACCCGCCGTCGAGCGGCCTTGACCCAGTCCGGAGGTCAGCCTGACCCCAACGCCTTGCTGGACCAGCTGCTGACCTCGCCAGAGTACGTCAGCAGAGGCCAGGAGTTTGGTCAGTGTTGGTCATTTCTATTCACTGCTAGTTATCTTTCCTGACTGGGTTCCCTACTGCATGGCGTATTGAAGGCACAACCATGCGCATGTATGTGCGCCTGCAGGTGCATTTGCACATAGCAACACTCTGTGCATCACACACACTCTGTGAATTACACACATGGGCACACACAAGCGTACATGCAGTACACCGGAGCACCCATGTGCACATACATCCATACACACGTACGTCCAGGATTTTGCCAGCAAGTATTCTTGTGCACACAACCATGAACATGTCGAGGATTGCCACACAAATGCACCACATGTGAACACACATGCATACACGCATGTGCGCGTTCATACATCCTTCAGTGGTGGAGGCTTGTGGTGGCAATGCAGCTGACAGCACAAAATTAACTGTTTAACCCCTTCGGTGCCTAACTTGACGAGATAACTCGACGGCAAGGGCGTGTACTCTTCACTGCCATGGCCATCGAGTATACTTGTCACGGAGAAGTCCGGAATATTCCTCGTTTTATATTTATACTGCTTACAAAACAGAGGATATTTTCAGAGAGGTGAAGTCTGTAGATTCTATTGATAGTTGGTAATCTCATTTTTGTCAGTGAGAAAGTCAGAATTTTTTGAAAATATATATTCATTTTTGTGGAAAAAAACCCTGGCAAATAGGATTTAACTTTAAGCTTGATTCCTAGGCAGTGAAAGGGTTAATGACGGTTGTAGTCAACTGACGTGGTAAGGGTTGGTAGGGTAAGGGTTAACTGTGTAATGACTGTTCTAGTCGACTGAAGTGGTAAGGGGTAGTAGGGGAGGGGTAAGGGTTAGTAGGGGAAGTGGTAAGGGTTGGTAGGGGAAGTGGTTAGAGTTGGTAGCTGATGTGGTGAGGGTTGGTAGGGGAAGTGGTAAGGGTTGGTAGGGGGAGTGGTAAGGGTTGATAAGGGAAGTGGTAAGGGTTGGTAGGGGAAGTGGTAAGGGTTGGTAGGGGGAGTGGTAAGGGTTGGTAGGGGAAGTGGGAAGGACAAAGAGTCTGAGAAGGTTGGTCATGGAAATAAAGTATCAGCACAGTCCTTATTTCACACAGTCCTATGCAGGACTGGAACTTAGCAGTTTCTTCACTAAACTGTAAAATTTGCTTTTAAAATGATGTCTACAGTAAGTAATCCACACTGAAAACAGTCTTAAAGTGCTACCAGCCGCCGTGGCGAAGTGGTCAGCGTCGCGGACTCCCGGCTGGGAGGTCGTGGGTTCGAATCCCATCAGAAGTCATGTGGGTTTTTCTGCCCCGACCGGCTCCTACCCAGAGTTGAGTTGCTGCGGACTCAGTTGGGAAGACTGGGACCACACAGTCGAGTTTCATCCACTTAATGGATGCGTTTCTGAGAGTGTTGCTCAAATTTCCTGACCAACACTGCAGGTGCCTGTATCTCTCGGGCCTGGTTGACGCCGGGATATATTATGAAAGGAAGCGTAGAGTACAGCCCTGTCATGTAGTCTCAGACCAAAATGGAAATCCGTAGCATCATCTTAATCATCCTCATTCTCATCGATCAGCATAAAAAAAAATGTCTCAAATTCAGTGGCCCTTCATGCCCTGCTCTCATGGTGACCTCAATTTTGATGTCCTCTCCACGTCTGTGGCCTTGGTTTGGTTCCGTCGGGGTCACCGGTATCGGTGAGTCCATGGGAGCTGTCGTTGGACGGACATGGTGGCGCCCTCCGGAGGGAGAGCTCACTCACACCGGCTCCGCGACTAAGCAATAATTGTCATCAGTAGGGGCTTAGTAGGTGGTGTCCTGCGTATGTTAGATCAGAACAGGCGCCACTGAACATCACCGAAGTGACTCGGCAGCAGTGTAGTGTCTCCTCCGGTGGGTTGCCTCATGACGACTTGACATTGACTGCTCCCTGTGGATTGCTGGTGCCGGGGCTGTGGCGGGGCCGACCAGGCTGTGGCTGTGGACGGGGTGTCGTAATGAGCGGCGGGGTGCACTGCCTCTAAGGTGGCGCAGAGGTTGGGACAGCAAAAAAAAAAAAAAAAAAAAAAAAAAATCTTAAAGTGCTTTCTACAAGTTAAAAAAAAAAAAAAAAAAAAAAGAATGTGAGGAGTGTAAGCTGTGCAGTCACGGGTGATGTGAGGAGTGTGAGCTGTGCAGTCACAGGTGATGTGAGGAGTGTGAGCTGTGCAGTCAGGTGATGTGAGGAGTGTAAGTTGTGCAGTCACAGGTGATGTGAGGAGTGTAAGCTGTGCAGTCAGAGGTGATGTGAGGAGTGTAAGCTGTGCAGTCACAGGTGATGTGAGGAGTGTGAGCTGTGCAGTCAGAGGTGATGTGAGGAGTGTAAGTTGTGCAGTCACAGGTGATGTGAGGAGTGTGAGCTGTGCAGTCACAGGTGATGTGAGGAGTGTGAGCTGTGCAGTCACAGGTGATGAGGAGTGTAAGCTGTGCAGTCACAGGTGATGTGAGGAGTGTAAGCTGTGCAGTCAGAGGTGATGTGAGGAGTGTAAGCTGTGCAGTCACAGGTGATGTGAGGAGTGTGAGCTGTGCAGTCAGAGGTTATGTGAGGAGTGTAAGCTGTCCAGTCAGGTGATGTGAGGAGTGTGAGCTGTGCAGTCACAGGTGATGTGAGGAGTGTGAGCTGTGCAGTCAGGTGATGTGAGGAGTGTAAGCTGTGCAGTCAGGTGATGTGAGGAGTGTAAGCTGTCCAGTCACAGGTGATGTGAGGAGTGTAAGCTGTGCAGTCAGGTGATGTGAGGAGTGTAAGCTGTGCAGTCAGGTGATGTGAGGAGTGTGAGCTGTGCAGTCAGGTGATGTGAGGAGTGTAAGCTGTCCAGTCACAGGTGATGTGAGGAGTGTAAGCTGTGCAGTCGGGTGACGAGGAGTGTAAGCTGTGCAGTCACAGGTGATGTGAGGAGTGTAAACTGTGCAGTCAGAGGTGATGTGAGGAGTGTAAGCTGTGCAGTCAACGATGATGAGGAGTGTAAGCTGTGCAGTCACAGGTGATGTGAGGAGTGTAAGCTGTGCAGTCACAGGTGATGTGAGGAGTGTAAGCTGTGCAGTCACAGGTGATGAGGAGTGTAAGCTGTGCAGTCACAGGTGATGAGTTGTGTAAGCTGAGCAGTCACAGGTGATGTGAGTAGTGTAAGCTGTGTAGTCACAGGTGATGAGGAGTGTAAGCTGTGCAGTCACAGGTGATGAGGAGTGTAAGCTGTGCAGTCACAGGTGATGTGAGGAGTGTAAGCTGTGCAGTCACAGGTGATGTGAGGAGTGTAAGCTGTGCAGTCACAGGTGATGAGGAGTGTAAGCTGTGCAGTCAGAGGTGATGTGAGGAGTGTAAGCTGTCCAGTTACAGGTGATGAGGAGTGTAAGCTGTGCAGTCACAGGTGATGAGTTGTGTAAGCTGAGCAGTCACAGGTGATGTGAGTAGTGTAAGCTGTGTAGTCACAGGTGATGAGGAGTGTAAGCTGTGCAGTCACAGGTGATGAGGAGTGTAAGCTGTGCAGTCACAGGTGATGTGAGGAGTGTAAGCTGTGCAGTCACAGGTGATGTGAGGAGTGTAAGCTGTGCAGTCACAGGTGATGAGAGTGTAAGCTGTGCAGTCACAGGTGATGTGAGGAGTGTAAGCTGTCCAGTCACAGGTGATGAGTAAGCCGTGCAGTCACAGGTGATGAGGAGTGTAAGCTGTGCAGTCACAGGTGATGAGGAGTGTAAGCTGTGTAGTCAGAGGTGATGTGAGGAGTGTAAGCTGTCCAGTCACAGGTGATGTGAGGAGTGTAAGCTGTGCAGTCAGTGTGAGTAAGGTCATGGTGATGAGGAGTGTAAGCTGTGCAGTCAGGTGATGAGGAGTGTAAGCTGTGCAGTCAGGTGATGAGGAGTGTAAGCTGTGCAGTCACAGGTGATGAGGAGTGTAAGCTGTGCAGTCACAGGTGATGTGAGGAGTGTAAGCTGTGCAGTCAGGTGATGAGGAGTGTAAGCTGTGCAGTCACAGGTGGTGAGGAGTGTAAGCTGTGCAGTCACAGGTGATGTGAGGAATGTAAGCTGTGCAGTTTCCAAGGTTACTTTGGTTTCAGGCAATGCGTGTTTGTCTTTTGATGACTAAGCTAACACCTTGTGTCCAGATGCCTTTCACAGGTCTCTCACTAAAAAAACAACACTGAGAAAATATTGTGGATCAATTGACCACCAAACAGGCCATGCCCAAGTCTCACAGTAAGAACTCCCAGTCTGTAATAAACTCAGACCTGTTAAAGTTCAGCCACAAGTAGGTCTCGCTTAAATTGGAGTTATTAAGAACATTGTAAGGTTTGTAGTTCTCTTTCTCACTCGCCACTCTTTTACATCAGCTTCCTCAGTCAGGCCACAGTACATCTTTTGTAAGCTTCCTGAAACCAGAAGCATGTTCATGTAGATGTTGGTGGTGTGTCTGAACAGGTCCTTTTAGGTTTTGTCAGTTAGGTCAGAAATGTTCTTATGAGTTTCCAGCTCAAGGAGGCTAAAATGCTTTCCTGCAGGATTCCACACACAGGCCAAAAATATATTTCCTGTAGGCTTACCAATGCAGCCAAAGTTTGTTTCTGTAGGCTTATCCATTGAAGCCAAAGTATGTTTGTGTAGGCTTACCCAATGAAGCTAAAAAATAAAAACGTTTCTGTAGGCTTCCACAGCACCCAATGAAGCTTAAAAAAAATTTTCTGTAGGCTTCCTCAGCACCCAATGAAGCTAAGAAAAAAATTTCTGTAGGCTTCCTCAGCACCCAATGAAGCTTAAAAAAAATTTCTGTAGGCTTCCTCAGCACGGCTCAAATGTTACCTTTGTAGACTAAGTAATGCCAAAGTACATTTTGTATTAGCTTTCTAGACGAGGTCCTAGCCCACTGTTTAGGATAGGTTAGGATTGCCCCAATTCATGATGCCAACCTTTGTAAAAAGCTTCACAATACTGACTTTGTGCACTTTTCATTTCAACAGTCAATATGATAGGAGTGGGGGTGGATGGGGGCTTTTTTGTTTGTGGACAATCGGGATGAAGCAAGTTCTTTTTGTTACTTTGCTTTGGGGCAACCTAGTTCGGTTTTCAGTTTGCTGTGTGCTACATCTGTCAGTAAGAACTCGAACAGTTGTCTTCATGAGATTTTAAAAGCATGTACTCACTATGTACAAAGGACTATGACTACATTTTGAAGTCTGTAGGTTCAGAAGTGATGAAACGCCAATGGCAGTGAAAAGTTGTCCAACACCATCCAATACCTGAACAGTGCAAGAGGAAAAAAGTCACAAAGAAAAAGCAATTGCACTGAGAGTGTTTGGGGAGGGGGGGGGGGGGGGGGGGTGTAGGCACATATCTGCTTGCAGGGATTGAGACCTAATGATGGACACCATTTAATGCAGTTTTTCCCCCAAAGACCAAAAATATTGACTGCATGCACTTCTTCACCGAAGTTAGAGTATTGCTTCTTGTTGATGTGTCTGTCCAACACTTGGTAGACCTTTCAGAGTCAAAGCACTGAAGTTTGCATGGAATGCTGGGTAAGAGGCTCCATCGTCAAGTCAAGAACACTTTATTATCTCCAAAGAGAAATTAAGAGAGTCCATAAAAACAACAAATCACAAATCTCGTATCACACCCCCTCATCCACCCACCCACCCACTGGCACACACGGAATAATACACACATGAATATATATACAAACAAGCATTATGCTTGACAGATTCTGACTCCACAAGACTGAAGGTGTGTGTGTGTGTGTGTGTGTTGGCATGCGTGTATTTATGAAATCTTTAGATATGGAATTATGACGTCCTGAAGGAAATGAACTGTTACTTTTGTTAACCAGATGATGAACTCATTCAATCCATCATGGACCTGTTCAACGGCGGCGTTTCCACCACGGTCTCTGTGCTGGACTTTGCCATCCTCTACCTCCTTCACCACCCCCAGGTTCAGGACAACATGAGGGCTGAAATCACCCAGGCCATGGCCAGTGGTCACCACATCTCCTGGACTAATCGGAGTTACTTCCCCTACACATACGCTACCCTAATCGAGACGCTTCGTTTGGCATCAGTCACGCCCTCTTCACTGCCCCATGTGGCGACAGAGGACGTGGTGATGGAGGGTTACGTGGTGCCCAAGGACGTGGTGGTGGTGGCCAGCATCTTCAGTCTGCACAGAGATCCCAACTTCTATGACAGTGCAGACATGTTCCGTCCAGAGAGGCATCTCGGTGATGACGGTCAGCTGGTGGAGCCCAAGAGCTTCAGACCATTTGGTGTCGGTGAGTGATGACATGTTTGGGTTTTGAGCATTTCTTTTTTTTATTGATCAATGATGTGTGTACATAAACAAATTATTAAACTAAAGCAACAACAAGCAATAGCTTATGATGTACTCGGTGATGAACAAATTTACAAAAAGCACATCAGCGGAATTGTATTTGTCAGCATTGATACGTAAAAGAGAAAGAAAAATGCTAAGTATTGTATGGGAAAATACCGCAGAAAATCAAATGAAATTAAAATGGAAGGAAAGAAGACAGAGTGGAGCAGAGGAATCTAACAATAAAATAATCGGACAATCAATCCAATAAGTAGTATCATTCTTTATGCACTCCAATGTACATGAATTTACAGAGGGAGAGAGAGAGGTACATCCAGTTTCCCAAGATACCATAGACATCGGCCCTGCATCTTAGTGGGTGTAATGTAAAATGAAATTTGTCATTGAAAAATACTTTGACTGGAAATTTTGCTATAGAGGCATCAAGACATGTTGCCAATGGGCTAGCTGACCATACACAGCTGTCTGATTATTATGGCAGTAATGACGTGAACAGTTACAATTATTATACTAATGATACGTATAGCAACAAGGACAGCTACAGCAAGATGTTATTATGGTAATAATACCTATAGCAACAAGAACAGCTACAGCAAGATATTATTATAATAACAATACCTATAGCAACAAGAACAGCTACAGCAAGATATTATTATAATAAATACCTATAGCAACAAGGACAGCTACAGCAAGATGATGTTATTATAGTAATAATACCTATAGCAACAAGAATAGCTACAGCAAGATATTATTATTATAGTGTGATGGTGTGGAGGGGTAAGGGGTGTGCAGGTGAAGACAGGCAGATGGTGATATGTGCAGGAACCAAGGGACAGCAGCCAGTCAAGAAGACACACAGGATGACGTGGAGTTTTTCTCCTTTTATTTCTTTCCCATGGCAAGGAACTCAAACCAGGAACACTGCCTGGGAACTCTCTGTCTCTCAGCACTCAGCGCACTGAGCACTCTCTCACGACACACCCTCGGGCACACTCTAGGCAACACTCTAGGCAACACTGTGGGGAACACTCTAGGCAACACTCTGCCACGCCCCAAATATATACAGCTTGCCCGGACCGCAAAGAAGACAACGCAGCGCCGCACTCAATATGAGCCTCGTGAGATGGCAAATGGCAAAATTTGTGCTATCTGTCACAGCTTCTGCGTTGTCTAGCTCGCCGTACGTTCAAAGTATCCAAACATATTCGATATCGATGAAAACCTCAGAACCCAAGGAATAAAATGCAATAAGTTATATTTGACAATTCTGTGGCTGTGTAAAGTTATTGGTGATTAAAGTCCGAGAATGAACCCACTTTTAACGAGTTTACGCCATATTCCCTTTATTTTGATGAAAAATACTGAACAACATGAAATATTTTTGTAATGAATAAAAAGCTGGCATCTCGCTCTTTTTATACATATAAATTTCATTATCCAAGATGCCGTCCAAGCAGAGAACTTTGCGTTTAAAATTTGATAGAAAACACAGCTTGCTTTATCGTCACATGGCCGTCGCCATGTGCTTCGAACACGATCTTCGATAAAGTGTTATTCCGTTGAAATGGTCCATTGGATGATACTTTTTATATAATTTCGGTTGCTTCTATCATAGAAATGGAGTCAATAAAAAGATTTCGATTGGGAAGTCCGAATTTCATGAAACGACAATTTAGATCAAAACTCCGACAATCAACAAAGAAGGCAACTCGCTCAAGGGACCGGCGCCGTCAGTCATTTCGTATAGTCGCAAGCTTGTACAGAAAAGGTCATAGGCATGCGATATACGAAATGAGAGCTTATGGACTTTACTTTCAATGCACATTCATGGCTTCTTTGGATTCTCTCATACTTTTTGTGAAATCAAGAATTATTTACGGTTTGTTCGTCGGACAATTCAAAATGGTGCCAAGATTAATTTGGTCAGAATACTACTTTTAGAATAGGGCTTCTCAGTCCAACACGATTGTAATGAATAGAATACATTAATTTTTGTGACTTCAGCGACGTATACACAACTATGTAGGTTCTGAGGTATTCATGATTTAAAGAATTTACACAATAAAAAAAAGAGATTCAACCAAGGGAGGTAAGGGGGAAGATAACTCGTGAACAAAATATCTCGTTTACGATGGGCGACCAAGAAATACACACTTTTAGCACCCGGCTACAATAGTAATAATACCTATAGCAACAAGGACAGCTACAGCAAGATGATGTTATTATAGTAATAATACCTATAGCAACAAGAACAGCTACAGCAAGATGTTATTATTATAGTAATAATACCTATAGCAACAAGGACAGCTACAGCAAGATTATGTTATTATAGTAATAATACCTATAGCAACAAGAACAGCTACAGCAAGATGTTATTATTATAGTAATAATACCTATAGCAACAAGGACAGCTACAGCAAGATGTTGTTATTATGGTAATAATACATATAGCAACAAGAACAACTACAGCAAGATGTTGTTATGGTAATAATACCTATAGCAACAAGAACAGCTACAGCAAGATATTATTATTATAGTAATACCTATAGCAACAAGAACAGCTACAGCAAGATATTATTATAGTAATAATACCTATAGCAACAAGAACAGCTACAGCAAGATATTATTATTATAGTGATAATACCTATAGCAACAAGAACAGCTACAGCAAGATGTTGAACAAGAAGATGATGATGATGAACAAGAACAACACATGGGTGGGAGTAATTCTGTATTATACAGATTTCTGTTGTGGTTATTTTTTCCCCTCCATTTCCACTTCGATGGATGTGTGCACTGGTTCTCTGATCCATATTTTTTACTCTTTCACCTCGGACTCCGTTGGACGTTTGTAGTTGTTCTGTTGTTTTTTTGTCTGAAATAGTTTTAACTATATAGTACTTAGAAGTATAAAAGTCAGGATTTGTATCTAAGGGGAACGCAGTAAACTGTCCTTAAATGTCAAGTTTTCATCGGCGTCTGGGGTCCTTTCCCCCCACACCCCCAGCAGGGCGTTGCCCCTGCACCCCACCAGGGGCCTTAAGCGGCCCCTGGACCCCAGCCACAAACTTTTCAGTATTACAAACATTTCTCACTCCCACCCATGAGAACAAGAACCTGAAGAAGACCTGAATCGCTATAATGTTACAAATGTTTGCTTGGGGCGATGAACTGGTGCACAGTTTTGAAAATCATTTCGTTTTCTGCCCTGGTTCATGTTTGGTCACCTAAGAGAAGTGTGAGTATCAGTAGTTAGGATTGAAATGAATATGGTCTTCATTTTCATCTGAATGTAGTTTGTATAATCTAACAGGTAGAGCTTGCATCAGCTGGTAAATGTCTGTTGTGTATAGGTCATGATTAATATTGCTCATTCCTAAACATAATCTACAATGGTTTATTTGATCCTGCCGCAATCCAATATAACATTAGGGAACAGTGGTATCTGAAGTAAACTGATAACATTTAAATTGGCTAATAGAGTTTGTTGACGTGATATTGTCTGGAAGCTTGTTCCACAAAATGATTGTACTAGGTAAAAATGAATTTCAGTATAATTCAGTTCTGGATCATGGCACTGTTCTTTCGAGTGGCTGACACCTATGGTAACGATTTTGAACAGAGACTAGAGAAGGGAAACAATTGGTTAAATAGTTTGGACAGGTGCCATTTACCATTCTATGAAATTGTATCAGCTTGTGTCATTTCCATCTTTCTTGTAATGAACAAAAACCAGACTCTTGGTGTAATTTATGATGACTTTTCCCTAAACTCTGCCAAAAATGATACAAATTGCTTCTAGATGTAGTTTTTCAAACAATGTCTGTGCAGATGTCCCACAGAATGTCTGTGTTGTCAGTATGAGGTGAAATGAAGGATTTGTTCAAAAGTCGTCTTGGTTAGTCTGTGTTTGTAGTTTTTAAGGCATGCAGTTATGTTTACATTGTTGGCTATAAATTCGATGTGTTCATCCCATTTGCAGTTGCCTTGCACTCTTATATGTTGAAAGTGGGAAGGCAGACGGGGGTGTAAAATGTGCAGATGTCTTTTAGGTTTCTGGATATGTATGTGGCAGCAGGTAAACATTACTTTAAATCGATCTTTGAATCAGTGATTTGACTTCATGGGAATAGTAGTCTCCGCATTTCAGTTTGTGGATAGTGCTGTTTGTTTGCTATTTGTTG
Organism: Conus canariensis; assembly: GCA_033310375.1. Classification (NCBI taxonomy): domain Eukaryota; kingdom Metazoa; phylum Mollusca; class Gastropoda; order Neogastropoda; family Conidae; genus Conus; species Conus canariensis. The sequence continues at coordinate 56,554,293 of CM065737.1, forward strand.
TCATGTGCTTACTGCCCAGGATTGAGCCTCAGCGGATGGCTGGGCTAAAACATGAATTGAGTTGTGGACTTTGTTTTTTTTTTTTCTTTGTGCACTCTATATGAGAAGGAATAAGTAAAATGTATGTGTGAATGAATTACAAGTTTGCAGTACACCCATGGTTGATGTAACATGTGTGTATTTGCCAGGGTTTTGTTTGTTTTTCTTTGGTGTTTATTTTTGGGGAATGGATAGATTAGGGGGGTGCCATTTAATCTTCTCTGCCAATTCAGTGGCACAATCCTCATGCCGCTCATTCTGGCTCCCAGTCCAAAGCCACACCCTGACTGGTCCTTCAGTAACCCCAGCAGTAGCGATGCACAGGGAGCAATCCAATTGTCAAGAAGCTTTGCACTGCTGTCAGTGGTGTTCAGTGTGCCTGTTCTGATTGGATATATGCAGGACATCAACTAGCCTCCCAACTGATGACAATGATTGCTTAGTTACAGGGTCAGTAGGAGTGGGTGTTCTCCTCTGTTGACGAGAGGAAATCTATACTGGGGTCACCATGACAGCTGGGCTTGAAGGGCACACAATTTGACCTTTTTTTTCTTTTTTTTAATGCCAATTGATGAGGATGATGCTGATGCTGTGGATTTTCCGTTCCGTTTGAGACTGCATGACAGAACTGTCTGTACTGTATGTTTGATTTCACATATAGCCCAGCATCAACCAGGCCCCAGAGAGAGAGAGAGGACACCCACAGGGTTGGTCAGGAAATGTATGTACATGGTACTTGGCTGTACAGTGCCAGTCTTCCCAGTTCAGCCTATAGCAAATTCAGCTCTGGATTAGAGCAGTCAGGGCAGAACAGTCCCACAAAGAAGTGGCTCTTATTGGAATCGAACACATGCTCTACCAGCTGGGAATCTGTGACGTTAACCACTGTTGCCACAATACCTGGTTTTCTTCAGTGTTTTCAGGTAGAGGTGAGAACTGTTTAAGTAAACAACTTCTGGGATCTTATGCCTTTGAGCATAGAACAGTACGCACGCACGCACGCACGCACACGCACACACACACACACACACACACACACACACACACACACACACACACACACACACACACACCATGTCAGTCAGGTGATTTGAAATGATGCAGGGACTGACCTTAGCTCCTTGTGTGCAGGTGAGCGCCAGTGTCTGGGGTACCGCATGGCCCAGATGGAGCTGTTTGTGTTCCTGGCCAGACTGGTCTCCACCTTCAGTTTCCACGCAGAGGACCCCTCCAACCCCCCTCCCTTCCACACCAAGATGAGAGTGGTGCGTCGCCTGGAATCCTTCGCCTGTGTTGTGGAGTGCCGGGACACGACTACGCCCTGAGGCTGGCAACAAACCAGTGTCTGCCATAGGGACACTGTAGACTGCACATGGACCTGGGTCAGTTTGCTGTCAAGCCGTTGAGATGGCAGTGGGTCTGTGCCCGACTGTCGCTCCCAGTGACACACACACACTGGAAGTCCACAAGGCATGGCGTTTTGCCAGGCAGTTCAGTGTGGAACCAAGCAGTGTCAGGATTGCAGACTTGTCCAAGGGAAATGAAATTGACTGTACCCACCTCCACACATTGACACCACCAAGGTGGTGGAATGGGACAGCAGAAGGGGAGGGGGGGAGAGGAGTATTAGAGGGTAAAATGATAGGAGAGAGATAAATGGGATAGCCGGGGAGGGGGAGGGGAGGGTGTTAAAGGGTAAAATGATAGGAAGATCAATGGGATAGCCGGGGAGGGGGAGGTGAGGAGGGTAAAATGATGGGTGTAGAGTCGTATGTTGCATTCATACAACATCTACGAACGCAGCTTGTGCGTTCAAATATGTAATAAATCAAAGTTGACTAATGTACAGAACTAAGCAACATGTTGATCATTCGTGGGCTTCCGTTGTCGTTGTTTCCTTTCTAAGGGCAATGTCCAGAACGAGGCTTAATTTGAATGTCTGTTGACTCAAATCAGGGTCAATTTACATAGACATTACAACCGTCCCTACCTTAGAATAAAGTTGTGTACTTATGTGGATCTTGAAAAATAATTTCTTAACACCAGTTTTCACTTTAACTGTCTGTTCAGTAATTGAAATATAATGTCAACTGAGATAATAGATCTCTTACTGGAAGAATTCAAGATCAGTTTTGAAGCAGAGAATTATTATCATTGAAGTCTCTGGCTTGATTTTTTTTTCAGTGCAATTCATTTTAAAACACAGTCTTTGAGATAATAGGGTTTTCGTTGGGTTCTTCTTGAAAGTTGTCTTGTCGTGGGTCTGCTGGTGCTGGGCTGTGGGACTTCATCTGGGTTGTCCTCTTGATGAGCAGAATTGGTGGCAGTTGTGAGGGGGGACTCTTCTTCCTTTTCATTGGCTGGAGATGTTGCTAGCTGGTTGACCTTTTTGAAGAAGGATGAGTCACGCGTGACTTGCTTTTCTCCTTTTCCTGCTGTCAGCATTGATCCTTTCTTTGTCATGACTTGAAGGGGTGTTGGATTGTTGTAGTTGAAGGGGTGTTGGATTGTTGTAGTTGAAGGGGTGTTGGATTGTTGTAGTTGAAGGGGTGTTGGATTGTTGTAGTTGAAGGGGTGTTGGATTGTAGTAGTTGAAGGGGTGTTGGATTGTTGTAGTTGAAGGGGTATTGAATTGTTGTAGTTGAAGGGGTGTTGGATTGTTGTAGGGTGTCAGCTTGACTTGAAGGGGTGTTGGATTGTTGTAGGGTGTCAGCTAGTTTTCTTTTCTTTGTCATGACTTGAAGGGGTGTTGGATTGTAGTAGGGTGTCAGCTTGACTTGAAGGGGTGTTGGATTGTTGTAGGGTGTCAGCTTGTTTTCTTTTCTTTGTCATGACTTGAAGGGGTGTTGGATTGTAGTAGGGTGTCAGCTTGACTTGAAGGGGTGTTGGATTGTTGTAGGGTGTCAGCTTGTTTTCTTTTCTTTGTCATGACTTGAAGGGGTGTTGGATTGTAGTAGGGTGTCAGCTTGATTTGAAGGGGTGTTGGATTGTAGTGGGGTGACAGCTTGACTTGAAGGGGTGTTGGATTGTAGTGGGGTGTCAGCTTGACTTAAAGGGGTGTTGGATTGTAGTAGGGTGTCAGCTTGACTTGAAGGGGTGTTGGATTGTAGTGGGGTGTCAGCTTGTTTTCTTTTCTTTGTCATGACTTGAAGCCAGAAGGGGTGTTGGATTGTTGTAGTTGAAGGGGTGTTGGATTGTAGTAGTTGAAGGGGTGTTAGATTGTTGTAGGGTGTCAGCTTGTTTTCTTTTCTTTGTCATGACTTGAAGCCAGAAGGGGTGTTGGATTGTAGTAGGGTGTCAGTTTGACTTGAAGGGGTGTTGGATTGTAGTAGGGTGTCAGCTTGACTTGAAGGGGTGTTGGATTGTAGTGGGGTGTCAGATTGACTTGAAGGGGTGTTGGATTGTAGTGGGGTGTCAGCTTGTTTTCTTTCTTTTGGCGGACAAGAACAGTATCACCGATCTGAATATCTGAGTGTTGCATGACGTCTCTTCTCAGCATATGTTTTCATTTTTTGTTTCATGAGATCATCATGCTGGCGGATTTTTTTCAAGAAGTCTCTGTGGTTATGCACTGGGTTGAGACATTGTGGACTTGTTGACAACTTCAGGAAGTCTTGTCTTCATTTTTCTGTTGTAGAGAACTTCTGCTGGACTCGCACCAGTACTGCTGTGTGGAGTAGCTCGTTAATTTCTCAGGAATTTATACAGTTCCTAGCGCCACACTTTTCCTTCCACATGAGCCGCTTGGATGGTCTTTTTCAGCATAGGCATGCATCTTTCAACACAACCATTGGCTTGAGGCCAGAGAGGGGTGATTTTACAGTGTTCAAAACAGCAAAGCATCCAGATTCACAACTACTGAAAGGTGGTCCATTGTCCGATGTTAGGATGTCTGGTACTCCATGTCGTGCAAAGATAGCGTCAAGTTTTGGAATGATGGTATTTGCACTTGTTGACTTGACGATCTCCCCTTCAGGAAATCTGGAGTAGGCATCTGCCACAACCAGTAGATCGTTTCCTGATGGTAAGGGTCCAGCAAAGTCCACACTGACTTCAGACCAGGGCTAGGAAGGTCATGGAGACATTTTCAGTGGTTCAGAGGGGTGGTCTGGAGTTGTTGAGAGGCATGCAAGACATGACTTGACTTTTGATTCTACTAATCTGTCTGTGTGGGAACCAGACTTTTTCACGTCGTAGACCTTTTGTTTTGACAATGCCTTGATGGCCTTCATGAGCAACATCCACTTTATGCTGTTGTAATGCTTTTGGGACAATGATGCGATCACCACGGAGAATAATGTCATATTTTTCACTGATACACAGTTTATCTAGGACTGTTTTAAAGATCTGAAATGAAGACACATGTTTTAAAGATCTGAAATGAAGACACAACACAATTGTCAGTGGGTGTTTGCCATTGATGGAGTTTGATAGCTGTCTTTACTGCTTGCAGTGTCGGATCATTTCTTGTTGCCTCGGCAATTTCTTCCAACTTCATGGTTTTTGGAACTGTGTGATTGATGACAAACTTGATGTATTCTTCACTGATTTTCGATTCATGTGTAGACTGACATTCCACAGCGTTGATGGTGTTGAGTGAGGAAATCAGCTGGGTTGCTTTCTCCTGGCTTGTACTGGAGAATGAAATCATAGGTCTGTAGATGCAGATTCCATCTTTCAACCCGTGCTGAGGTCCTGGAGGTTGGATTGTTAAATCCTTTCCAATGGTTTGTGATCCGAGATGACTCTGAAAGAATGACCAAACAGGTAAAGATAAAAATATTTGCAGGCCCAAACTACTGCGAGAGCCTCTCTTTCCATTTGCGAGTAGCGGGATTCCACATCAGTGAGAGCTGTGCTGGCATATGCTACAACATGTGAGATGTTCTCTTTGTTTTGCTGGGCAAGGATTGTGAGCTGTGCTGGCATATGCTACAACATGTGAAATGTTCTCTTTGTTTCGCTGGGCAACGATTGTGAGCTGTGATGGCATATGCTACAACATGTGAAATGTTCTCTTTGTTTCGCTGGGCAAGGATTGTGAGCTGTGATGGCATATGCTACAACATGTGAAATGTTCTCTTTGTTTCGCTGGGCAAGGATTCCACCTAAACTGTATAGACTGGCATCAACCACGTCTTCAGTTTCAAAGTCAGGTTTGTAATACTTCATAGTTGTATCATTTGTCAGGCATGATTTCAGCTTCTGAAATGCGTTTTCTTCTGTTTCAGTCCATTTCCATTCCACATCTTTCCTTGTCAAATCACGGAGTGGTTTTGTGATGTCGGCATATTTTGGAATGGATCTGGAGACATAGTTTGTCAGACCAAGCAGACTGAGAATTTCCTTGATGTTGACTGGAGTTCCTGCTTGTTGAATTGCTTCAATCTTCTTCGGGTCAGGAGAAATTCCATCAGCACTGAAAATGAAACCATAGAATTCAAAGCAATCTTTGTTGAATTCGCACTTTGTCTTGTTTAGAGTGAGACCTCTTTCACTGAAACAAGCTAAGACTTTCTTCAGAGCAATGTCATGCTCTTCTTTGGTTTTCCCGTGGATTAGGATGTCCTATCAGAAAATTTTCACTGATGGTTCCAAGTCTGATGATGGAGTGGCCTGTGCAGCCTATTGCCCTGGTGCTCCTTCTCAAATACTGTTAGAACATATTCCTTCAGATGCTTCTGTTTACTCTGCTGAACTTACAGCTCTGGTTCTGGCACTGAGGATAGTCTCACAGTCTAAGAAGAGGGACTTTCTGGTTCTGTCAGATTCACTGTCGGCTTTGGAGATCATAGCTGGCTGCAACCTTCAGCATCCAGAACTTTTACACTTCTTTGAACTTTTTACCAAGTTGAAAGTGGAGGGTTACAACATTATTCAGGCTTGGGTTCCTGGTCATGTTGGCATCGGAGGGAATGAAATGGTTGATCGTTTAGCCAAGAATGCCACAACAGAGAAACTGTCAAACATGTCTATCCCCTGCTCAGATCTGAAACCAAAAATTAATGATTATGTCAGAGACCTCTGGCAGGGGGATTGGAATATGCAGACGGATAACAAACTCTTTCAGATCCGTCCAAACCTTAAGGAGTTACTCTCATCTACGTCTGGTGGTCGTAAAGAAGAAACGGTTCTGTGCCGGCTGCACACCGGCCATTCGTATTTTACCCATTCATACCTTTTAAAGAGTGAAGAAGCACTGTGGTGCATTCCACGTCATGTGCCACTCACAATGAAACGTATTCTTTTAGAGTGTTGGGACTTGCACAATGTGAGACACAAACATTTTACAGCAGATTCCATGAAAACCTTGTTCAGAGACATTCCGCCTGACGCGATCTTTGAGTTCTTGACAGAGATTAACACTTTTCATCGGATCTGAGATTTTACAGTGGAAAGATTTTTAACAAACTTTCGGATGGGTTTTTTTTTTAATGTATTTTAAAGAATTGTGTGAATGAATGATTTCTGAGTTGATTTTAACATGGTGACAACCCTGATATGGCCCTTTGCAGTCGGCTGGGCTATAAGCAATATTATCTTATCTTGGGTTTGGGAGCCACAACTATGGGTGAGACCCAAGGGGTTGGTCCATCAACTTTTTCTAGTATGTCCAGCTCTTCAAGTCATTGAAGTTCTTTTTCCACCTTCTTCCGCATGTGATATGGGATCCTTTGTGAGGTTGAACTGTAGGTTGGACTTTCTCATCAACATACAGCTTCACTTTGACATCTTTCAGTTTCCCATGCCTTGAAATAGATTTGGGTTTTCTTCCATGAGAATCTCAGCTGTTATTTTTGGCATTGCACTAAATGCAAAACTGATGAGCTGAAGTTGCTGGGCAGTAGTGGCACTCAGCAAATTGCTGCTTTGCAAATCAGGATTTGAACAAACAACAAAGGATGATGCTTTTGTTTCAACATCTTTGTATTTGACAGTGGTAGAAAATGTTCCACAAACTGTAAGAGGTGTGCATGTGCCACATGCATAGACTGCGGTTGATGTAGGCTTCAGAGTGGTCTGTGATGCAATTCTTTGTAAAACTTCATAATCAATGACATTGATGCGCCGGTATCGATCAGAAATGTGACAGATGAACCAAAAATGTTTATATCAACTTTTGGTGCAATGCTTGGTTTATCTGAAACACCACGTACATACTCTTCATCTGAACTGTCACTGCTCTGTTGAACTTGATTGACTGGTAAACTGAGGTTGATAGTTCTTTGAAGGTTTTGTTGCTCGGCATGCTTCGGTGTTTTTGCACAAATATGACAGGTTTTGTCTTTGGCCAGACACTTCTCCTGGGGATGTTGTTTTCACACCATCTGCATGCATGTTTGTTTTGAAGATGATTTTGTCTTTGACTATAAGGTGGTCTTGATGGTGTACTTGACTGATTGTTTGCTGGCTTGTTGATGTTCACTTTCTTCTTGTAAGAAATAGCACTGATTACCTCACCTTCGATGGCTTTTGCTTGAACATCAGATAGCTCTAAAGCTCGTGCCATGTCCAGAAGTTTGCTCAGGTTCATATCTGGTTCACGTAGCACACGTCTTCTGAGTCTACTTGAGTTACTACCTTGCAAGATTTGAGCTTTGATCTCACGATCAACATTTTGAAATTCACAATGTGCAGCCAACAAACGAAGGCGTGTGGTATAACTATCAATAGTTTCTTCACTTTCCTGTTTGACGAAATTTGAATGTTTCAAAGTCGGTGTTGTTCTTGGGGGTGAAATAATTGTTCAGAGACTTAGCAAGTGTATCATAGCCATTTGTTCCTCCTTGTTCATTTTCAGGCAAAGATTCGAAATTATCAAAGCCTTCTTCACCAGCAAAATGAAGTAAGAGAGCCTTTTTTCTTGAATTGCTGGTTATGTTCATTGCAGCAAGCAAGTTTACAAACCTTCAAAGCCATTTTCTCCATCGAATTCCAGCCGTTGCTTCATCAGCGTGGACAGAAAATTTCTGGAAGTTTGGTAGAGCTGTAGCCATTTTTCAAACTTTCAGATACTTGTCGTCAGATGTAGAGTCGTATGTGTACGTTCATACAACATCTACGAACACAGTTTGTGCGTTCAAAATATTTAATAAATCAAAAGTTGACTAACGTACAGAACTAAGCAAGGTGTTGATCATTCATGGGCTTCTGTTGTCGTCGTTTCGTTTCCAAGGGCAATGTCCAGAACAAGGGTTAATTTAAATGTATTGACACAAGTCAGGGCTAACATACGTAGACATTAAAATGGGGAGGGAGATAAATGGGACAGCCGGAGAGGAGGAGGGGAGGGGTGTTAGAGGGTAAAATGATAGGGAGATAAATGGGATAGCCAGGGAGAGGGAGGGGAGGGGTGTTAGAGGGTAAAATGATAGGGAGATAAATGGGATAGCCAGGGAGAGGGAGGGAGGAGTGTTAGAGGGTAAAATGATAAGAATAAGTGGAATAGTTGGGGAGGGGGATAGACAGATGTTAGAGGGTTAAAATGATAGGGAGGGAGATAAATGGCATAGCCGGGAGGGGAGGAGAGGAGTGTTAGAGGGTAAAGTGATAGGAGGGAGATAAATGGGATAGCCAGGGAGGGGAGGGGAGGAGTGTTAGAGGGTAAAATGATAGGAGGGAGATAAATGGGATAGCCAGGGAGGGGAGGGGAGGGGTGTTAGAAGGTAAAATGATAAGAAGGAGGAATAAATGGGATAGCCAGGGAGGGGGAAGGAGGGGTGTTAGAGGTAAAATGATAGGGAGGGAGATAAATGGATAGCCGGGAGGGGGAGGGGAGGGTGTTAGAAGGGTAAAATGATAGGGAGGGAGATAAATGGGATAGCCAGGGAGGGGGAGGGGAGGGTGTTAGAAGGTAAAATGATAGGGAGGGAGATAAATGGGATAGCCAGGGAGGGGGAGGGAGGGGTGTTAGAAGGTAAAATGATAGGGAGGGAGATAAATGGGATAGCCAGGGAGGGGAGGGGGTGTTAGAGGGTGGGAGATAAATGGGATAGCCGGGAAGGGGGAGGAGTGTTGAAGGGAAATTAGATGAAGGGGAAGGTAAGGGAGGAGGGGGATGGAGCAGGATGACAACTGGAGGGATAGAGTGGACAGGGTGGTGGTAAGTATATATTTTGTACTAGTGTATTCGAGGAAGGATAGTTATGCTTACAAGGGATAGAGTGGACAGGGGTGGTGGTAAGTATATATTTTGTACTAGTGTATTCGAGGAAGGATAGTTATGCTTACAAGGGATAGAGTGGACAGGGGTGGTGGTAAGTATGTATTTTGTACTAGTGTATTCGAGGAAGGATAGTTATGCTTACAAGGGATAGAGTGGACAGGGGTGGTGGTAAGTATATATTTTGTACTAGTGTATTTGAGGAAGGATAGTTATGCTTACAAGGGATAGAGTGGACAGGGGTGGTGGTAAGTATATATTTTGTACTAGTGTATTTGAGGAAGGATAGTTATGCTTACAAGGGATAGAGTGGACAGGGTGGTGGTGGTGGTAAAGGAGTATATATTTTGTACTAGTGTATTTGAGGAAGGATAGTTACGCTTACAAGGGATAGAATGGACGCGGGGGGGGGGGGGGGGGGGGGGTAGTAAAGGAGTATATATTTTGTACTAGTGTATTTGAGGGAGGATAGTTACGCTTACAAGGGATAGAGTGGAGGGGGGGGGAAAGGAGTATATTGTACTAGTGTATTTGAGGGAGGATAGTTATCCTTACAAGGGATAGAATGGCGGTGGGGTGGGGGGTTGGGGGTAAAGGAGTATAGTGTACTAGTGTATTTGAGGGAGGATAGTTATCCTTACAAGGGATAGAATGGCAGTGGGGTGGGGGTTGGGGGTAAAGGAGTATATTGTACAAGTGTATATGAAGGAGGATAGTTATGCTTACAAGGGATAGAATGGCGGTGGGGTGGGGGGGTGGGGGTAAAGGAGTATATATTTTGTACTAGTGTATATGAAGGAGAGTTATGCTTACAAGAAAGTGCAATTCACCTTTTTCTTCCCCTGTACATCTTGCTGCTAAAAGTGACGTGGTGGTCGTCCCAGTTTGACCTCTGAAGACTTGAACAGAAAACTGCTGTGGAATTCACAGCAAAACCAGAACTGCTGTGCTGCCCAATGAATAAACAAACCCAGTCTAAAGAACACAGTCACTTCTGGGGGTAAAATAACACAGAATTAGTGTGCCATCAGACGAAGGAAAACACAAGATAGGAGTTTTGACCTGTTGGGCCTAACAGGCAGTTGGTCACTTCAGAGCTTAATCTAGGATTTTTGAAAGAGGGGGGCAGTCCCCCCCTCATATAAAAAAAAAAGGGGGGGCACTCCCCCCCCCCCCCCCAACCCCACATTACATACCTCCTCCACCTTTGTACACAGACTTCAACACACCTTGATCAAATCATCTAGATTACGCACCTTGATCAAATCAATTGAACAACCAATTTAAAAAAGCAAAATAAGCAAGTTATAAATGGCAAAACACATACAAGCGCGCGCACACACACAACACACACACACACCACGGTTTTTGGATGTACTCGCGGTTTCTTCATGATCTTCTCCACGCTCACGTGGCACAGAATCTTTTTTTTTTTTTTTTTTTCACTTTTCCTCCACGAAAGTCGAAGTCAAATAGGGTGGGTGCATGCTTCGTTTTGGAAAATATCCAATATGGCGCCTTAAACTCTCAGAACTTCTCGTTGGTGATCGAGATGGAGGAGATGAACGCCGCCGATTGGTTGATTTACACTAACAGCCAATGAAATACCAAGAAATCGTTCGCTCCTGCTCAGTCCTAGTTTCAGTTTTTCAAGCAGACGACAAACGAGCGCCCGCAACGATCAGTGAACAGGGCGGGCAGTCCTGCAACTGTGCGGGAGTCTGCCCGCGTTAAGACTCGATAATTGCAGGAAGGAACAGATTTTTTGGAGGATTGTACCAATCCTGTGCTCTAGATTAAGCTCTGTCACTTGTTCCATCTGGGTACTGAATTGGGGCGGTCGTAGGTGAACGGCTAAAATGAAGGAATGGATCTGAAAGGGGAAGGAGGGAGTAGAGGTTAAAGGGGAGAGAATACTGGTTAGAATACTAGTAGTATTTTTCATGATATGATTAATAACATTAAGTAATGATAATCAAATATATATTCATAATTCAGTACTACATACAGAAATTCCACTTCAGACGGATCTGGAGGCAGTGGCAGCTCGTATCTCGTTAAACAAGGTCGTTACGATATGTTTGTATCTGTCTCCATCTTCTGTGATTTCGAAGAGTCAGTTGGATGGTTTAATTTCTCAGCTCCCTCGCCCATTTCTTTTATTGGGTGACTTGAATGGCCATTCTCTACAGTGGGGAAGTAACTGCACCAATTCTCAAGGGAAAGTTCTTGAGGATTTTATATCGGATCATGATCTCTGTCTTCTGAATTCAGGCTCACCGACCTTTTGTTCTCCTTCTGGTTCTTTGACTCACTTGGATTTGTCCATTTGCGACCCTTCCTTATTTTTGGACTTAGAGTGGCAGGTTCATTCGGACCTAAGCGGGAGTGATCACTTTCCGATTTTTATTTATTTTACAAAGCAAATGGAGGAGTCCCCTCGGGAAACATGGAAGTTTCGCTCTGCAGATTGGAGTCTTTATCAGCAACAGATTTTAAGTAGACTGCCTATGAATCTGTTGCGGAGTTATGATGATCCTGTTTTGCAGTTCACTAAAGTGATTGTAGAGAGTGCTAAGGAAGCTATTCCCAAGTCCCGTGATAAACCAAATGATAAGACCCCTTGGTATGATAAAGAGTGCAAAACTTTGAAGGGTAAGAGAAAAGGTGCTCAAAGACTTTTTGCTAGGTTTCCTATGGTGGGGAACAAAGTTAAACATCAGGCGTGTAGGGCTAAGTGTCGGTATACTTTTAAAATAAGAAGAATCTTGGAAAAAATTTTGTTCAAATCTGTCCTTTAAGGTCAATTCAAGGAAAGTCTGGAAACTAATCCGTAAGATTAAGGGAAAGTCGGTTACATCAGTTATAAAATGTTTGCAAGTAAATGGATCGATTATTACTAATAAAAAGGAGGTTGCTGACTTGTTAGCTGTTACTATCCATCAAAATTCGTCAGCTGATCATTATTGCAAGGAATTCCAGCGTATCAAAAGATCAGCAGAGTCAAAATCTTGTTCCTTCGTGCCAGATAGTTCTGAGGATTACAACTGCGTTTTCAGCATGGATGAGTTAAAGGACGCCATTTTGAAAGCCAACAACTCAGCTCCTGGACCAGATGACATTCATTATCAATTTATTCAACATTTGCCAGCTGAGGGTTTAAAGGTGTTGTTGTCTCTGTTTAATCATGTTTGGTGTTCAGGGTATTTTCCACCTTCTTGGAGAGAGGCGGTTGTTATCCCTATTCCTAAACCAGGGAAAGATCATTCGGACCCTAACAACTATCGTCCTATAGCTCTCACTAGTTGCTTATGTAAAACTATGGAGAGAATGGTATATTCTCGATTGTTATGGCAGTTAGAATGTCTGGGGGCCTTAGATGTTTCCCAGTGTGGATTTCGGAACAACCGCAGTACTACTGATCACCTGGTTCGATATGAGTCTTTTATCAGGAATGCTTTGATTAATGGAGAACATGTAGTTTCTATTCTTTTTGATTTAGAAAAAGCTTATGACACAACATGGAGGCATGGAATTCTCCAGGATTTGAAGGCACTTGATTTCAAAGGTAATTTACCAATGTTTATTGCTAATTTTTTGTCTAACAGTCAGTGTTAGGCTTCATTCGACCTTTTCGGATCCTTTTGAGCAGGAGATGGGTGTCCCTCAGGGTAGCATCCTTTCTCCACTTCTGTTCAATCTCAAGATTAATAACATCGTCCAGTCAGTAAATTCTGGAATTGATAAGTCATTATTTGTTGATGACTTCTCCATCTCTGCCAAGGGGAAAACTTTGGCTGCAGCTGAGCGTCAACTTCAGTTGTGTGTTAATCGTGTTCAGCAGTGGGTTACTGAAAATGGATTTAAGTTTTCAGCTACTAAGACAGAGTGTGTTCATTTCCATAGGAAAAGATCTCGGGTCTTAGAACCAGCTATCAGTCTCAATGGTCAAGTAATTAAAGTTTCCAAACAAGTGAAATTTTTGGGGGTTATTTTTGATAATAAGCTTTCTTTTTTGTCTCACATTAAGTACATTAAACAATCTTGCCAGTCAGGTTTGAATGTTTTGAAGGTTATTAGTCACACTGATTGGGGTGCAGACAAGCGAACTTTGTTGCAATTGTATCGGGCTTTGGTGAGACCAAAGCTAGATTATGGGTGTGTGGTATATGGTTCTGCACGAAAATCTTACCTCAAAGCTCTTGATCCAATTCATCATCAAGGACTGCGGATTGCTCTGGGAGCATTTCGCACATCTCCAAAAGAGAGTTTGTATGTTGAATCTGGTGAACCCCCTCTGGAGCTAAGGAGGTTGTGTCTTTCCATGAATTACTATCTGAAACGAGGGCTAATCCAGAAAACCCTGCCTATGATATTGTCATGAACCCGCCTTTTAGAGCCAAATATGATCTAAAGCCAAATGAGATTCCTCCACTGGGTATTCGTATTTTGCCCCACTTCGGGGCAGCTGGCATTGACCTTGATGCTGTTGATGACGGTTGATGAAGTCGCCAATCCAGAGATTAATTTATATTTAACTCAATTTCGAAAGGTCACCTCGAGTGCTGCATATAAACAACTTTATCTTGGGCAAGGTGAACTTTATCAAGATTTTATCAAGATTTTTACAGATGGTTCTAAAAAAGGTGAGAGGGCTGCAGCTGCCATTGTGTGTGATAACAATTTTCAGAAGCCTACTTTAAGATTGCGGGATTGGTCATCTGTTTATACTGCTGAACTGAAGGCTTTAAATCTGGCCCTCAGTGCGGTGTCCAGGTCAGATCAGAATGATTTCCTTATTTTATCGGATTCATTGTCGGCATTGTCGGCTCTATCGACAAGAGAAGTTTCACATCCAGTTTTGGCTGATATTCATGATCTTCATACTCGGCTTGTCTCTTCGGGAAAGCATATAGTTTTCTTGTGGGTCCCAAGCCACATGGGAATCTATGGTAACTCAGTGGTGGACAAAGCAGCCAAACAAGCTCTTGGTGCAAGTCTTTCCAGGAGGCCTATGCAGTTTGTTCCTCACTCTGATCTACGTCATAAATCTAGTTTGTATTGTCGTGAACTGTGGCTGAGTGAATGGTGTAATCAAATTCATAATAAATTGTTTAAAATTTGCCCAGATTTAACCAATCCTTTCCCATCGGTGGTATGTAACCGTAAAGAGGAATCGGTTTTGTCACGGTTACATATTGGGCACAGCTATATAACGCACAGTTGGATACTCAGAGGGGAAGACCCCCCATGGTGTGTTGCGTGTGACAGCTTGTTCAGTGTTAATCATTTTTTGACAGAATGTGCTGATTTGATGTGTATCAGAGAGAAGTTCTTTTCCACCAGTGATTTATCAGTTCTTTTTCGTGAGATTTCAGTAGATCTTATTTTTTTCTTTTTTGAAAGAGGTAAACTTATTTTATAAAATATAGTGTTTTAATTATGTATACAGGTGTCGTCGGAGTTGAACAGATAATTGTGCTTTTGTCCTCATAAATTTTAAGCGATGTGTTAATACTAGTGTGGGTATTTGTATCTAGAGACTTAGATATGATAGCTGAGGTCCTGATTTGGCTCCTAGTAGTCCGCTGGACCCTATAAACACAAACTAACTAAACGAACTGATAATCAAATAAGTTACGATAACATGGTTATGATGGCAATTATACTAGTAATGATAGTAAATAGTTATAATAGTAAATGTAATGCTGATAGTAAATGATTACACAGAAAATAGGAAAGATAAGCCGAAATGTAAGAAATATGCAAATGCATAGAAATTTCGAAAATACGAATGGAATAAAAAGTTCATCATAGTATTAATAGTGAAAGTGATGCTGGTAATAATATGTATAATTTTAATATTACTGTTAATACTGATGAGTGATAAAATTAATATGACAAGAAATAAAGTTACGTGGAAAGGTATTAAATTGATTAATGAGTACAAATCTAACAGTTCTATTGAAAGAGAAGAGGAAAGCAACCAACCTACCAAAAAAACAAAAGGGAAGGAAAGAAAGAAAAATGTATATAACGAGGAAGAATATGTATAGAAACATTAAGAAAATGTGTGGAGAGGTGAGTAAAGAATACATTGATGAGGAAAATGGAAATAGTAAAGGGAGAGAAGAAAATAGTTGTAAAATAATTAGTAGTATGGTAGAGTGTCTGTGGAGAGTATTACCGCCCTGTGTTGTGGGGTTGAGGCACATGCCGTGTTTGGATGTTGATGCCCAGGGGACAGGCTCCCCAGTCTGGCAATAAGATGGGATTCCTGCATGGTGCACTGGAACTTGTCACTCTGTGATGGCCAAAGTGCCAGGACTTTGACATGATTAATGTTGTGTTGGAAATGATTTGGGTTGATAATGGCGGACATAGGCCAGGTGTTCGGATATGCGTTTATCAAGTGTGTTGAATTTCACAGTAGATAGCGTACGGTGTTGTTGCTCCGACAAGAAGAAAAAAAATGTGTGTAATTTTGGACAAAACTTTGGGGCCTTGTAGCTTGATGTCTGGCTTGTTAGGGTTTTTTTTTTTTTTTTTAGTTTTTTTTTATTTAGTAAGTATAGTACCAGGTGAATGACGTATGATGATTTTGTTGAGTTTGGAGTGCACAAAGGAAGACAGCCCGCTAAGGAAAAAGCACAGGAGGTCTTTGAGGTTTTCATGGTGCCTGAAAGTAATCATTGGTTTGATCACAAAGACAGGTTTGTGATCTTCAGTGTGTGAATTGGACTCCAGGATCCTACAGATGGGAAGAGTGTGTGGGTGAAAGAGGATGCAGGGGGTGGATCTGGAATTTCCATGGTAGGTCAAAGACTTGTTTTGGCTGCTTGCCATGTGAAATCATCTTCAATAGAGCAAAGTCTGTGCAGGCAGAGGAATTCAAAGAATGTGGGCTTCTGTGGATGGGTGAAGGGAAGATGTGGGTGGTTTAGTGCAGTCCATCTTTGAGGGAGATATCCAGAAAGTTAACTGACTGGGAAATGGTGTATCAATTTGATGGATGGGTAGAAGGTCTGAACAAAGTTGAGGTAGTCTTGCTCGCAGGCATGGATGTGGCTTCCAGCTGGTCGTCTATGTACCTGTTGTCTCTGGGGTTGGACCTGGATAAGAAAGTAGTAGGGGTGTTGCAGCTGTCCCATTCTGGTTCTCATGGCAACACCAATTTGCTGGGAAGTGGTTGTTGATTTCAGTGTTGAGGGAGAAGATTCATTCTGTAAGTCTTATCAGTGGGTAGGTGTTGATCAGGGGGCCCTATGGGTGATGGAAGTGTAAAGGTAGGCAACATCTTGTGTCCAAAGAAGTTGGATTGGAAAGTGGGGTCTGTGTTGAATGAGCTCAAGAAAGACTGCACTAATATAACCAACAAGACTGTGGCCATCTTGTTTCCAGTGCTAGAAGCTGGAACCTTGGTGACAAAGCCTATCAGACATCATCTGTGGTTTCACTACCTGCAAACTGTCCTCAAAGTCTTCTTTAGACCAGCTAGGATAGGTTAGAATCTGTGGAGACTACCAGGTAACCATTGATCTCCATGTGACCAGCCAGGAATGGTTAAATCTGGAGACTGTCACACATAACCATTGATTCCATGCTGAATGTTGATCAGTATCCATGTCCCAAAAACCTGATCTTTTCGCTAAATTGGCTGGAGGAAAATTCTTTTCTGAACTAGATACAAAGCAGGCCTATCACCAGATGGAAGAACAGCAGCAGTCTTAGACTTTGTTGATCATCGACACTCGCAGGGGACTATGAATATTGTCTTCCATTTGGAATTTCTTCAGCTCCTGCCGTATTTCAGCAGAACATGGAACGTTCAGGGCATTGAGGGAGTAGTGGTGTACCAAGATGACAGAGGTGGCTGGGTCAACTGTAGAATATTTGATCAATTTTTTTTTCCTCCCCAAAGAGGCTGGAGAAATTTCCCTTTCATATAATTAAATACAGTAGCCATAACAAGACAGGTGGTTATCTGATACTGGATTTATGTTTGGTACCATGGACACTGAATTTATTGAATTACTGATGTGTTTAATCCTTTTTTTTGTGGGCAACACTATGCACGTCATTCACAGATGCATTTATGAATGTATTTGGTGCGATTTTTCATGTCAATTTTATTATACATATTTCGAAAGGTTTTACTCTATTGTGTTGCCTTGTGAAATTTTAGCCAGTATGCATTGTATATTTCAAAACCTTTACATACAAAGCACCAGTCATTGATATCTCGATGTATGCTGTAAGCGGTTTTTTTCTCCCCCCATTACTATGCATGACTGTCATTAAAGTGGATTTTCTCTTTGACCCTTACATGCCCAGCCATTTTTTTTCAATGTTTTCTGAGTATGTAAAATTTTGCAGACTAATTGAACTACAGGAGGCTCATACTACCCCCTACAATGAATTATCCACTTGAATTTGTTTTGGGGGGGGGGGGTTTGCTCTTACCATGGGGTGGAACCTCTTATCTCCAAACTTGGAGATAGTGCATTCCACCCCCAAAATTTTTTTTCTCGCCTACTCATACTCCTCTACAATAAAACATGCATTTGTTTTGTTACTGGAAAAGTACGCATATGTCATGAAACATTTGCTCACCCTGGAATCTCCAGTTTAGTTAATCACACACACCTCTTCTGCTACTTTCAAAACAACAATCCACTCTACTGCAATATTCATGTTTTTTTAATTTTCATACATATTCCATCAATATAACATTCTTCCCTGAATTTGTTTCATGGATTCCTGATGGATGAAGTTCTTGCTGCAGTTTCACAATAGACTCCACCTGCACACAAATAAGCATTTGCTACATCAGTCTACCCACTCCCTTTTTTCCCCCATTGCATATGTACAAAACAAGATTAAAGAAGGAAAATAAAGGGTGGAAGTTTCCCACCATGCAATACCCTCTCAAAAACAGATAAAAGCTTACACAGGCATTTACTCTGAGTATGTAATGCTCAATATACACAGTGAATTAAAAGCACACACAGCATTACATCGACACAGAATCCTGGCCTTGTCCCTTCTGCGACCAAGATACTTACGCAGTTTACATTTATAATAGCACTGTTCAGTTCACATTTAACCTTTAGCAAGCCACATATTTGAGAGGTAACTTCTGCCTGCAGCCGTATTCTCTTTGGGTGACTGAAAAAAATCTGCACACCTACCTTCTTCAAATTGCTGTAATTTTTTTTCTATTTGCGCAGTTATGGAATTTGGCATGAATGTAGAGGAATGAATAAAGAACATGCCAATACAGACTATTATGTGCTTTGTGTATGCTTTATGTAGGAAAAAAAAAATACATGCCTAATGGGCGTTTAGGAGTCGGAGCCCTGGAGTGCACAGGGTCTTGCTATCGTCTCTCAGTTCCCCCTCACCTGCATCAGCCCATTCCCACTCTGCTACAACATTCTCACGATTAAACCCTCAAAACTTCATTGAAATTAGAAGGCAATGCAAAAGACTTCTGGACAACGAAGAACAGGAAACAAGCAAAATCTTGATAAGGTAAATAGCACCAAGAACTAAGAGTTGTGAGGAAAAGAGAAGTTATAGAACATTGAGGAGGAGAACAGAACAATATGCATACTGAAATGTGTAAGAATGAAACGAGATTTAAAAGAGATGAGAAAGGGAGTTGATAGTCTAAAGTTGTAAAACAATATGTCTGAGGGAATGAAATGGAAAGAAAAATGAGAATTGGAAGAAGAAACTGAAGAAAGTTTCGTCTACGTTCATTCTCAATAAAGATCGGCACTATAACCATGACCTAACACACATAATCTCTCTCCACAAACACAGTGGACAGGGGTGGTTGGTTGGGATAGAAAGAGAAGGACACAGCAGTGAACGGGGTCCATGACCTCAGACAGTATGACAGTGAACAGGATGGTCATTCAGGATAGAAAGGTGACAGGGAAGTCTACAATCTCACATCGTATGACAATGGACAGGGTGGTCATTCAGGATAGAAAGGTGGACAGGGCAGGGAAGTCTACAATCTCACACCGTATGACAGTGGACAGGGTGGTCATTCAGGATAGAAAGGTGGACAGGGCAGGGAAGTCTACTATCTCACACCGTATGACAGTGGACAGGGTGGTCATTCAGGATAGAAAGGTGGACAGGGCAGGGAAGTCTACAATCTCACAAAGTATGACAGTGGGTAGTTGTGGTCATTTAGGATTGAAGGGTAGACAGGGCAGCAAAGAGTCTAAGATCTCACAAAGTACGACAGTGAGTAGGGGTGGTTGGTTAGGACAGAAAGAGATGGACATGGCAGGGAATGGAGTCTACAACTAATGGTAATAACAAGGCATGAGGCCATTCCTGTTCACGCTTCCACTTGGAGAAAAATAACAGCTGGTGAAAATAATAGTTGGGATAAAAGTGGAAATGCTGAAAATGACAAGGAGCGTATTAAGCCAAGTGAACAATGAAGAGGGCAAAAGTCACAGAGAAGCAATGGACCCTAACTTTTGTAAACTATCAGTCAAAATTCCTCAACTTGGGTCCTCCAGCTTCTTCTGCAATCGATTTTCTTTGACTGCGTCAGATCTTCAATCCTGTTGCCAAGATGAAAGCCCACAGCTGCATCTGTAGTTCTGCACCCTCTGGCCAGGTTTTACTCTGCAGAACATCATGGGCTGGACAATGTTGGAGGATGTGTTCTGGGGTCTGACATCCAGTGCGTTCGTCTGTGTGGGCAATCTTCATTCGGCTGAGGTGGCTCAGCAGTCGGCAGTGGCCAGTTCAGTCTGAAGATCGTTTGCTGGTATCTCTGGTGCTAATGGATTAGATCAGCACCACTGTCTGCACCCAACCTTTTCTACTGGTTTTGATATTGATTGTGGGATACAGTTTTGGCCTATCTGGTATGTCACCAGGTGGCTGAACTGCTCCATATCGCTGCCTGCCTCAGGACAGAGCATCGGCTCCCAGTAATCCCACAGTGGGATGGAATCCACTGAAGTACAATGGTGGATCGTCTTGAAAGAAACATGGCTCCAAAAGTGAATCCTCTCCATCCAACAGAAAGGCAAACTTGAACTATCATTTGTGGAAATCCATACTGAAACAAATAAAAATCAAAGAGCTGAAAGAGGCCTCATCCTCCACCAAGGCAAAGGAAAACACTGAGCTAGTTCCATGACAGCACAATGCTGAGAAGTCACTAAGAACAATCACTGAGCTAGTTCCATGACAGCGCAATGCTGAGAAGTCACTAACAACAATCACCGAGCTAGTTCCATGACAGCGCAATGCTGACAAGTCACTAACAACAATCACCGAGCTAGTTCCATGACAGCGCAATGCTGACAAGTCACTAACAACAATCACCGAGCTAGTTCCATGACAGCGCAATGCTGACAAGTCACTAACAACAATCACCGAGCTAGTTCCATGACAGCGCAATGCTGACAAGTCACTAACAACAATCACCGAGCTAGTTCCATGACAGCGCAATGCTGACAAGTCACTAACAACAATCACCGAGCTAGTTCCATGACAGCGCAATGCTGACAAGTCACTAACAACAATCACCGAGCTAGTTCCATGACAGCGCAATGCTGACAAGTCACTAACAACAATCACCGAGCTAGTTCCATGACAGCGCAATGCTGACAAGTCACTAACAACAATCACCGAGCTAGTTCCATGACAGCGCAATGCTGACAAGTCACTAACAACAATCACGAGCTAGTTCCTGACAGCGCAATGCCGAGAAGTCACTAACAACAATTACTGAGCTAGTTCCACGACAGTGCAAGGCCGAGATAAGATAATGTTGCTTATAGCCCAGCCGACCGCAAAAGGCCACATCAAGGCTGTCACCACATTAAAATCAACTCACAAGTTGGTCATTCACACAATTCTTTAAAATACATCGAAAAACCCATCTGAAAGTTTGTTAAAAAATCTTTCCACTGTAAAATCTCAGATCCAATGAAAAATGTTAATCTCTGTCAAGAAAAAGATCATGTCAGGCGGAACATCTCTGAACAAGGTTTTCATGGAATCTGCTGTAAAATGGCCGGTGTGCAGCCGGCACAGAACTCTCTCTTCTTTACGATCACCAGACGTAGATGAGAGGAACTCCTTAAGGTTTGGACGGATCTGAAAGAGTTTGTTATCTGTCTGTGTATTCCATTCCTCCTGCCAGAGGTCTCTGACATAATCATTAATTTTTGGTTTCAGATCTGAGCAGGGGATAGATGTGTTTGACAGTTTCTCTGATGTGGTATTCTTGGCCAAACGATCAACCATTTCATTCTCTCCGATGCCAACATGACCAGGAACCCAAGCCAAAATAATGGTGTAACCATCCGCTTTCAACTTGGTAAAAAGTTCAGAAAAGTGTAAAAGTTCGGGATGCTGAAGGTTGCGACCAGCTATGGCCTCCAAAGCCGACAGCAAATCTGACAAAACCAGAAAGTCCTTCTTTGTTGATCGAGAGCTTATCCTCAAGATAAGATACGATAATGTTGCTTATATCCCAGCCGACCGCAAAGGGCCACATCAGGGCTGTCACCACGTTAAAATCAACTCACAAGTCATCAAAAAAAAAAAAAAAAAAAACCTTTCATACATCTCTTTAAATGACATCTGCTAAAACGCACCAGAAACTTCGTTAAAAATCTTTCGTCCGTAAAACCTTAAATCAGATGAAAAATGTTAATCTCTCTCAAAAACTCAAAGATCACGTCAGGCAGGACATCTCTGAGCAGGATTTTCATGGACTCTGCTGTAAAATGTTTGTGTCTCACATTGTGCAAGTCCCAACACTCTAAAAGAATATGTTTCATTGTGAGTGGCACATGACATGGAATGCACCACGGCGCTTCTTCACTCTTTAAAAGGTACGAATGGGTAAAATACGAATGGCCGGTGTGCAGCCGGCACAGAACTGTTTCTTCTTTACGACCACCAGACGCAGATGGGAGGAACTCCTTAAGGTTTGGACGGATCTGAAAGAGTTTGGTATCCGTCTGCGTATTCCAATCCTCCTGTCAGAGGTCTCTGACATAATCGTTAATTTTGGGTTTCAGATCTGAGCAAGGGATATATATGTTGGACAATTTCTCTCTTGTGGCATTCTTGGCTAAACTATCAACCATTTCGTTCCCTCCGATGCCAACATGACCAGGAACCCAAGCTAGAATAATGTTGTAACCATCCACTTTCAACTTGCTAAAAAGTTCAAAGAAATGTAAAAGTTCTGGATGCTGAAGGCTGCGGCCAGCTATGGCCTCCAAAGCCGACAGCGAATCCGACAGAACCAGAAAGTCCCTCTTCTTTGATTGTGAAATTATCTTCAATGCCAAAACCAGAGCAGTAAGTTCAGCAGAATAGACAGAAGCATCTGGAGGGATATGTTTTAACAGTATCTGAGAAGGAGCACCAGGGCAATAGGCTGCACAGGCCACTCCGTCCTCAGACTTGGAACCGTCGGTGAAAATTTTCTGATAAGATGGGAATTTTGAACAGAGGTCAGCATACAATGCCTTGTATGCCAGAGAGCTGGTAGACTCTTTGCGAAAAGCTGCAAGATCAAAACGAGTCTCTGGTGTGAAAAATGTCCATGGAGGCTGATCTGGAAACTTAGAAAAATCGGACACAACTCCTAGGTCTAGACCTGCATTCCGCACGCGAGGCTGCATACGAAGACCAAACGGCGGAATACAGTTAGGGTTGTTTTCGAATTTGCTTTGAAACTGAGGGTCAAAGACACAGTCATAGGCAGGATTCTGCGGTTCCGAGAAGTCTGATGTAGTAATTCAAAGACAGCTTCAGCCTGCGGTTGGACAGCAAGGGTTCACCTGCCTCTGCGTACAGGCTGTACACAGGGGTGGTGCGGAATGCTCCAAGACAGAGATGAAGCCCTTGATGGTGGATAGGGTCCAAGAGTTTTAGATAAGAGGGTCTTGCAGAGCCGTACACAGCACAACCATAGTCCAGTTTGGAACGGACCAAGGCTCTGTAGAGGTGCAGCAAAGTTTTCTTATCAGCGCCCCAGTCTGTGTGTGCTACGACCCGCAGAATATTCAGAGCTTTCTGGCAAGAGGTTTTGAGGTTTTTAATGTGGCTGAGAAAGTTGAGTTTTTGGTCAAAAATCACTCCTAGGAATTTGGCCTCTTTGACAGCTGGAATGGGAGATTTCCCTATTTTGATTTCAGGATCTGGAAAAAAACTGACGAAAATGATGGAAGTGAATGCACTGTGTCTTTGTAGGAGAAAAAGTGAAGCCGTTTTCATCCGCCCACTGATGAATTTTATCCACACAAAGCTGGAGCCTGCGCTGGACACTCGGGTACAGGCTTCCAGTTGCGTAGACAGCAAAATCATCCACAAACAATGAGCAGTCTGAACCCTGTTGAACTGACTTGACAATGTTGTTGATCTTGATGCTAAAGAGGGCAGGAGACAGTATGCTTCCTTGTGGAACACCCAACTCCTGCTCATGAACATCAGAGAGAGTGGTGCCAACCCGGACCTGAAACTGTCGTTCTGCCAAAAAATTTTGAATGAAAAGTGGAAGATGACCCCGAAAACCAAGATCATGGAGATCATGAAGAATCCCAGATTTCCAGGTGGTATCGTAGGCCTTCTCCAAGTCGAAGAAAATTGCCACTGCATGTTGTTTGTTAATAAAGGCGTTCCGAAGTGTAGATTCTAGACGGATCAAATGGTCCACTGTAGTGCGATGTTTGCGGAAACCACACTGTTCTTTCACCAGAAGGCCGTCAGTTTGAAGTTTCCACATGAGTCGAGCGTTGACCATTTTTTCCATCAGTTTGCAGACACAGCTGGTCAAAGCTATGGGACGGTAACTGGATGGGTTAGAAAGATCTTTTCCAGGTTTGGGTATGGGTATGATAAGGGCTTTCCGCCAGGACGGTGGAAAACACCCTGTGGACCAGATATTGTTGAAGACTTTCAGAATGGTCTGGAGACAGCTTTCTGGGAGATGTTTCAAGAGCTGATAGTGGATCTCATCCAGGCCAGGAGCAGAATTGTTGCAGGTTTGCAGAGCTGATTTCAGTTCATCGATCGAAAATGGCAGATTGTAGGTTTCAGTGTTGTCTGATGAGAAGTTACAAGGAGATTTTTCTTTCAGGAGTTTGTTTTTCATAAAAGCAGGCGTTTTATTTGTGGAGGAAGAGTTCTTTTCAATAGTTGAGGCCAGCACATTAGCTACAGCTTGTTTATCTGTGATCAGGGCTTCTGCAAGTTTCAGGTGATGGATAAAAGGATTGGTCTTTTTTTTTTTTCCACTAATTTTCCTGATCACTTTCCATACTTTCTTCTTGGAGGTCTTTGAAGTCAACTTGGAGCAGAAGTCTCTCCAAGACCGACGTTTACACTTTTTGAAAATGTAGCGAGATTTGGCACGGAGATTTTGGTGGGCCCTCGCATAAGGTATTGATTGTGGATTTGTTGGCACTCAGCATTAAACCAGGGAGTTTTCGGCATCTGAGGTTTGGTGGTAGAAGCCGTAATGATGTTCTTGGCACAGCTGACAATGATATTCGTCAGGGTTTCAGCAGGGTCAGGACTTTGAAGAACCTGATCCTCCACTAATTCTTTTTGTATGGTCGTAGCAAAAAGATCCCTGTTAGCTTTTTGAAGGTTAAGACATTCTGGTAAGATGATCTGTTCTGATGATTTATGTCTCAAGACTATTGGAAAATGGTCACTTCCATGTAGATCATCATAAACACTCCAATCAAAGTCTAAGACCAGTGAAGGATCGCATACTGATAAATCAATGCGAGACAGAGTGCCATTTGATGAATGTAGATATGTTGGAGAGCCATCATTCAGACAACACAGGTCAAGCTCAGAGAAGACATCCTCCAGAAGAAGACCTCGGGGAGAAGAGTCTGCACTGCCCCAAAGAGGAGAGTGGCCGTTCAGGTCCCCTAGAAGCAAGAAAGGTCGTGGGAGCTCTTGTCGACTGACAGATGATGATGGGGGTAAATACAGGGAACAAACTGTCACTGTTTTATGTAAGGAGATTCTAGCAGCTAAAGCTTGAAGAGAAGATTTAAGGTTGACAGGGCTGAACAACAAAGATTTGTGGATGAGTAATGAGACCCCACCTGAAACTCCCAAGAGCTGTAGGTTGGGAAAGGACTTTTCTTTGTGCATCTGCGTTTCTTGAAGAGCTACTACAGCTGGCTTTAAATCTTGGCAAAGAAGTTGGAGCTGCTCAAAATTGGAATGGAGACCTCGGATATTCCAATGGAAGATGGTTGTGTCCATCATAAAAGAGATATGGTGAAGGAAAATAAATCTTGTAACTTCACCAGCAAGTTCCTTTCATTCCATGGCGACATCTTCTAGATCCGAGAGAACTGCAAATCTGTTGGTGTTTCTCTCCGCTTTTTTCTCTCGATCTGATAAAATATTAGGTGCTTTCTTTTTAGGCGGCGATTTTGTCTTTCCTCCAGAACCGCCAGCTCCCAGAACCAGAGCAGTAAGTTCAGCAGAATAAACAGAAGCATCTGAAGGAATATGTTCCAATATTTGAGGAGCACCACCAGGGCAATAGGCTGCACAGGCCACTCCATCTTCAGACTTGGAACCGTCGGTGAAAATTTTCTGATAGGACGGGAATTTCGAACAGAGGTCAGCATACAACGCCTTGCACGCCAGAGAGCTGGTAGATTCCTTGCGAAAAGCTGCAAGATCAAAACAAATTTTTGGTGTGGAAAAGGTCCATGGAGGCTGATCTGGAAACTTGGAAAAAAATCGGACACAACTCCTAGGTCTACACCTGCATTCCATGACAGCACAATGCTGTGAAGTCACAACAATCACTGAGCTAGTTCCGTTGCAGCACAATGTTGTGCTGTCACTAAGAACAATCACTCTGATGGCATATCTGGGGACTGGGGAACTTAGCTCCCTGCTCTCTCAATTTGGATTTTTTGGGGGGATCCTGATCATAATGCACTGGTCCACACCAAGGGGGAAGAAAGCATATGTTTGGACTGGTAAGTATGACAAAAATCTTTTTTTCTTTGAGTGAAGATTTGACACGACCATGATTAAGTCAAGAACAAAACAGCCATTTGAAAAAGATCTATTACAAGAATGAACTCCACCATTTTGACTAAGGGTCCATGTTTTCATGAAAGTTTATGCAAAAATGCAAGGAACTATGAGCTCAGTTTGAAAATATCTTTATCTCAAAGTCAATCACAGCCCATTTCATATAAGCAAAACACCTCTCACTAACCTGAAACTAGTGAAAGACACTGAATCAGAGAAACAGTGGATGTGATTGGGAGTGTCAATTTGCTTGCTAAAACAGGGCAGTATTAAGACTGAGACTCCGATATTTCATGATACTAGTCAGGACAACACGGCCAACACTGGTCATGAACATTCAAAGCTACACAGCAGTTCAAAAGGCAGCCAATGAGAAGTGACAGACCATGTGTAATCCTATTTCTCAATGCTCAAACTACAACAATATCAGGGGGAAAACAATTAGGGTTAACTGGGGATGTCAATTCTTTTCTTCTTCCCATCCCCTGCCGCTCACCCTCCACCACTCCTAGGCCAGCAATCATCAGAGTGTGTGTGTAAACAGTGAGCTACCATCCACCACAGGGGAGCAATCAACACAGTGTGTGTGTGTGTGTGTGTGTGTAAACAGTGCACTACCACCCGACCACCCACCACAGGGGAGCAATCAACAGTGTGTGTGTGTGTGTGTAAACAGTGCGCAGCCACCTGACCATCCACCACAGGGGAGCAATCAACAGAGTGCGTGTGTAAACAGTGCGCTACCACCCACCACAGGGGAGCAATCAACACTGTGTGTGTGTGTAAACAGTGAGCTACCACCCGACCACCCACCACAGGGGAGCAATCAACAGAGTGTGTGTGTGTGTGTGTAAACAGTGCGCAGCCACCTGACCACCCACCACAGGGGAGCAATCAACAGTGTGTGTGTGTGTGAACAGTGCGCTACCACCTGACCACCCACCACAGGGGAGCAATCAACAGTGTGTGTAAACAGTGAGCTACCACCCACCACAGGGGAACAATCAACAGACTGTGTGTGTAAAGAGTGAGCTACCACCTGACCATCCACCACAGGGGAGCAATCTACAGGGAGTGTGTGTAAACAGTGCGCTACCACCCGACCACCCACCACAGGGGAGCAATCAACAGGGAGTGTGTGTGTAAACAGTGCGCTACCACCTGACCACCCACCACAGGGGAGCAATCAACAGTGTGTGTGTAAACAGTGTGCTACCACCTGACCATCCACCACAGGGGAGCAATCAACAGGGAGTGTGTGTAAACAGTGTGCTACCACCCGACCACCCACCACAGGAGAGCAATCAACAGAGTGTGTGTGTAAACAGTGCACTACCACCTATCTACCACAGGAGGGCAATCAACAGAGTGTGTGTGTAAACAGTGTGCTACCACCTGACCACCCACCACAGGAAGCAATCACAGTGTGGATAACAGTGTGCTACCCACTGACCACCCACCAGGAGAGCATAACAGTGTGGAAACGTGGCTACACACACCACAGGGAGCATCACGTGTGTGTGTGTAAACAGTGCGCTACATACCACCCACCACAGGGGAGCAATCAACACGAGTGTGTGCGTAAACAGTGCGCTACCACTGACCACCCACCACAGGGGAGCAATCAACAGAGTGTGTGTGTAAACAGTGCGCTACCACCTGACCACCCACCACAGGGGAGCAATCAACAAGTGTGTGTGTGTAAACAGTGCGCTACCACCTGACCACCCACCACAGGGGAGCAATCAACAGAGTGTGTGCGTAAACAGTGAGCTACCACCTGACCATCCACCACAGGGGAGCAATCAACCGAGTGTGTGTGTAAACAGTGCGCTACCATCTGACCACCTACCACAGGGGAGCAATCAACAGTGTGTGTGTAAACAGTGCGCTACCACCTGACCACCCACCACAGGGGAGCAATCAACAGAGTGTGTGCGTAAACAGTGAGCTACCACCTGACCACCCACCACAGGGAAGCAATCAACAGAGTGTATGTGTAAACAGTGCGCTACCATCTGACCGCCCACCACAGGGGAGCAATCAACAGTGTGTGTAAACAGTGTGCTACCACCTGACCACCCACCAGGAGAGCAATCAACAGAGTGTGTGTGTAAACAGTGAGCTACCATCCACCACAGGGGAGCAATCAACAGAGTGTGTGTGTAAACAGTGGGCTACCATCCACCACAGGGGAGCAATCAACACAGTGTGTGTGTAAACAGTGCGATACCACCTGACCATCCACCACAGGGGAGCAATCAACAGTGTGTGTGTGTGTGTAAACAGTGTGCTACCACCTGACCACCCACCTCAGGGGAGCAATCAACAGAGAGTGTGTGTAAACAGTGCGCTACCACCCGACCACCCACCACAGAGGAGCAATCAACAGACTGTGTGTGTGAACAGTGAGCTACCACCTGACCATCCACCACAGGGGAGCAATCAACAGGGAGTGTGTGTAAACAGTGCGCTACTTCCCAACCACCCACCACAGGGGAGCAATCAACAGAGTGTGTGTGTAAACAGTGCGCTACCACCAGACCACCCACCACAGGTGAGCAATCAACAGACTGTGCGTGTAAACATTGTACTACCGCCCACCACAGGGGAGCAATCAACAGAGTGTGTGTAAACAGTGTGCTACCACCTGACCACCCACCACAGGGGAGCAATCAACAGACTGTGTGTGTAAACAGTGCACTACCACCTGACCACCCACCACAGGGGAGCAATCAACAGAGTGTGTGTGTAAACAGTGCGCTATCACCTGACCATCCACCACAGGGGAGCAATCTACAGGGAGTGTGTGTAAACAGTGCACTACCACCTGACCATTCACCACAGGAGAACAATCAACAGAGTGTGTGTGAACAGTGCGCTACCACCCGACCACCCACCACAGGCGAGCAATCAACAGAGTGTGTATAAACAGTGCGCTACCACCCACCACAGGCGAGCAATCAACAGAGAGTGTGTGTAAACAGTGAGCTACCACCCACCACAGGAGAGCAATCAACAGAGTGTGTGTAAACAGTGTGCTACCACCTGACCACCACCCACCACAGGCGGGCAATCAACAGAGTGTGTGTAAACAGTGAGCTACCACCTGACCACCCACCACAGGAGAGCAATCAACAGAGTGTGTGTGTAAACAGTGAGCTACCACCTGACCACCCATCATTTGGGTCCTAGCCATGACTTATTTTGCTCAACCAACTCTCCACCATTTTCACTTATCCATTTTCACTTCTCCCTTACCAGCACAGGGACATAATTTTCAGTACTCACCTTTCCCCCTCACTGCCGACTCTGTACACACTGAATGGCTCCACTCTCACCTGTCCAAACTTGTGCACCAGTCGTCACTGCCTGGTGTCGGCCATGTCTTCCTCATCAGATGATTTGGCATCATGGAGTCTGCACAGAAAACACCAGAAGCCCTGATCAAAGAGGAGCTGGATGGGAGAGGATGTGGGCAAGGGGGTGGGAAAGAGTGCACTCTCAGTGGTTCAGAACTTTTTTTGTTGTTAATCAATTTCACTTCTTTTCAGAGGCAAGAAGCCGAATCAAGGCGATTGTTTTCATCCTCGCATCCCAAGAAAAAGCAACCTTCTTCACAAGAACACAAGATTTTCTGGAGAAATTCAATAAATTCCTTGACAGCTCGATAGACGTGTTTCTACTGTCTGAATGTTGATTTTTTTCCATTCAATGCTTGTACACTCAAACTTCCTCATTCCAATTCCCAGATGCTACCTGAATGAATGTGTCAAACTTATCTGTATGTATGATAGACAGATCGTGTGATAGCTAGATAGAGTGATAGAAAATATAATGACCAACACTGTGACTGATATTGTGTCACACTGATGGATCAATCTTCTTCATGGTGTTGAAATGAACTATTCTCAGAGTTAACTCCCCTGCAAACTCTGCTGTGTCTGGCTCAGAAGACTGCTATACTAACGCCATCATTATTGTGGAAAAGGATTACCTTAAT
This sequence comes from Conus canariensis, assembly GCA_033310375.1. NCBI lineage: Eukaryota > Metazoa > Mollusca > Gastropoda > Neogastropoda > Conidae > Conus > Conus canariensis. Next base: position 56,584,583 of record CM065737.1, read on the forward strand.
CTTGAAAAAGAAAACCAAAGAATCAAAAGAAGTTCATGATGTGACAGTGCAACACTATCGAATCACCAAGCTAGGAAAATCGCAGTTTCAAACAATCATAAAGATAAAGAATCAAATTTGTCCACATGGGGGATTGAAGTAATTTGAAATTGCAAGGTGAATCCTTTTGTGTGTGTGTGTGTGTGTGTGTGTGTGTGTGTGTGTGTGTGTGTGTGCATGCGCACATTATTTGCTTGCATCACTTCGTCCCCCCTCTTCCCCTTCTTGCTGGATACGAGTTACAAGGCTCTCACTTAAAAGGTGGATTTACATGTTCCTGCCTTTGGATGTCTGGTTAAGTACAGTATATTCAACAAGTTGATTTTTTTTTAAGTAATTAGACTTTTTTCAAGTTAAACTTTCTATTTTACTTCTCAATGTATACCTGTCTATACATGATAAAGTAATTAGACTTTTTTCAAGTTAAACTTTCTATTTTACTTCTCAATGTATAACTGTCTATGCATGATAAAGTAATTAGACTTTTTTCAAGTTAAACTTTCTATTTTACTTCTCAATGTATACCTGTCTATGCATGATTAGATGGTTAGAACCACTGATAAATCTGTCATTTTATAAAGACAGAAAAAAGTGTGCACATGTTCCTTTCAGTATGCACGATTCATACAGTACTATCTATGGAAAATTGCTGACTTTCCCTGACCAACACATTTTCATCATTGAAAATGGCACAGGCAACTGAAACCACAAATCTTTTCTGCCGATGCATTTCCCAAAACATAAGCTCCAAAACACAAATCGCTCATTCTCAATAAGAATGGCACATGAGCTGTTTTACAGGTTCCGCTGTCCTCCATTTATTTTAAAACAGTAATTGCTTGCAGCCATACATTGTGAGACTGCATAGCCAAGGGCCTACAACATACAGGTATTAGTCTTCTATGGGACCGTTATTCCTGTGCATGAGGGAACTAAATGTCACTCAAAACAACATGTACGTGACTGTTCCTGCCGAGTTTCCACAGCTTCAAAAGCTGAAGAAAAATACAAAATGGAACTGATGATATGCTTTTATACGCTGTTATGAGTAATCATCCTTTTTAATGTTCCACTACCTCATTTATGCATAAGCTGCACTGTCTCCAGTATATCGAACTGTAACCACCTGTTCCCGAGGATAAGAAAAAAAGTAGGCCTGTTGTTCATGAAGCCCTACCGTATTACAATTCCAATAAAATAACCTACAAATGTCCTTAAATGACAGTTAACTGAAATCCCTAGTTAGGTAGATAATGGGTTTTCAACTGAGACATTAGTGAAGACAACAACAGGATAGTTAACCTGAAAAATGTGTGTGGTTCACCACCAGCAACATGTACGTTACTACCATTTTTCTCAGCAGGAAAATGACCAGTATCAAAGCTCTTCAGCTGTGCTGTGCACAAGAGAATTTAACCAAAGCAGGAAAAGATATTGACACTGCCACAAATTGGTTTCAGCCTTTGCCATACAATAAAATGCTGGTGCCCCAACATAGGCGTTACCAACATGTACGTGATGCGCATTTTACAGAACTAACCGAGATGTCACCAGAAAACACTTGCTGCAGGCTCACATGACCTCTTTCAAGCCCCACCATTTTGCAGAAAGAGCATCTGCTCACAGGAAGTAGGATTATTGGCTTTTATTCCTTCTCATAGTTACTTCAAAGGGGTGACTACACCTAAAAAGTATCTCAATCTACTTAGAAATATTTCTTCAGGCTTGACCGTCTTTATCAGTGTAAGTGACGTCAAAGAGTGCGTCAGATGTAACAAACCTTTTGTTTTCACTTTTCCTTGGCTGCGACAGATCTAAAAGAGCACAACATTTACGTTACTGAAAGTAACTTGCATGTCTGAAGCAGGATGTCTTCAGTATTTTTTTCACAGTGCTTTCCGAATGTCTTTGTTCAGTTTTAACCTCAGATATTCTTGCAACGCATGGGAATGCAGTTGGCGTAACTTGAGGGCACCCAGTTTTTCTTCTATGGTAGTGGTCAGTTTATCTTAATAGCCTCTTTTAGGAGGGAAAATCTAAAAATAAAAATTTACATCTTGCTGAGGTCCCATGTGCCGTTCTTATTGAGAATGGGCGAAATGGGCGAAATGTTTTCCACACCTCATTTCTGGGTTGTTGTTTTTTTTTATGGTCTTTGTCGTCAAATGAAAGAAAAATAAAATCTTGCAGATTTCTGCATGCTATTTCAACTCTCTTGACAAGCATGCACCCGCTAGCGCCCAACCGGAAATCACACTGCCAAAAGGCTGAGCGCCTGCCAGCGCCCAGTAAAACACGTGGCAACAATGGGCGCTGCCATGTTTCTCGTAGAAAAGGAAGTCTCGCGAGAACGTGACTTCCTTCTTCCTGTAGCCATTCACTTCCGTTTGCAAAAAAACCGAGTCGATAGGTGCCGTAGTTCTCGAGTTATGAATTTTAAAAGTTTTGTGGTTGAAATGCTGTTTTTCACCATGGCCAACCTTGATTTCTGCCGTTCTATGAGATTCAGTGAAGAAGATACTGTGATTTGTGGGATTTACGGCATAAGACTTAGTGAAAGTGCTGGGTGATCAAGCTCACAGCGACCTAGATTTCAACTGGGATGAGGTTCCAGATATGATAAACGATTCGGAAGAAAGTTCTGAAGAAGAAGTTTTTTCCCCCCCAAGTAAATGGCTCATGTGACATTCTTCAAACTTATGATATAGCAACATATATATTCGTAGGAATTTTTAAAATGATTTTCATTTCATTATTTCCTTTCCTCTCTTTTAAATTAATTTTTAAATGGGTAACCATGTTCAAATTACAGAGTTACTTATCTTGCCGATGGTTTTCGGTGTAACTAAGCTCAGGTAAGTGCATACTGAAGAGGGTTAAGCATCTGGTTGCTGTTGTTCAACATACAGCAGAACGATTCCCTGACTACCTGCTAAGACCTCATTTCCCCCTACTTTCCTGTATAGGGGAAACAGCTCCTGCCTTTTCCCCCTACTTTCCTGTGAAGGGGAAACAGCCCCTGCCTTTTCCCCCTATTTTCCTGTGAAGGGGAAACAGCTCCTGCCTTTTCCCCCTACTTTCCTGTAAAGGGGAAACAGCCCCTGCCTTTTCCCCCTACTTTCCTGTGAAGGGGAAACAGCTCCTGCCTTTTCCCCCTACTTTCCTGTAAAGGGAAACAGCTCCTGCCTTTTTCCCCTACTTTCCTGTAAAGGGGAAACGGCTCCTGTCTTTTCCGGCATGTTCTGACCTGTTTGGGGCCTGCATACAACAAGGTCTGTTACTCAGCCCACACACAATTTTAGGAGTTCACATGAAATTCAAACTATGTAACTACACTGAGTAAAAAGTACTGTAGCAGATGATAAAAATGAACATTTCAGATAATGAAATAGAATCTGATCTGTTTGGGGCCTGCATACAAGAAGGTCTGTCACTCAGCCCACACACATGTTTAGGAGTTCACATGAAATTTAAACTATGTAACTACAATGATTAAACAGTGCAGTAGTAGATGATAAAAATGAACATTTTGGATAATGAAATAGGAACTGCCCGTTAAGTTTAGTGGCAGTCTACCTGGTTGGTCTTAACGACCAACAGCTCTCTAGAAATGGTCCTTACCATCAGAAGATTCGCCACTGCCATCCGATAGTCTGTGGTTGTCCATGTCATCATTGAACAGATTCGCCACTGCCATCCGATACTCTGTGGTTGTCCATGTCTTCATTGATGAATAACTGAAAAGAAAAAAATCATTCGTTTTCTAACAAAACCAATCACCTTGGTTTGCTTTCTTTCAGCTGTCCTATGCATAGAACCGTTTCCAAACCAGACAACAGATCATCATCTGGTCTTTGTGGTCTTTCCTTGTCAGAGTGTATTGTGTATGCAAAAAACTGTTTCGAAACCAGATAACAGATTATCCTGTGGTCTTTGTGGTTACATGGTCTTTCCTTGTCAGAGTGTATTGTGTATGCATAAAACTGTTTCCAAACCAGGTAACAGATTATCCTGTGGTCTTCGTGGTTATGTGGTCTTTCCTTGTCAGAGTGTATTGTGTATGCATAAACACGTTTCCAAACCAGATAACACATTATCATGTGGTCTTTGTGGTCTTTCCTGTCAGAGTGTATTGTGTGGATGTGAAAATGCACTATACGTTTCATAAATGTTGCACTACCTACTTTGACCCATTTGGATTGTGACTATGGGTCAACCTGTATGTGAACATTTAGGCCAAGTCTAAAAACAAGCCTAACTCACTGAGTGATGTACACCATTTGTCTACTTTGAGTATTGTTTGAATGAACTGCAAAAACATAGTCAATTATGCAATTTAGTGTGTGGTGTGTGTGTGGTGTGGTGTGCTGTAGTGTGGTACGCTGTGGTTGGTTGGTTGGTTGGTTGGTGTGTGTGTGTGTGTGTGTGTGTGTGTGTGTGTGTGTGTGTGTGTGTGTTGTGTGTGTGTGTGGAGAGAGAGAGAGAGAGAGAGAGAGAGAGAGAGAGAGAGAGGGGGGAGTGTGTATTTAATAAAACTGCAAAAAAAAACAGGGATAAAAAATAAATAGATGCATACCTACTGGACAAAAAGCCTGGTTTTCTAGTCAGACGTGCTCTGTTGAAAAACAGCAGAAGGTCTCGGGACATCTTGCTCATGAAAATTCCTCACATTCTGTCTCCTGCAGCGAAGGTGACCGTCACTGACTTGGCATTCAGGTAAGGCAGGTTACTTGGAGTCCAACAGCAATGCCACCATGGACACCTTTCCACACAGGTGACCACTTGCAAGCTGCCACAGACAGACATTTGATGCATGTGTATATGGACTTGACATAACTGGTCTGGCAACTCTGAATAAGATGAACTAGGCCAGGCAGAGGGATACGCAGGGACAATCTTTGATACAGCAATGTAACTGGCTTAGAAAACAAAGATGGGATTCAGACATTTTGCTTGTCAAATTATGCTTTACTAAAACATACTTATGACTCGCTAGAGAAAATATCTTCCCAGGATATACAGATCTGCAACAGAATCAAAACTTGTGGGCAACAAATGTATAGCTTTCCCTAAATGCTTCTTCTGAAAGATGAAATGAGAAAAGTAACCAGATTTCAAAATCACAAATGAGAGAAAATTCTTCTGAAAGATAAAATGAGAAAAGGAAATAACACCAGATTTTAAATGAGAGAAAAATTAAACAAAAACAAAACAAAACCAAAAAAAAACCACTCTGAAGCTAATATTGCAGAAGAAAGTGAGAAACAAGCAAAGGTATTAAGGTGCAATATATGTATGCTTGTACTTTAAAGCACACTTATGTTTGAGACATGTACATGTGTACACTCAAGCATATGCATGAACATGAGGGTGTATGCTCATTTCAATGGTGTGTTTTATACATGTGTGCGTGTGTGTGTGTGTGTGTGTGTGTGTGTGTGTGTGTGTGTGTGTGTAGAATGTTTGCACTAAAACAATGCATCATTTCAGTATGTATCAAGCAGATAAACCAAAGGATGGAACGTCGGACTTTAACACAGGAGCCAGAAAATGCAACCAGTGGGACAGGATTTAGATCATGAATTTCACTTCTTGTTTACTCCTTGCTGTTGTTTTAAATCAAGAGTTTGTAAAATATTGTCTAAACCATATATCTGTATCCTAACTCCCCAAAATTGTATAAATTTTTTGGCTTTTAAAAAAAGAAAGAGTAAGAAAAGAAATCATAATTTCTAGTTAAAGAAGCTGCTTTTTTCCTATTGTAATGACATTCCTAATGCATCTGTTAGTCGGTGCAGATTTCATCGGATGTATTCACTATCATCACTATTTATTGCTGTCACCGTTAATACAACTATTTGTAATTTTTTTGCTAACTTTTGCACAATTACTTCATCAGTACAAAGATGTCTTCCCACAGTGAGTATGTGAGAGAAAGAGTCATAGTTTAGTGTGTTTTATTCACTTGTTATTTGTGATGTGCGTTGCTTGAAATATTTTCGTAGTACTATGGACAGGCAGACTCAGATTCAGTCTCACCATGTGAACCCGTAAGGATCTATAGACAACATGGTATTAACATGAAGACAGATCATGTTTTTTGCATGGCCCATAATTTAGTATAAGCTTGCACACAATCCCAATCACTGTCTTCAAAAATGTATGCAGTCATGGATATGTTTTGGATTTGTAGACCATCACAGCAGAGTACTTCATTTGGGCAGGGCAGTTAACAAGTTGAAATGGAGTCTGAGTAGAAGGGAGTCTTACTTGGGCAGATGGAGAGGAGGGGGGCAGGAGGTCACTACTGTACAGACAAAGAGAAAAGAAGTCAGAAAATGGAGTCTCAACTGACGGTACATCTGAAAAAAAAATGTACAAGTAGTCACAAAGGACCTGCTTCAGAAAAGCAAGTCATTAAAGATAGGAAGTTTTAACTGGGAGATAAATGTAGTGTTGACAACAGCAACAAAAATTAATTCTTTAAAAAAAAAAAAAGTCATCAAAGGGAGGAAGTTTTAATCGGGAGATAAATGTAGTGGAGACAATGAATAAAATTCTTTTAAAAAAAAAAAATCAAAGGGAGGAAGTTTTAACTGGTAGAGAAATGCTGAGTAGACAATAAGAAAACTGGTACAGAAAAACAAGTCAACAAAGACAAGAACTTTTAATTGGGAGGTAACTGTCGTGTGGACAATAAGAAAACTGGTACAGAAAAAAACAAGTCGTCAAAGACAAGAACTTTTAATTGGGAGGTAACTGTCGTGTAGACAATAAGAAAACTGGTACAGAAAAAAACAAGTCATCAAAGACAAGAACTTTTAATTGGGAGGTAACTGTCGTGTAGACAATAAGAAAACTGGTACAGAAAAAAACAAGTCGTCAAAGACAAGAACTTTTAATTGGGAGGTAACTGTCGTGTGGACAATAAGAAAACTGGTACAGAAAAAAACAAGTCGTCAAAGACAAGAACTTTTAATTGGGAGGTAACTGTCGTGTAGACAATAAGAAAACTGGTACAGAAAAAAACAAGTCATCAAAGACAAGAACTTTTAATTGGGAGGTAACTGTCGTGTAGACAATAAGAAAACTGGTACAGAAAAAAACAAGTCGTCAAAGACAAGAACTTTTAATTGGGAGGTAACTGTCGTGTGGACGATAAGAACATTGGTCAAGAAAAAAACAAGTCATCAAAGACAAGAACTTTTAATTGGGAGATAACTGTCATGTGGACAATAAGAACATTGGTCAAGAAAAAAACAAGTCGTCAAAGGGAGGCAGTTTTAATTGGGAGGTAAACGTAATGTAGACAATGAAGAAATCACTACTTTAAATAAAACGTCATCACAGGGAAGAAGTTTAGACTGGGAATTACATGTAGCATGGACAATGAATGGGAACGTTTGTTCAGAAAAACATGTCATCAAAGGAACGAAGTTTTAATGCAGAAGATAAATGAGAAAATTGGTCCAGACAAAACAAGCTATCAATGGGGGAGGGGGAGGGGGGGAGGAGGTTTTTACTGGGAGGTAAAAGTAGTGTAGACATTGTGAAAATCATTTCAGGACCAGAAAGTCATGTCAATTCAATGACAAATTTTAAGGAAGTCATGTCAAATGGACAATAAATTTCAAGGCTGTTTTCTTTTTTGGTTCTTAATCCCATCACAGGATGGACCTACAGTCAGCAATGAAGTTGTTCATACTTGCTGGACACCAGTATACACATAATTCCAAACTACTAACGTGTTTATGCAAACCACTGGTCTGCACAATCCAAAATAACCAACACACGTTTATGCAGGCCATCGGCCTCTTCAAGTGACACCTGTCCCCAGATGCTCATATACTCAAGTGTTCGACTTCAGATATGTTCTTCTCTAAACCAGAAAAAAGAAATTCTGTATGTCTGCTAATGCTGCTACATTTGGTGTGTGTGTGTGTGTGTGTGTGTGTGTGTGTGTGTGTGATGTTTCTGGGCTCAGATCACCTGTGCTTATCTCTTAATGCAGAATTCCAACCACTGGTATCCTGCCATGTTTCTCCAAAATTCAAGAGGGTTTCTGACAGTCTGGCAATGAACAGCCATTTTCTCAAGTTACAGCAATTCTGTTCAAAAAAAAAAAAAAAATGGCTGTGATGCAGGTCTGACAATAAGTTTTGTTAAAATGCCATTTTCTGATGGAGCAAAAACTGCTTCATTGTGCTGAAACAAAAAAAAAAAAGTTTCTAATTACAAGACCAACCTCAACTTTTGTCACTGTCCCTAAACCTAGTTCTGAGGGGGAAGAAGAAAACTACTGAACATGCACACAAAAATAACGCAAACAGAGAAGTGGTGGTTGAGGACTGAGTGGATAACAGAAGTATTCCTGTACTCCAGATCACTTCAGAGGAAAGAAGCATTAGGATCAACATGACAACAACAAGTGTCGATAGCCCACACAGGTTGAAGAGTTATGGCAACCCTTTTCTTGGGAAAAAAGTCTGATCCACCTACACTACTTACATTACCTTCAAAAAAAAAAGACTTTTAGCTTAATTCGATGCACCCGAACCCTTCATACTTGAAAGTTCAACACATTATATAATACCTTGGAACATTAATCACTTTTCCTGATAGCAATTGTAGCTCGTCTTTTTAAAAGTCTGATGAAAAGCTAATAACCTATATATTATTCCATTTTGTGTTGTATTATGCAGTATTGCACAACAGATCTATGAAATGAGGGCTGCTGATGATGAGGAGAGCATGTTGCCATAGTACAGTGCCACTTCCTTTTTTCCTGTTCACAAACGGTTTTGTTTACCTATCCAACTTAACTTTTCCTACAGCATGTTGCCATGGACACTTTGCTGTTGCAGGTTCTTGTCATTGCGCTGTATACATTCACACAGGACATTGGTGCGTGCGTGCGTGTGTGTGTGTGTGTACCTTGTTTCTTTATGCAAGAGTAAACATGAATTTGTGCACCTGAGGAAAAAAGTTGGATGTATCCCACACGAAGAAATACTCACATTGGTTGCTTCATGTGTAGCTATCTCAGCCATGCTGTCCATACAGCACTGGGCATCTAAAAACACAATAAATCAAAAGATTATACACATGTATGCCCACACATTTTCACTGAAATGTGCTAAGAACAGAACTTAAAAGAAAAGAAAAAAAAAAGAAAAGAAAAAAAAAAAGAAAAAGATATGTTCCTACTGAAAGTTTTTAGATGTATTTTCCAACCAAAACATGTGCCTCAATTAGGAAAAGAAGGGAGCAAAATCTATCTTCAATATGGCCTATACAATACCCAGATTCCTAAAGTGTCTTCCTTTGGTCGACATGTTATTTACATTAAATGAATTTGTTCATCAATTTCAGCCATTTTTCTTAATCTTAAACCACTTTCAGAGGGCAGATTCTCTTTTTTTTTTTTATTCTCAACTGTCCAACTGTCCCAGAGTAAACAAATAGTGGTGGGCAGTTGAGCATGCCCACCTTTGCCACAGGAATGCCTGTCGAACGCATTAAGGCAAATCTCTAAACCAGACTCCAAAGCCTGTCAAACACAGCAAGGCAAATCTCTAAACAGACTCCAAAGTCGTCAAACGCATTAAGGCAAATCTCTAAACCAGACTCCAAAGCCTGTCAAACACAGCAAGGCAAATCTCTAAACAGACTCCAAAGCCAGTCAAACACATCAAGGCAAATCTCTAAACCAGACTCCAAAGCCTGTCAAACACATCAAGGCAAATCTCTAAACCAGACTCCAAAGCCAGTCAAACACAGCAAGGCAAATCTCTAAACCAGACTCCAAAGCCAGAATGCCTGCCTCAATGAGGGTTTCAGTTCCTCCACTAAATGTGGAGTTATCTCCCCTTGACCAACAAAATGTTTTAGTCCCCACACTCCCTCACATAATTTGAATGTGCATGAACAAACACATGATAGTAGCTGGAAATTTCAACATGATTCTCTCTCTCTCTCTCTCTCTCTCTCTCCTTCCATTGGACCAGGGAAAAACTGTAAATCAATCCCTGTTGTGCCCTCTTCTAGAGAGTGCTAGGGTTTGAGGAACAACCACAGCCTCTAAACAATCAGCTGTCAGATCTGCAATATTTGTTGAGCAGTTTAAGACTTAAACCGATGTCAGCAGCCACACTGTTACACCACAGTGCAGCGCGACAGAAAGAGTCTGCATTTCATTACTATTTTCTGACTACAGGATAGAAAGTGTTGGGTTTACAATGGGTGAGAAAGCTATGGGGTTAGAATGAAAGAGAAAGCCTTGAGATTAGAATGGGTGTAAAACAACTGAAGACAGGCTGTTGAAAGAGAAAGGAGAAATGTACATGCTGTGTGCAAAAAACTATGGGTCAGCCTAGGGTTAGCTGTCCCTAATCTTCTCCAAAACTCTCGGCAGAACGTCTCCAAAACTCTCGGCAGACCGTCTCCAAAACTCTCGGCAGACCGTCTCCAAATGGGAAGGACCTGGAACAGACGCCTGCCTACATGTTGCCTTGAGGTCATACAGAAACCTGGATGACCCCGGAACCAAACAGGAAAAGGCATCTATGGCAACATTAAACCTACAGAGCAGACTGCACCAGCTGCTCCAGCAGGGTCAAACATCATCTGGTAAGACCTCCTCTGATAAGATAATGTTGCTTATAGCCCAGCCGACCGCAAGGGGCCACATCAGGGCTGTCACCACGTTAAAATCAACTCAAGTGATTTAAAAAAAAAAAAAAAAGCACCTTTCACACATCTCTTTAAAAGACATCTTCTAGAAACGCACCAGAAACTTCGTTAAAAATCTTTCATCCGTAAAATCTTAAATCAGATGAAAAACGTTAATCTCTCTCAAAAACTCAAAGATCACGTCAGGCGGGACATCCCTGAACAGGATTTTCATGGACTCCGCTGTAAAATGTTTGTGTCTCACATCGTGCAAGTCCCAACACTCTAAAAGAATACGTTTCATTGTGAGTGGCACGACATGGAATGCACCACGGCGCTTCTTCACTCTTTAAAAGGTACGAATGGGCAAAATACGAATGGCCGGTGTGCAGCCGGCACAGAACTGTTTCTTCTTTACGACCACCTGACATAGATGGGAGGAACTCTGTAGTGTAAGGTTTGGACGGATCTGAAGAGTTTGTTATCTGTCTGTGTATTCCAATCCTCCTGCCAGAGGTCTCTCACATAATCGTTAATTTTGGGTTTCAGATCTGAGCAAGGGATATATATGTTGGACAATTTCTCTCTTGTGGCATTCTTGGCTAAACGATCGACCATTTCGTTCCCTCCGATGCCAACATGACCAGGAACCCAAGCTAGAATAATATTGTAACCATCCACTTTCAACTTGCTAAAAAGTTCAAAGAAATGTAAAAGTTCTGGATGCTGAAGGCTGCGGCCAGCTATGGCCTCCAAAGCTGACAGCGAATTCGACAGAACCAGAAAGTCCCTCTTCTTAGATTGTAAAATTATCTTCAATGCCAGAACCAGAGCAGTAAGTTCAGCAGAATAGACAGAAGCATCTGGAGGTATATGTTTTAACAATATCTGAGATGGAGCACCAGGGCAATAGGCTGCAAGGCCACTCCATCTTCAGACTTGGAACCGTCAGTGAAAATTTTCTGATAAGATGGGAATTTTGAACAGAGGTCAGCATACAAGGCCTTGTATGCCAGAGAGCTGGTAGACTCTTTACGAAAAACTGCAAGATCAAAACGAATCTCTGGTGTGAAAAAGGTCCACGGAGGCTGATCCGGAAATTTGGAAAAATCCGACACAACTCCTAGGTCTAGACCTGCATTCCGCATGTGAGGCTGCATACGAACACCAAACGGCGGAATACAGTTAGGGTTGGATTCGAATTTGCTTTGAAACTGGGGGTCCAAGACACAGTCATAGGCAGGATTCTGCGGTTCTGAGAACAGTCTGATATAGTAACTTAAGAGACATTTTCAGCCTGCGGTTGGACAGTGAGGGTTCACCTGCCTCTGCATACAGGCTGTACACAGGGGTGGTGCGGAATGCTCCAAGACAGAGACGAAGCCCTTGATGATGGATAGGGTCCAAGAGTTTTAGGTAAGACGGTCTTGCAGAGCCGTACACAGCACAACCATAGTCCAGTTTGGAACGGACCAAGGCTCTGTAGAGGTGCAGCAAAGTTTTCTTATCAGCGCCCCAGTCAGTGTGTGCTACGACCCGCAGAATATTCAGAGCTTTCTGGCAAGAGGTTTTGAGGTTTTTGATGTGGCTGAGAAAGTTGAGTTTTTGATCAAAAATAACTCCTAGGAATTTGGCTTCTTTTACAGCTGGAATGGTGGACTTATCCAGACAAATTTCAGGATCTGCAAAAAATTGACAAAAATTGTGAAAATGGATTGACTGAGTTTTGGTACGTGAGAAGGTAAACCCGTTTTCCTCGGCCCACTGTTGGATCTTGTTGACACAAAGTTGGAGTCGACGCTGTACGCTGGCGTAAGAAGCTCCAACTGCGTACAGCGCAAAATCGTCAACAAACAGTGAGGACTCAGAACCCTGGCTTACAGATTTCACAATGTCGTTGATTTTAATGCTGAAAAGAGCAGGAGAAAGGATGCTCCCTTGAGGGACACCCAACTCCTGCCCATGGACGTCAGAGAGTGTGGTGCCAACACGCACCTGGAACTGTTGATCAGCCAAAAAGTTCTGTATGAACAGAGGCAGGTGACCACGGAAACCAAGTCTGTGCAGGTCCAGAAGAATTCCCGATTTCCATGTGGTGTCATACGCTTTTTCGAGGTCGAAAAAGATAGCGACTACATGCTGTTTATTGACAAAGGCATTGCGGATGGTGGTTTCCAGACGGATTAGATGGTCAACTGTCGAGTGGTACTTCCGGAACCCGCACTGTTCACTGGCCAAAAGGCCATCGGTTTCCAGCTTCCACATCAGACGGGAGTTGACCATCTTTTCCATCAACTTACAGAGGCAGCTAGTCAGAGCTATTGGACGATAGTTGGAAGGGTTGGTAAGGTCCTTTCCAGGCTTTGGAATTGGAATGATCAGGGCTTTCCGCCAGGAGGGCGGAAAGTACCCTGTGATCCAGATATGGTTGTATATTTTAAGAAGAGTCTGGAGACAGCTTTCTGGAAAATGTTTCAAAACCTGATAATGAATATCATCCAGACCAGGGGCAGAATCAGTGCAGGTTTGTAAAGCTGTTTTCAGTTCATTGACTGAAAAAGGGAGATTGTAGGTTTCAGAGTTGTCTGATGTGAAATTGTATAAAGATCTCTCCGAGTTGTTTGTTTTTTTAAAAAGGCTGCAGATTTATTTGAAGATGAGGAGTTCTGTTGGATGGTGGAGGCCAACAGATTGGCAACAGCTTGTTTGTCAGTGATCACAGCATCGGCAAGTTTCAAGTGATGAATGGAGGGGTTGGTGTTTTTCCCTTTGATTTTTCTGATGATGTTCCAGACTTTTTTCTTTGAAGTTTTTGATGTCAGCCCGGAGCAAAAGTTTCTCCAAGACTGACATTTACTGATTTTGAAAGTGTGTCTCAATTTGGCACGGAGTTTCTGATGGGCTCGAGCGTTGGGACCTGAAGGTCGTTGGTATACCCGACGCTGAGCCCGTTTGCGAACTTTTGAAATTTGTTGGCAGTCTGAATTAAACCAGGGTGTTTTTGGCATTTGGAGTTTGTCGGAAGACATTGGAATACAGGTTTTAGCACAGTTTATCACAGCATTGGTCAGAGATTCTGCTGGGTCTGGACTCTGAAGAAAATCAGTGTCCTGGAATTCTTTTGAAATACTGGTTACAAAAAGATTCCAGTTTGCCTTCTTATAATTAAGATGTTGTGAGACAGAGACGTTTTCAGTTAATAAGGGTTTTAAAAGAACAGGGAAATGGTCACTTCCATGCAGATCGTCATGGACAGACCACTCATAGTCCAGGACCAGCGAGGGGTCACAAATCGACAAATCTAAACACGAAAGTGAACCTGTGGAAGAGTGGAGGCAAGCTGGAGCTCCATCGTTCAGGCAACACAAATCAAAGTCTGAAAGGACATCCTCAAGAAGCAGACCTCTGGATGACGAACTGACACTACCCCAAAGAGGATTGTGACCATTAAAGTCACCCAACAGCAAAAAAGGTCGAGGAAGTTCTCCGATCAGACTGACAAGGTCCTGACGACAAACCGGGACAGAAGGTGGCAGATACAGTGAGCAGATTGTAACAGTCTTGTGGAGAGTGACTCTCGCAGCTACAGCCTGAAGGGAGGTAGTCAGAGCGACAGGACTAAACAGCAAAGTTTTATGTAAAAGAAGGGCAACACCGCCCGACAGTCCCAATGTGGATGGCTGTGCAGGTTTGGAAAGAATATTAAAGCCAGAAAGAGTGAAGGTCTTCTGGCTTTGAATTTTAGTTTCCTGAAGAGCCACGACGGAAGGTTTTATAGTTTGACACAGAAGTTGCAGCTCCTCAAAATTTGAATTTAGGCCACGGATATTCCAATGGATTAGTTTACTACTGTCCATGGTGCAGAGGATGAATAGGAGAGAAATCAGGTCATCTCCTCGTCATCGTCTGCGTTTAGTGGAGCAAATTTATTGGAAAGTTTCACTGGACTGTTTGGGTCTTCAGACCTGCTGGCAGACTTGCCTACAGGTGAAGAAGGCCTGGATTTTGGAGATGGTGGAGGTTTCTTCCTCATCTCCACCATCTCCACACTCAGTTGAACTCCCTTGCCTGCACGAGCACTGCTCAAGGAAGTTCAAGGCGGGAGGCCTGGCTTTTTGATCTGCCCAGCAGCAGATGGAGTAGACTGCTGGGCAGTCTGAGGGGTGGCGGATTTTTTGCCTCCACCAGGGGCATCCAGTTTGGGTTGGGAGGTGGACTTGCTTCCACCAGAGTTTACCAGTCTTCCTTGCAGCGTTTTAGAGAAAATAAATTCATCAGTCTGGCAGCAGACTGACCGGGTTGAAACTTTCTTTACTGCCAAGCATATGAAGACGCTGTTGGCTTCTGACTGCCAGCAACCTGCTTACGTGCCTCAAAAAACGAGATCATCTTTTCTGTTCTAACTTTCTGAATGTTGGACTCCTGGATCCAGACAGGGCAGTTGCGTGAAGAGGAGGGGTGGTCGCCACCGCAGTTTGCACAATGCGCCGTGTCTTTACACGGCCCATCATGGGTTGCCTTGCAACAAACACCACACACCTCCTGCCCAGAACAGCGGTCTCTGACATGTCCAAACTTCTGGCATCTGAAACACCTCAACAGGGATGGGACATAGTTGGACACGGACATTTAGGTACCCTACTTTAATGACCGGAGGCAGCACAGGGTTGCAGAATGTCAGAAAGAGGGTGTTGGTGGGCACTCTTTCTGCACCTTTTTTGACTGTCACCCTATGCACCTCTGTCACACCTTGGGATGTAAGTTCTGTCTTGATCTCCGCCTCTGAGACACCTTTAAGATCTGGGCATCGAATCACTCCCTTAGAGGAATTCAGCTGTTTATGGGGAGTCACCTGGATCTCTCTGTCTACCAGCTTTGTAGCTTTCAGCAGCTGCTCTGATTGTTTCTTACTCTTGAATTGGATAAGAAACGTACCATTTCGGAGTCGTTTTATTGACGGTGGGTCTCCTGCAATACCTTGAAAGCCCTTCTGTATTGCAAACGGGCTTATTGCAGAAATTGGTTTGTCCTGCTCCTTGCTTTCCATTACTAGCCAAGAGGACCAGAATCCTGACATCTTCCTCGTTTCTAAATCGGAATCTGAGTCTGCATCAGACTCCTGCGACATTCTTCGTGAAATTAGATTCACCTTTCTTTTTTGGGGGGATGGTTGTTTGGTAAAGAAGCCATAGTTATAAGAATAAAATTTCATCTCTCCCTTACCCACCCACCATGGAGTCCAACTAAGGGGCCTAGGGCCAAAAAGTCATTATCTTGACCCCTTCCAGGTTTCAGGAGAGATATACAACAGACAGAAACCTACCAACCCTATCCCCCCTGATCATGCCCAACTCCCGGGAACAGAGAGCTGAGCACTGCAGGGGTTACCTTGGCCAGCCGGAGAACTGCCTGTTTTGACCCAGCCCCATGAAGGGGAAGCTGATTGATACACCCAGGCCAGAGTACTGTACCCCCTGTCTAGGAGAGGTCCGAGCCAAAGTGATGTGTTGAGGGCGCTGGCCCTCTCAATCACCAGGATCTCATTCCCCTCCGTCACAGGTCGCACCACACGGCAAACGCGGTGGATCTTAAGACCACAGAGAGAAAAAGAGTGTGGAAAAGAAGACTTGAAGGGGAGACGAAGATAGAAAAGGGCCAAATAAGAAAGGCAGAAAACAAGAAAAGGAGAAAGGCGGGTTACTATTAGTCAGGATCCTCACCCTTAGCCTATCTGACATGGGAAGCCCTACCAGGGGCATCAACTCCTTACCACGTTGTGCTTAGGCCAGATAGCATCCTGACTTTTCAGGCCTAGAAGCATTGTAAAGAAAACCAGCCTATCGTCAAGTATTGATGCCCCCGCCAGCAAAGCCTAAGGGATCACAGGACCACGCAAGCCCTCCGACCACGGCAAGGTTGCAACCCCCGGAGGGAAGACCTCCTCTGCCATAATACCCTTTCTCATGATGTTTAAGAGGGACAGAAAAGATAGCTCCAAAAATGGAAAGGTGGAGGCGCTCACTCATCAAAAGCACTACAGAAAGACAAAAACGCCCAAAATAGAGATCCTCAGCTTCTGGTCTGGTGACAAAGGAAACAGGCTGTGGATTGGAGCAGTGCACTTGGTGTGCAGGGCCACCTTACGACAATCACAATAGGCTGTAGATTGGAGCAGTGCACTTGGTGTGCAGGGCCACCTTTACAGCAGGCAATCACAAAGGCTGTGATTGGAGCAATGCACTTGGTGTGCAGGGCCACTTTAACAGGACAATCACAACAGGCTGTAGATTGGAGCAGTGCACTTGGTGGCAGGGCCACCTTTACAGCAGGCAATCACAACAGGCTGTGATTGGAGCAATGCACTTGGTGTGCAGGGCCACCTTACAGCAGGGACAATCACAACAGGCTGTGGATTGGAGCAATGCACTTGGTGTGCAGGGCCACCTTAACAGCAGGACAATCGACAATAGGCTGTGGATTGGAGCAATGACTTGGTGTGCAGGGCACCTTAACAGCAGGACAATCCAACAGGCTGTGGATTGGAGCAATGCACTTGGTGTGCAGGGCACCTTAACAGCAGGACAATAACAGACATCACACAGGCTGTGGATTGGAGCAATGCACTTGGTGTGCAGGGCCACCTTAACAGCAGGACAATAACAGGACAATCACAACAGGCTGTGGATTGGAGCAATGCACTTGGTGTGCTGGCCACCTTACAGCAGGACAACAAACACAGGACAATCACAACAGGCTGTGGATTGGAGCAGTGCACTTGGTGTGCAGGCCACCTTAACAGGACAATCACAACAGGCTGTGGATTGGAGCAGTGCACTTGGTGTGCAGGGCCACCTTAACAGGACAATCACAACAGGCTGTGGATTGGAGCAGTGCACTTGGTGTGCAGGGCCACCTTTTAAAAAGGACAATCACAACAGGCTGTGGATAGGAGCAGTGCACTTGGTGTGCAGGGCCACCTTTAAACAGGACAATCACAACAGGCTGTGGATAGGAGCAGTGCACTTGGTGTGCAGGGCCACCTTAACAGGACAATCACAACAGGCTGTGGATTGGAGCAGTGCACTTGGTGTGCAGGGCCACCTTAACAGGACAATCACAACAGGCTGTGGATTGGAGCAGTGCACTTGGTGTGCAGGGCCACCTTAACAGGACAATCACAACAGGCTGTGGATTGGAGCAGTGCACTTGGTGTGCAGGGCCACCTTAACAGGACAATCACAACAGGCTGTGGATTGGAGCAGTGCACTTGGTGTGCAGGGCCACCTTAACAGGACAATCACAACAGGCTGTGGATTGGAGCAGTGCACTTGGTGTGCAGGGCCACCTTAACAGGACAATCACAACAGGCTGTGGATTGGAGCAGTGCACTTGGTGTGCAGGGCCACCTTTACAGCAGGACAATCACAACAGGCTTGCCTGGAAGGGACAATCTTAACAGCCTCATTTTCATTCAATACCCATCTTGCGCCAAATTTGAGAAGGTAAGCAATTGCTCATTCTTCGTTTTCAATGCCTTGAATGTCATTTCTCTTGCTTGAAGAAGACCAAAGAGGTCGACACTTGTCATATTTTGTCTTGTAATTTGTCTGTCCCTGTTGTACTGCAGACTTTCTAATAATTCTTTTTGAAATTTGTTTCAATTTCCGCCTGCAATCACCTCACTTTGAAACAAACTCATCTCTGGGTAGGAGCCAGTCAGGGCAGTTTGAATCCTACAAATAAATGGCCTTGATGGGAACTGAACCCATGAGCCCCGCTAGTAATCTACAGGGCTAACCACTTCACCACTGCTGATAGTAGGGTACAGTTATTCTACACATTGATCAGGTCATTCTATGGTTTCTCTAAATCTAAATGCAAGTTTGGTAAAACTGTGGAATGAAAAGCAGTGATCTGTTCAGAAATTGATACCTGGCTGACAAAATAAACTTACAGATGAATCCTTTTGGTTTGTTGTCTCCTAGGGATACGGATAATTAGACTTTCTTTTTGTGCTACTGACAGTTCCCCATGTTTGACCGAGTTCCCCATGTTTGACTGCTTCATTCTGCTATCTCACGACAAATGGTATCAGCTGAATTTGTACCTACAGCACATGTGCCTGTAAATCTAATCACTTGTGATGGTTGGATACCTCAATAAAACAATACATAAACAGCAGAATATAAAAACTATCAGTTACACTGAAGTATGTCCAACACATTAATAATCATACGGAAAGGAGCAAAAGATACTATGTAGACATCAGACAATAGTCAACCTAATTCAGCAATTTTGTTTGAAGTCAGGAAAAAAACTCATTCATGGATTTCCTGGAGGAATGTACAGTCGAAGCCGCTTATGCCACTTATAATGAAGTCAGATGTAACGAATGCCGGATATAACAAAGTAAAAAGGTTGGTCTTGGTAAATATCCTTCTTTAAAAAGACTAAAAATACATCGGATGTAACGAGGTTGGATGTAATCAAATGCCGCTTATAATGTACTGGTTTTGGGGTCCCCAGTGGACGATTATGCCGGTTATAACGAAGCAGCCACCTATAGCAAATCATATGTTCGGGCCCCATGAAGAATTCAAGCTGGATATAATGAAGTGGTTACATTTGTGTCTGGGAACCATTTCTCAGAAATGGCTGGTTATTTCAGTGCGATGTGTATAGCTTCATATGGTCACTTGCTATTCTAGGAATATGGAGGAGTGCCCACATAGCACATGAAATGTAGAGCTTTCTGTGCATCGCTCTAAACAGAACTCGCCTGGTTATATGTGCGTTTGACTAGCTGCATATTCTTACACCACTTCACATAGGCAGATTGGAAGTACACAGTATCTTTTATTGTTTGTTGTATGGTAAACGTCACCTCTGTAATTCGTAACCAATGAAATCATATTCTAACATCCTGTAATCAAAATGCCTGTGATTGTCAAAGCACAGCAGTCCACTCGCGTGGGCTCAAGTTCAGCAACTGTAGACGGAGATGCTAGATGGTCAAGGGTGGGATGAAGGGGAAGGAGGCTTCAGGCTTTGATCTAATAGGCCACTTCATCATGGCATCTGCATGTTTCACTGGTCTGTCGCGAAAGCGAAAAAATTTAAATGATTCAAGAAGTTGAAAGAAATCCAGTAAAACAGAGGAAGATAATAGCAGAAGAACATGAAATTGCACCGTCAACACTGGAACCATTCTGGCTTCCAGACAGAAGAGTAAAAGTCATTATTTTGGAGGTGTGGACACCACAGAATGCATAACTCATTTTTAGGTACCTAGCGAAGAGAACTAAATGAGAAGTTTGACAGAAGTGCTGCAAGTACATGTACTTGGGGCCCTTTGTGTAATCATGTGGACTGCTGTTACGAGGATGAAAAACAATATTATACTTTTGAGATCTTTCTCATCACTTTCCATGGTAGATTTTTTTTTTTCCATCCAGCTGAAACAACAATCACCCTTATCTGTTCTGTCAAAAAATGTGACATTTGAAGGCTTTTTTCCCATCCAGTGTGGCAACAATCATCCTTTTCTGTTGTTTCACAAAATGTGAGAATTTGAGAGATTTTCTTTTTTTTTTCGTCCAGAGTGGCAACAATCATCCTTTTCTGTTGTTTCACAGACTGTGAAGATTCACATATCAAATATTATAACTGCCTTCCTTTAACTGTATATGAGTGATCTAACGTGCACTGCTAATTCTAAACTCTTGATTGTGTACACAGACATAACACATCTATGACTTTAGCGGCAATGATGGAGAACAGTAAAAAAAAAAAAAGAAAAAAAAAATTTCTTTTCCAAGACTTTATTGATACACTAATTATTATTAGTTCTTGTGATTCCTTGTCAAGCTGTGACAAGCACACAAAAATGCTCTCCTGAGTGCATGTATTTTAAAATCACTTGAGTTTATTTCCATACCAGTGCATACTCTGATGACCTAACAGTGTGAAACGGTAAACGAACAGTGCAGAAATCCTTCCCCTGATCACAAAGGGCCATCATCAGAGCTGTCAGTGTCACCCTGTTCAACTCTCAAGTTAGATCTGATGAAAAAAGAATACATGCACATGATTCATTAAAACAGATTTTCTAAAGACACACCATAATATATTTTGTTAAAATCTCTCTTCTGTAAAATCTCAGACTTATGAAAATGATCTTTTTTCAGGAACTCAAAAATCACACCTGGTGGGACATCTCTGAACAAGACTTTCATGCAGTCTGCTGTAAAGTGTTTATGTCTGACATGAAAGTCCCAACACTCTACAAGAACATGTTTTGTAGTGAATGGTACACATCATATGGAATGCACCACAGAACCTCACCTTTTAAAAGACAAGAGTGAGTGTTAAAGGAGTGGCTTGTGTGCGAATGGCACTAGACTTTCTTCTTTACGACTGCCCATTGCACATGGTGAAAACTTTCAGGTTTGGAAGGATTTGGAAGAATCTGTTATCCATCTCTTGCCATGTCTCTGACATGAGCCTAAACTTTGGATATCAGATTGGTGTAAGGGAGAGAAAATCTGTTTAATACCTTACTTGCAGCTTCATGTCAGGTTGTTCACCTCACTGCCTTGAATGCTGGCATGACCGGAACCAGAACAAAAAAACTATGTTCTAAATACCAGATTTCAGACAGGTGTACAGTTTGAAGAATTTCAGCAGCTGAGGGTGTTTTTGAGTTAGACAGTAATGGCTGCCAAAGCAGAAAAGAGTCCAACAGAATGAGGAAATCTTTATACTTTGATTTGAGACTATTTCAACAGTCAGGACCAAGGCTGTCAACTCAGCAGTGTAGATGGCGCTGTCTCTAGGAATGCGTTTAGAACATCTCTGAGAGGGACCAAAGGCAGCTCCCTTTTCAAATTTGGAACATTCAGTTAAAATTCTTTGGAAGGATGGAAATGTGGAACAAAGTTCGGCAAAAAATTACTTGTATGTCAAAGAGCTGGTGGAGTCTTTGCCATATGAAGCCAGATCGAAATGGATCTCAGGTGAGAAAAGCCTATGGTGGGTCATCAGGACACCTGGATGAATCACACACAACTCCAAGGCCTATACATTTTGCAGTGTTCATATGGACAAAAATACAAACTCCAAAGGGTGGAATGCACCAGGGTGATCTTCAAATTTTTTTGTGGAACCTTGGGTCAAAAACAATCATAAGCAGGATTTGGGGGTTCAGAAAAGAGGTTCAAACAATAGTTCAAAAGAAAGCTTTAGCATACAGACTGTAAACAAGGGTGATGCGGTATGCACCCGAACAGAATCAAAGACCTGCATGGGATCCAGTGTTCTGAGGTAGGAAGGCCTGGCGGAACCATTGACTACACACCAATAATCCAGTTCAGAGCAGATCAGTGCCCAGTAAAGATGAAGAGTTTTCTATCAGTACCCCAATCCGTATGTGCCACAACTCTCAGTGTTCTGTGTTTTCCGACAAGTACGACAAAAAAGAAGAGAACACAAAACAAAGTGTGAAGTAACGCAGTTTTAATGCACGACACAAAACAGGACAAGAAATTTTCGGCAATATGCCTTCCTCAGCGACAAAAAAATACAGACAAACATGCACAATACTCCCCTTGTGAAGCCAAAGTGGTGATTGAAGTAGACAGAGGGACAGTGGGAGAGAGGGTGAGTAGAGTTCGAGGAAAAGGGCACGAGGAAAGAGGGTAGAGTAAAGTGAGGAGGAGGAAAAGGAGAGAGAGAGAGAGAGAGAGAGAGAGGGGGGGGGAGGGGAGAAAGAGAGTGAAGAGACAGAGAGAGAATGGAAGTAGAGGAAGAGTGGAGAATGAGAGAGAGAAGAGGAGGGGAAGGAGAGTGAGTGGAGGGGAGGGTGTGATGGTATGTAGTGGGTGTGTTGCATATGAATGAAATGAACAAGAGAAAACAAAATAAATAAAATACAATATGCTCAAAAAAGCATTTTAAATGACAAGGGGAGGGGGGGGGGAGGAGAGAGAGAAGCGGGTCAGCCGCCTAAAGCACCCGACCCAAGTCTGACCCAAGGGTAGGTTGCCCTACCCAAGCACCAAGGGGTGAGAGGGAAAACGGGAGAACCCCGAGAAAAAACCCACTAGCCAGACGCAGCTAAGAGCTGCAAGTCCCCCCCCCCCCCCCCCCCACACACACACACAAAACAAAACAAAAAAAAAAAAGCACTTGCCCACGGGCACAACCACACACACCCACACCCACATACAAGTGCGCATGAACAACCACGCACGCACACATACACACGCCAATAAGCACACACACACAACCACACATACCTAAAAAAAAAAAAAAAAAAAAAAAGGGATAGGGTGGTGGGTGGGTGGGGGGGTTACAATGGGGAATAAATGGGTAAATGTACAAACAAGGCATACATTAAGACATTTGGGTATAGCATAGGGAGGTAGGTGGTGCTATGGTGGCGCAACAGAAAAATAGGCAAAAATAAGAGCATTAAAGCAAAAGATAGATATGAGGTCATGATGAGAGGCGCTAACAACACTCCCAATGACCACCAAAAAAAAAAAAAAAAATCTATACATATATATACACATATATATCTATAAATATATATATATATATATATATATATATATATATATATACAGATCTAGATAAATAAAGAGGGGGGAAAAAATGTAGCATTCAACTTCATTATTCCCACGGGGTGGTTCTCGGTAGACGGGTGTGTACTGACGATTTATTTCACAAACTTTTCCACACCCCTGTCTACCGAGAACCACCCCGTGGGAATAATGAAGTTGAATGCTACATCAAAACTTGCCTCTCTGAATTACGCAAACTTAAATTCTCCCCCAGCACGATTTCCAACCTTACCCCCACAGAAATTCAAGCTCTTGAGTCCCTCCGCAAGAGGGATGACATTGTCATAAAACCAGCTGACAAAGGTGGTGTGGTAGTGGTGTGGGACAGGAACCTGTATATAGCAGAAGCTCTCGGGCAACTCAACAACACCACCAGCTACCAGAAACTAGAACAGCCCACCTCCCAGTAGACCAGAAAACTATTTCAAAAACCATTAAGGACCTTGTCAAAAAAGGCGTGCGCACTTGTATGTTGTATGTATTGTGTGTGTGTGTGTTGTGTGTGGTGCTGTGTGTGGTTGTGCCCGTGGGCAAGTGCTTTTCTTTTTTTTTTGTTTTTGTTTTGTGTGTGTGTGTGGGGGGGGGGGGGGGGGGGGAGCCTTGCAGCTCTTAGCTGCGTCTGGCTAGTGGGTTTTTTCTCGGGGTTCTCCCGTTTTCCCTCTCACCCCTTGGTGCTTGGGTAGGGCAACCTACCCTTGGGTCAGACTTGGGTCGGGTGCTTTAGGCGGCTGACCCGCTTCTCTCCCCCCCCCCCCCTCCCTCCCCTTGTCATTTAAAATGCTTTTTTGAGCATATTGTATTTTATTTATTTTGTTTTCTCTTGTTCATTTCATTCATATGCAACACACCCACTACATACCATCACACCCTCCCCCTCCACTCACTCTCCTTCCCCTCCTCTTCTCTCTCTCATTCTCCACTCTTCCTCTACTTCCATTCTCTCTGTCTCTCCCCTCTCTTTCTCCCCTCCCCCCCCCCTCTCTCTCTCTCTCTCTCTCTCTCCTTTTCCTCCTCCTCACTTTACTCTACCCTCTTTCCTCGTGCCCTTTTCCTTGAACTCTACTCGCCCTCTCTCCCACTGTCACTCTGTCTACTTCATTCACCACTTTGGCTTCACAAGGGGAGTATTGTGCATGTTTATGTCTGTATTTTTTTGTCGCTGAGGAAGGCATATTGCCGAAAATTTCTTGTCCTGTTTTGTGTCGTGCATTAAAACTGCGTTACTTCACACTTTGTTTTGTGTGCTCTTCTGCTTTTTTGTCGTGTTCCAGTAACGCTGCAGTTTGTTTCTTTTTCCGACAAGTAGTTTTCAAGTGCTGGATGTGACTTTTGAAGTTCAGCTTTTGATTAAAGATGACTTCCAGAAAATGTGTCCTCATTTGTCATTGTGGATTTATCCAGATTTCAGGGTCAGCGGTTACTGTCAAAAGTAGTGAAGTGCATATACTGAGTCTTGATGCTTAAAAAAAATATACCTTGGCCTGCTGTCAGATTATATTCACAAAAATTTGGTGTCAAAATTGTACACCAGTGCAGATGGTTCCCATCGCTTAGAATGCAAAGTCACTCAGAAACCTGATTAACAGAACAGGACTGAGAACCCTGGTTTACTTAATTGATTCTGAAAAGACCAGGAGAAAGAATGCTCCCTTGGGCAACACCAAACTCCTGCTCATGGGTGTCAAAAAGCATGGTGCCAGTCTGGACTTGGAACTGCCAATCAGCCAGACAGTTTTTGATAAAAACAGGCAGATGACCTTGAAAACCTAGGTTACGAAGATCCATAAGAATTCCATATTTCCACGTAGTATTGTAATTTTCTAGATCACAAAGGATAGCAAAAACATGTTTATTAATGGAGATTCTGCAGATAGTGGTTTAGGACAGACGGAATGGTCAATAGTAGAATGGTACTTCCAGAAACCTTTCTGATCTCTGACTAAATGGCCATCAGTTTCCAGCTTCCACATCCGATAAAACTGACCATCTTTTCCATTAGTTTGCAGGGGCAGTTGGTCACAGCTATTGAACGATAATTCAAAGGGTTTGTCAGGTCTTTTCCAGGCTTAGGAATAGGAATGAAGAGGGCTTTCCACCAGGAGGACGGGAAGTACCCTGAGGTCCAGATATGATGGTAGACATTTAGAAGTGTTTGGGGACAGCTTTGTGGAAGATGTTTTAGAAATTGGTAGTGGATATCATCAAGGCAAAGAAAAGAATCAGTGCAGGTTTGCAGAACCGATTTCATTTCATCATTTGAAAATGGCAGACTGGAGACTTCAGTGTTGTCTGAGGAGAAGTTACAGGGAGATTTTTCTTTCACTAGTTTTAGTTGTAGATTTTTCAAGAAAGCTTCACATTTACTTGCAGAGGACAAGTTCTGTTTAATGGTGGAAGCCAAAAGATTGGCAACACTTTGTCAGTATTCAGAGCATTTACACGTTTCAGGTGAATTGACTAGGAGGTTTCCCCTTTGGTGTTTTTTTTCCAGGCTTTTTTCTTGCATGTTTTGGACATCAGCTTGGAGAAGAAGTCTAAGACTGATGTTTACTTAGTCTTAACCCAGATGGGTTTGAAAAAAAATCTTTTTAATCTGAGAGGAAAGGCAAATGAATAAACATGAAGTTCACCTTAAAGGTAGGAGCTAAACTGTGATCAGCATCAAGCCGAGACCAGACTCCAAACAATTCAATGGTCCTTGCTGTCAAAACTGGTTCAAGACTCCAAACAATTCAATGGTCCTTGCTGTCAAAATTGGTTTAAAGTCAAACAGGCTGTCCTTGGCATCTTAAAGGATTACACAGGAAATCACTTTATTAAAGAAAAATGTTTCAAGTGTTCTCTGTGTGTGCATGCGTGCGTGCGTGCATGTGTTTCATTAATCACATCTGAATTCACTGATCATATTTTAATCAATGCACTTTATAGCTGAAGTTAGTTAAACTACAGACAACTTCCTAGCAAATAACATTACCCACATAAACGTTTGTTCTGATAGCATCAACACCGATATTTACATTCTGTTGCACACATACACCACCACCACAGCTGTGATGATTTAACATTCACCAACATCAGGTCGAGATGAAAAAGAACAGCTGTAACAAATACATTACTAGAACAGTAAAACAAAGAAGGGGTTGGGGGAAGCTACTGAGGCTACATTATTCTAAAGATTGGCACACACTCTGGGCTGGGAACACAGGTCAGACTTGCACACATTCTCATAAAAAGCTATAATCACTACAAACCATGTCTACATGTGATTTGCTTGTGCAAGTTTACAGAGACACCTGACAAACAGCACTACAAATAAACTACTGCACTCATGTGCTTAATTATCACTTACTGACAGATTTACAAGAATATAAATCAAGTGAAGGTACAATGTTTAAAAGGAGAAAAAATGATAGAATAAAACTTGCACATTCAGGCCATATTTACGATAAGATAAGATAATGTTGCTTATAGCCCAGCCGACCGCAAGGGGCCACATCAGGGCTGTCACCACGTTAAAATCAACTCACAAGTCAAAAAAAAAAAAAAAAAAAAAAAAAAAAAAAAAAACCTTTCACACATCTCTTTAAATGACATCTTCTAGAAACGCACCAGACACTTCATTAAAAATCTTTCTTCCGTAAAATCTTAAATCAGATGAAAAATGTTAATCTCTCTCAAAAAGTCAAGGATCACGTCAGGCGGGACATCCCTGAACAGGATCTTCATGGACTCCGCTGTAAAATGTTTGTGTCTCACATCGTGCAAGTCCCAACACTCTAAAAGAATATGTTTCATTGTGAGTGGCACATGACATGGAATGCACCACGGAGCTTCTTCACTCTTTAAAAGGTAGGAATGAGTAAAATACGAATGGCCGGTGTGCAGCCGGCACAGAACCGTTTCCTCTTTACGACCACCAGACGTAGATGGGAGGAACTCTTAAGGTTTGGATGGATCCGAAAGAGTTTGTTATCCGTCTGGGTATTCCAATCCTCCTGCCAGAGGTCTTTCACATAATCAATAATTTTGGGTTTCAGATCTGAGCAGGGGATATATATGTTGGACAATTTCTCTCTTGTAGCATTCTTGGCTAAACGATCAACCATTTCGTTACCTCCGATGCCAACATGACCAGGAACCCAAGCCAGAATAATGTTGTAACCATCCACTTTCAACTTGCTAAAAAGTTCAAAGAAATGTAAAAGTTCTGGATGCTGAAGGTTGCGGCCAGCTATGGCCAGCCATATTTACGAAACATCAGAAAACCTGACATGATTTTTTCTGAAAAATAAATCAACATTCACTTTTTCACCATATCCTCAAGAATTCAGATGAAAACAAAATTTTACACTCAATATATCCTAGTGACTAGCCTATATTAACATTTTAAACAAAAACCAAGAGGTTCATAGACTGGGTTCGACTTCAAGCTACATGGTAAATTGCCCTTCATAACTTGTTTCATATTATTTACTCATCTTTTAAAGCATGAATTGTCACCTGGTATATGTTTGGCACAATTCAACACTTACATTGTTATAATGCCGTGTTATTACAAAAGAAAAAAAAAAGTTTTAACAATGGAAGTTTCATTAGATTGCCCACCAATCACTAAATCAATTTTGTATACAGTTCAAACTAAACCACACTTTAATTCCATGGTATGAATTTTTTCAACACACTTTTCGTTGTGGTATTCAGTTTTACTATAAGTATAACCAAATTATGAGGTGTGGGAACCTTAAAGGGTGGTAACATTAGACTGCTTGTGTGAAAATTTCCCAGCGAAGTGACAGCCTTTTCAAAAGCCTCAAGTACGCTCTCGAGAACTCGATTCAAACCAAGCCAAGCCTGAATACGAACTGAAAAAAAAAAGAAAAAAAAAAAAGGGTGGAGTGGTAACTTTTAAACTATACTGTGCACAAAAAGAAATGCATATTTTTTTCGCTGAAAATATTAAGGAAAATTTTGACAGAAACATGCCCCGTATAGCAGGGAACTCTGTCTTGAACTTGAACTTGAACTTGTAGGTGCTAGAGGCCTTAAGAGGCCTGTTCACCATTCTAGGTATAACATTGAGATGAAAAACACCGCATGCGTGGAAGGAAGAGAGTCACGACAGAGACTATCTATGTTGATAGCATTCCGGATTATATTTTGTCGGAAGTTCCTGCCAATGAGTGTCTAACCGTGATTTGAAGATGTTGACTGTAGGGGCTGTTACTACGGAGTCGGGAAGACCATTCCAAACATCAATCACACGAAGAGAGAAGTAGTTTCCTCTGATATTCAGTCTGTGATGAACTTTGGATAGTTTCAAGGAGTGTCCTCCGCTGTCCCTATTGGTAAACAGTTCAAACCGTGGTTTATCACTCCGGTAAATGCCATGTATAAACTTGTACAAGTCTATCATGTCACCCCTTTTTCTTCTGTGCTCAAGGCTTGGAAGTTTGAGAGTAGAAAGACGCTCAGGATATGGTTTATCTTTGAGAAATGATAAAAGTTTAGTTGCTCTGCGCTGAACATCTTCTACATCCTGGCACAGTGTTTTGTAGTAGGGTTGCCAGACAGAATGTCCATACTCTAGTACTGGTCGTACAAGAGACTTGTACAGTTGTAGGAATGTATCTTCAGTCAGGAAGTCAAAGGAGCGACGGATGATACCAACAACTCTATTTGCTTTAGCAGTTGCCTTGGCCACATGTTCTCTGAAATTCAGTTTGTTGTCAATGTAAACCCCAAGGTCCTTCTCGACTTCGCTTTCAGACAGAGTTGTGGTACATGTCTCACCTTCGATGTTTACTTCGGTCATGTGATACACAGCATCTGACTTCTTATTCCCCAGTTTCAGGACATGGCACTTTTCAGGATGGAACTTCAGCAGCCATTGTCTTGACCAAGTTTGCAGCCTGTTTAGATCTTCCTGTAAAACGAGCGTAGCTCCTTCATCATCACTTCGTGCAAAAACCTTAGTGTCATCTGCGAAAAGGTGTACAGTGTTATGAGATTCGGCAGATCGTTAATATACAGCACAAACAAAATAGGTCCTAGAACACTACCCTGGGGAATCCCACTCGAGACATTGGCTGTGCTCTGTTGACGACAACCCACTGACGCCTGTTGTGCAGGAAGTCCTGTATCCAAAGTAATATCTTCCCTTTGATACCATGTGCCTGAACTTTCAAAGCAAGTCGTCTGTGTGGAACGCTATCAAACGCTTTCTGGAAGTCCATGTAAACAATGTCGACTGAGCCTCCATCGTCTAAGACCTCAGTCCATGTGTCCAAGACATCGAGAAGCTGAGTGATGCACGACCTCCCCTTTACAAACCCGTGTTGTTTCTCACTGACAAGGTTGTTTTCTTCTAGGTGTTTGACAATTTGTTCCCTTACTAATTTTTCCATTACTTTACAGAGGATGCATGTAAGGCTTACTGGCCTATAGTTATTAGCTAGCATTTTGCTGCCTTTCTTAAAGATAGGTGTGACCCGTGCCAAACGCCAGTCTTCTGGGATTTTTCCTTCGTTCAAGGATTTTCTGAACAACATGGCCACTGGGGTGGCAAGAACATCTGCAGTCTTGGACAAAAGCATTGGGTTTAGCCCATCCGGTCCCGAAGCCTTACTAGTGTTTAAGTCTGCTAAAAGTTTTCTGACTTTCTCAGTATCGATCTCGAAGTCACTTAGTTCTTCATCATAACTGCATTCCTGTGGTTCCGGCAGGTCCCCATCCTCCTCTACAGTAAAGACGCTATGAAAGAATGCATTCAAAATCTCAGCTTTCTCTTGATCCGACTTTGATTTGCTGCCATCCTCTTTCTTCAGGTCTGCTACACCACTCCTTGTCTTGGTTTTACTGCTTACGTATGACCAGAAAGCCTTTGGATTTTGTTTTGCTTGTGCAGCTACTACTTGCTCCATTCGACGTTGTGCCTTCTGACAATCTTTCTTAGATTTATTCCTTGCTTTGGCATACAGTTGATATTCCTTTCCATCCCTAGTCTCCTGCCAACGACGGAATAGCTTGTGCTTTTTCCTCACTGATGTTAGGGTTCCCTTATCCATCCATTTCTTAAATCGTTTGCCAGAGAATTTTGTCTTTGGAACATATGCTGCTATTGCTGAATTGATCTCATCTTTGATTCTGGTCCACATCTCGTTAACGTTTAGGCTACTTAACTCTTTGTCCCAATTGACATCTAACCGTTTCCCAATTGCACCAAAATCTGCTTTTGAGTAGTTGTGTCTAACCTCTTCCGAGTCTTCCTTGCCACTATATGCCAGGTGTATGAGCAGAGTCACATGGTCACTTTTCCCTAAGCCAGCATACGTGTTTAATTCACTAATTGTGTCCTCTCTGTTTGTCAGTACTAGGTCCACAAGGCTAGGTGCTTGTCCCTCTCTGATGCGGGTAGGTTCCCTCTGGTGCTGAATCAGATATGAATCCTTGCAAGTCTTCAAGAACTGGGAGGCTGGATGTCCTACTCCTGATCTACATGTTTCTTTGTTCCAATCAATTTCTGGATAGTTAAAATCACCCAAGATGAGTAGATTCCCAGATTTGGGTGCTGCTGCCTTTGCTATCAGATCATTCAATTTGCCTGAATTTTCAACAGTACTACTGGGGCTTCTATACACCACGCCCAGGGTCAGTGATTCTCCTCTCTGCAGTTGACATTCAATAAAAATTGACTCCTGGAAATCAGAGTACAGATCTTCACACAAAGACGGGTTCATGCTACTTTTGACATAGAGTGCCACTCCCCTGCCGTTCTTCTCAAGATTGTGAAAAAGATCGTATCCAAAGATGGCTATCTCTGACTCTTGTACTGCATAACGACAGGTCTTCGGTTTCACTTCTGTGATAGCTATGACATCTGGTTCATGTAATTCTATCATTGCTTGTAGTTCTGATCTTTTGTTTAATAAGGAATCGGAGTTGGTATACAAACAAACACAAGACGTTTTATCATTCACCAAATGACTAGAAGAGGAAATAATTCTGTCTTTTTTCACATGACTAGTAGAAAGTTTAAAATTATGTACATCTGATTGTTTTCTTCAAACTTCTTTCTTGTCTACCGTTGGTCTGTGAGGGTACTTCCCTATGTTGACGATCTGTCCGTTTCTTCTCACCCATCTCGCTTGTTCGTCCCCCGAAGCCTTGGAGTCCTCCCGTTTCTTCTTCATTTCTTTATACATGTCTTCATCCTGTTTTCTCTCAGATGGGGTCATGTCTTTTCTCACTGAGACCTTTGTACACAACCTGGTGTCCCTGTCTTCCAACTCCGAATCCAGTCCTCCTTCCTTTCTTGTTTTAATGAATGCCTTTAGTGTTTCATCCCTGGCAGACTGATTTTCGAAGGATATTCTTATAGGTCTGATTTTGTTCTGTGTTTTGCTCGTGGCAGAATTTCCCAGTCTTCGGATATCAACTGGCTGATGAGGTTGGTTAATTTCACTAAGAATCTTCTTAACCTTGTCTTTGTCCTCCTCCTTCCTTCCATCAGCAGTCTGAACTGTGCTTTCTGGCACCTTAAAGATCAACAAGTTGGTCTGCCTTCGAGCCTTATCCTCTGCTTCAGCTACCTGCTCCTTGGTTTTAATGGCAACAAGCTTCTCTACGTCATCCTTTTTAAGAATGTTACTCTCCGCAGACTGGTTTTCCTGTTGCAAATTTTTCACCACGTTTATCATGGGCTCAGTGAATTTTCCCTCTTCAATCGTCTTCACCCTGTCACAAAACTCAGTTACTGTTTCTTTCAGTTTGCCAACGTCGTGCTGGAGCTTTGTCATATTACTGATAAATCTCGTTGCCAGTATGTTGCATGAACTGTTGCAATACCAATGAATCTGTGGCATCTTTGAGTTGCTGTCATTCTTGACAACTTCATAGACATCATCCAGTGTGAATAGTCAGACATAATGAATTGACATTAGACTGATGTCTTATTTCTTCTGTGGTTGTAGTATTTTGAATGCTAAATGACGCATGAAATGACAAATAAAAAATATGCGTTTCTTTTTGTGCACAGTATATTTTCCCTACACTTCGGAGAAGTTCGTTTTAAATATACGTGCACATTTACACACATGAATTCTACCTTACCGGGTCAGTCCAGACACTGGCTTGGGGATTTCGTCAGGATTCTTTCCAAGCCCTTCAATGGCACCAACAATCTATGTCGGGTCAGTCTCTTTCAGTGTTGAAGTCCCCGAGACTAGTACTGGTAGTAGTGGTACTGTCCAAGCCGTCTAAGCTGTCGTTACCGTTACGGCTGTTCTGTCGCAGTGTTAGCGCAAAACTGTCTCCAAAGGACTGGAGGCCCTAACACTGGTCTGTCACTTGTGTCACTGTCAGCACGACGTTGCTCCTTTTAACTAACTATAAGTTAGAGACCCGTCCTGCATGAGCCCTCATGTCGTACTGCCGGAGTTCGCCTGCTTGTGTCAGTGAACACTTGTCACGCGAGGCGCACTTCCGCTGAGCTCGCCTGTGTGCACAAAATCCGTGCGTCACTTTATTTGGAACATGACGTTCTGCTTACTTTCGACAATCCGAATTTATCTGTAGGGTACTATCACATCACGTCGCGAGACATTCTACTTGAGGCAATGTCACAATGTCGACAAAATCACAAAGTCTAGTATCAAAAGCCTAGTATTATAATTATAGGTACCAAAAGGTCTTGTATGACACAGCTTCTTTTAACAATGGAAGATTTTACAGAATATATTGAGCAAAAAGCATCATTTGATGTTGTCTACTTAGACTTCAGAAAAGCTTTCGACACTGTACCGCATTGTAGGCTTCTGGAGAAGTTGAAAGGTTATGGGATTACAGGAAATGTACTGAACTGGATCCAGGCTTTTTTGTCTGGGCGAACACAAAAAAGTAAGGATAAACGACGCCACTTCACAAAGATCAGATGTACTAAGTGGTATACCTCAAGGCAGTATCCTAGGACCCATACTTTTTACTATATTCATAAACGATCTTCCAGAATCTGTCCAAAGCAATTGTAAGATTTTTGCTGATGACACGAAACTGTATGGAAATTCTACCAATCATACAAAAATACAAAGGGATGTATACTCATTACAAGAATGGTCTAATGAATGGAACTTACATTTCAACGTATCCAAATGTAGTGTTATGCACTATGGTAAAACAAACCCAAATAATAAATATTATAAACAGTAAACAAGTGGGGTATTTTTTGCTCCCATAAGAAAACCTAACACAGAGTAACTTTTATTCAAGACTGGCACAGCCTTTTAAACTTGAATAAAGTCAGACAAATACATAGACGAACAATCTAATAGTGGGGGAAAAAACAAGCGCAGGCCAACAACTGAACTGTCTTCATAGTAATGACTTGGCAAAGATTTGGACTTAAGGAGGGGGGGGGGGGGGGGGGGGGTTTGAAATGGAGAAATTGGGAACATGAAATTAAGAAAATATTTTATTCAAGTTTAAAAGGCTGTGCCAGTCTTGAATAAAAGTTACTCTGTGTTAGGTTTTCTTATGGGAGCAAAAAATACCCCACTTGTTTACTGTTTATCATTTACTGTTCCCTGCCTCATTTCATTCCGATAAATATTATATGAAGGTAAATGGACAAGAAAATGAAATAAATGAGTGTGAGGAAGAAAAAGATCTTGGTGTTATTTTTGACCCACTACTTTCTTTCGATGTACATATCAATAAAATCATCAATAAAGCAAACCAAATGATAGGACTAATAAAGAGAACTTTCACATACTTGAATAAAGATATATTATTGAAATTGTACAAAAGTCTAGTACGGCCGCACTTAGAATATGGAAATATCATATGGTATCCCTTACTCAAAAGGCAGTCAAAGGCAGTAGAGAAAGTACAAAGAAGGGCTACAAAGCTACTACGGGAATGCAAAAATATGAATCATGAACAACGGCTAAGATACTTAAACTTACACTCCTTAAAAGGTAGACGTATCCGCGGTGATCTGATCGAAGTCTATAAAATATTTAACGATATGGTGGATGTACAAATAGAGGATTTCTTCAAATTATATACTGATAGTATTGCAAGGAAGTCAGATGGGAAAATCTTCATTGAACACTGTCAGACTAATAAACGTAAAATGGTTTTTGGAAAAAGAATAACATCTTTGGAATGATCTACCAACTAACATCAAGTTTGCACAATCTACTAACTCATTTAAAAATCTCCTTGATGTGGATCATAAATTCACTAAATTGTTATTTGAATTTGATTAACAAACCAATATGCGCATACGCAACAAACCAATTCAGAATACTAAACAATTCATGGATGGGGATTCAAGAAAGGCCGCGAGGCCTAGGCTACGTATATCAGCCTGTCCCCTTACTACTACTACTACTAAAATAATCAAGTTTGATTGTGGGCCCTCAACACTTTAGTGTGTTGAAGAAAAAACCTCACATAACAGTAAAACTGAGTGACACAAATGCAAATTAAGTAACCCTTGTCTTACCCATTTGTGCGACTAAAGATGAATTGAAATAATACCGGAAATAGCGGTAGACCAATTTGGTTCTGCACGTACTGAGAAAGGAAAAGTAGTCGATAACAGGCGTTCGCCGCATCTGAGTCACTGTATCGTCAAATTTGCCGCCGTGTGCAGTCCTGGCTTTCATTTCGTGCAAAGCGTGACAATTTCCGGTAGCCGAAAGTGACGCAGTTTACACATTTTATTCAAAACTAATTATCTCTAGTCTTAAGACTGACAGCTAGTCATTTGAAATATTCCTCGTTGCCATTGATAGATCCATGATAGTAAATCCATGCCCTGTGTACATTTCGATGAACTGTGGAAGATCCATCTGTTTATGTCGTCTGCTTCGCAAGATAGCCTACCGCACTCAACGTTTGCGTGCAGTTCAAAGCTTTTTTGTTTTGTTTTGTTTTGTTTTTTACCGCTCATCGATTTATTTGCCTTTTTCAAATGGTATGAGAAGCAGCAAGCAAATACTCCTCTTGTACTTCTATGTGAAAATACCGCGAATCTGCTTTGAGGCCATGAGGTCACATTCAAATAGAAAGGTCACACTGTCGCTAGGACGCGCGCGCCATGTTTTAAGTGTGTTCAGGAAGTGCAATGGCACAGTCTTCCCATATACATTAAATTAGGCTTGAGGAATGCAGTGCGCAGGAGATGAAGCACAGGGAAGGGCGGATGGAAAGAGAAGATGGGGAAAAGATAAACATTGCTGCCAACTGAAAATAGTAAATAAAGAAAGCCAGATAATCATGAAGGATTAACGTTAAAAAAAACCCCAAATGTTCATTACATAGAGAAAGCTGAAAAACTTAAATGTGAACCCCCCCCTCTCTCTCTCTCTCTCTCTCTCTCTCACACACGCACACACACACACAGAATGGTTACATGGTCACTTCTCCAACAGCCCAGGCCGATCTACAACAAGACCTCAACCAGCTTGCTGCGTGGGAGAAGAGATGGGACATGGCCTTTCATCCTGGAAAGTGTACCACTCTGCCTGTGACCCACAGCAGGAACCCCCTCCACTTTGACTACTGTCTGTACGGCCATATCCTGGAGACCGTCACCAGCGCCAAGTATCTAGGCATCATCATCTGCAGCAATCTCAGCTGGGACACGCACATCAACCACCTGTGCAACAAAGCCAACAAGACCCTAGGCTTCCTGCGTCGTAGTATCAAAGTTAGCTCCAGGAAGGTCAAGGAAATGGCCTACAAGTCCTTTGTGCGACCCATCCTGGAGTACGCCAGCAGCATCTGGGATCCACACACAGAGCAGAACATCAGTAAGCTTGAAGCGGTGCAGCGCAGAGCAGCCCGTTTCGTGATGAGGCGCTACCACGACACCTCCAGCCCCAACGCCATGCTTGAAGAACTGAAGTGGCCCAGCCTCCAGGATAGACAATGTACAGCACGCCTATCCATGCTGTACAAGATCCATAATGATTTGATCAGCACAGAAGGCATCAAAGCCAGCCTGCGCCCTGCACCTCCACGCCGACGCCACGGTCATGATCAGCGGTTCACCATTCCGCAGTGCAGAACGCAGTACAGACAGCAGGCGTTCCTTCCTTGTACCATTAAGGACTGGAACGAGCTGCCCCAGGACGTTGTAGAGGCCAAGACCATCGACACCTTTGTGTCAAGGGCCTCCCGTTTCCATTAAAAACCACGCCCGTTTGTTTGTTTTTCTTCTGTTTGGACCCCTTGCATAAGTGACAGAATAATCATCAAGTTGATTGTGGTCACTATCGAGGAAGAAGAAGAAGAAGAATACAAGAACACAACTATGTGACATACATATTTATGATGCACAACACACTCAAACACATACACAAGTGTGTAACTATTTAAAGATTCTCTTAAAAATACTTAAAGATGGTCATTCAAAACTAAAAGAAAAATATGTCAAAGAACAACATTTAGAAGCTTCGGTTTAACAACACACACAAAATCCTCTGAGAAACACACACACACAGATTGAATCTTTAATGAAGTTAAAATCAGCTCTGCATATTGAACTAAGCAGCAAGATTCACACACACACACACACACACACACACACACATGAGAGTTATAGTCTTTTAAAAAACGTATCCTGGAATTCTATTTCAAATAAGCGAAAAGGCACCAGAAACAAAAAGGGGATATTATTTAACAAGATATCAGACAATAAAACAGGTATCAAGAATCTCTACCAAGAGTGGATTTTAAAAAGTTTGATTTTTAGATTGAGGCTTGATGCCTTCAAAACCAAATTCTGTAAACATGTGACTTGTATTTGTGGCCAGCAAATCACTCCGTTCCATCTACTTTTTTTGTGCGATAGAATGAAACCCTACTTAGCTGCTTGGTTGTTGAACACTGAACTGTCGATGTCAGCCTTTGAAGACGTCATCTCCAACGAATCAAACATTTTTGAAGTTGTTCATGGACTGATTAAGAGCCCAGTTGGACATTTACTTTAACGTCTATGTTATTTTCCCCATCCTGGTGTTAGTTGCTTATTTAGTGTTTCTTTCAAAGTTTTGGATTCAGTTATGTGGGTTTTTTTTTGTTTGTTTGTTTGTTGTTGTTTTTTTTTTTTGGGGGGGGTGTTTTTTTTGTTTTGTTTTTTTAAGTTGTTATTTATTTTATCTAGGCCTAATTGCATTATACATACCTACGTACGCCCAAAATCAACACCAACTGCTCGCATGCATACACCCAAAAACATCACATGCACACACACATAACACTTACATACTGTCTAAGATCACTGTTAGGTGGATAGACGTTAAATTAAAGAACGAACGAACATACACACACACACACACACACATACATGCACGCACGCATGCACGCACACACAAACACACACACACACACACACACACACACACAGATGTGTACATTGTTCAGCATTATTTGGAAATTACTTTTTTTTTAAATGGACCTATGGGTCACTGTTTTTCTCTGATAATGCTTCCTTTCTTGTGTAAACAGTAAATGAACATTTGTTGGTTATTTGCTTATTTTTATGGTGGTTAGATAATTATGGTTGATGCTGTGTCTGATTAACTTTCACTCTTTCATCCCAACAAACAAGTCACTGTCCATAAAGGATGAATAATTACTATGCATGACTTCAGCTGGAGGGAAGAATATACATTGGATGAGGCAAGTGTACAAGAGAGAGAGAGAAGCTGGCGGGAAACAAACTAATATCTATGGAAGTGACATTTGATGCATGGTCAAGTCTGCATTATTAGGCACATGAAATAATGCATTTAGACATAACAAAGACCAATGCCCAAACAGTGAACATATTATCCTTAGCCCTCCCCCTCCTCCCTCTCTCCCCCTGCAAAACACATTTTCATGTAAGAAAATTAAAAAATCGAACACATGTGAAGATGAAATGTATGCATGCCCATGTGTGTGTGTGTGTGTGTCTGTCTGTGTGTGTGTGTGCGTGCGTGTGTGTGTGCGTGTGCATGTGCGTGCGTGCGTGCATGTGTGTGAATCTTGCTGCTTAGTTCAATATGCAGAGCTGATTTTAACTTCTTTAAAGATTCAATCTGTGTGTGTGTGTGCATTTCTCAGAGGCTGTTGTTTTCAAGCTTAAAAAAAACAGACTTTTTTCATCAATTATGAGTGTGGACTGCACAGCACAGGATAGAAAGAGAACGATGGCCACATTGATCATGTGCACATCAAGAGTCCCATGAAGAAAATTATGTGGCGATGGACCTCACTTCCTTCATCTCAACGACAGCCAGGCCAAGGCAGTAAGTTGACCTTCACCATGCACTGTCATTGAACATTTTCAGCTGATGCTTATTTCATGGGTAAGTGACATCAACCAGTTTAGATCAACGTCTCGTCAGAACATTGAAGCAGTTGCGACTCCTTTGAAGAGTGCAATTTCCCCACATCATCCGTTGCCCCTGATGGCCTTGCTGGGCAGCTTTCTGGATTCTCTCGACATCATCTTTCTTCAGCTCCTCTATTACCATTGTCTCTGTTTTCTCTTTTGCCTTAGACTATCATCTCCTCTTTTGCTATCGTCTCTCTCCGTTTTCTCTTTTGCCTTAGACTATCACTTCACTTCTGTTGATCCTAGTCCCCACCCGTTGATTTGTGTGCAACCTGTTATTTCCCTGATCTCAAGGGTTTCCTTTCTCATGTCCAGTGCCCTCTGAACTTTCCATTCTCTGCCAGTCTTTGGCTAAGGATAGATGATCCCACAACCCTGTCTCTTGAATCATCAAACATGTTAAGTAACCTTGCTTTTCCCGCTTTGTACCCCATGAGAATGGATTTTAGAGGTAGCTTAAGCAACTGTAGAGTGTAAAGTCAGTATGTACTCGTTGATCTAGGCCTGCTTGGTTTTCACTGCACTAGAGCTGTTGTTGTATATCAGTAGCTGTCAGAGGAGCTTCAGAATCAGCATGAAATGTAGACACAATACCCGTTTGCCACAGGAATCGACATCAGCTGTTCTGTTACCTGATGCTGGCTTTCCCTTGCCATTTCCTTGGTTTTCACAGCATCCCATTTGTGCATTGTTTCATCTTTGAATTTGTCTCGTTTCTCTTTTGCACTTATAGGTGGCAAGCAGAGTTTCTGGCATTTAGTGTGGAGAGCCTGTACTAGTTCCTTGTCTGAATAATCAGTGTAGATGTCCCTAGTACTGTGCTTTGAATCCTGGCCTTGGTTTTGCTACCAATTATCTGCTGGTGCTTGTGATATTAGACCTTTCTTTTTTTTTAATCTTTCAAAGAGCATATGCATTTATCATTTTGACAGATCTAATATGTAACTGTAAGGGGAGAAGGGAAGAGGACTGGGCAAAGTGGTAGCTGCCTCATTGATCATCCCTTGTTTCAGTCAGGGGAGGGGAGCTGAGGACTAGGAAGGATAGAGGTGGAGGGGGGAGGGGGTAGATCCGGCATTTGAAGTCTCCCACTGAGGTTGATGAAACTGCTTCAGGTGGGAGACAGTTCTGGTCTCATCCAGTCCTTAGGGAAAACAAATGAAAGCTTCATGCAGTTGGTTTTACAACGAAGAAAGTACGTTTCATTGTTCAACCGTCTTGCAGGGGAAGGATGGAGGGTAAGGTGGGGTGGGGGAGCTGGTCTATATGTGGATGAATGTGAAGAAGACAGCCAATCACCCAGTTCTCATGTCCTGTGGCGAGGACTCCTGTGGATGGACAAGTATTGTGGACACATGATGTACAGCAACATAGGTTTATGACCCAAATGGCTGCACAATTGTATTTTCTGTATTTGACTATCGTTGGTAGTGTTGAGGTTTTACATATGACAGGAGAATGTTGTACTTTGTATGCTGACTCTCTGACAGAGATGGAGTCCACTTTCGTGGGTTTTTTTTAAAGCAATCCCACAGTTCTGCTGGCCTTGCACATATTGCTGGAGATGAGAGTGTCCCAGCGAGGTCTGCAGAGATGGCAGCGCCCTGTTACTTAGTTTCTGTGACAGCTGTAGGGTTCTGGCCATGGAGGTGGTGTGAGTGGCTTCCTTTTCCTGAGAACTGGGAAGCTTGGCATTAGTGTGGATGGAATGTCCTCTCCCATTTTGCCGCAT
The DNA here is from genome assembly GCA_033310375.1 of Conus canariensis. Lineage (NCBI taxonomy): Eukaryota > Metazoa > Mollusca > Gastropoda > Neogastropoda > Conidae > Conus > Conus canariensis. Next base: position 56,625,036 of record CM065737.1, read on the forward strand.
GTGATCTGAGAGAGAAAGAGAGAGACAGAGACAGAGAGCAACTAACTGATAGATTTACCTGCCCAAAATACAAGCACTTCCTGAAGCATGCATCTCCCTCTTTTATGTTGTTTTTTATTTGATTCATACAAGTTCATAACAAGTACGTGAGAAAACTACCCCAGTTGATATGAAAAAGTAATTTTCTTTCTTTCTTGAGCCAAGACCACAATATATATATTTGAATCCACACAGACACAATGCTTCACAGAACTGCTTTTCTCTGGGACTGGCCACAGTTACAATATAAAATCAGACTAGTGACAGTGTGCTGTTTCACACCAAATGGCTGACCAACTGTTTGCTGATAATAAGATGATGAATGAGTACAAACCATTCATAAATACACACCATTCACCACCAACAGCTGGACAGTTGTCTCCTCATAGTCAACATGTTGAGTTAATTCAAACCATTTGTCCATAGTCATTACAGAATATGACATGGTAGCAGAAAATAATTGTCTACATGCCGAGAAGATTCCAAGAAAGTGAAAAATTACAAGACATGTAATTCAAACCTCATTTCTTTTATATGATCAGACAACCACTTTTCTTTTGATCAACTTGTTTTGTTCAGCCACATATTCCAAAAATCATTCTTTATTACTCTCTGGAATTGACTTCTGAAATCATTGCAAAATAATCAAAGAACTATTATTTGATTATCATAGTTCTGTTGTGAGCACTTGAAGTGTCAAGAGGAACTAAACATGCATACTGTCAGGATCAGTGAATCTACCCCACACAGCTGGTACTGTGAGCATTGTCCATTATTACAGGTGACACACACATTTTCCACATCATGTACTGCCAATGTACACAAGCAGGACAGATGGCAAATTCCTTACAAGAACTGGAACAATCACCGGGACAAATGACCACATCCACAAAAGGACTGGAGTCATTCAATGAGATCTACAGCTCTTGCAGAATTTCAATCAATGTCAGAACTGGTCTCCATGGTAAATAGAAAAATCCCAAGAGACAAGAAATACACACAGTGTGCTGAGGGCTGGACCTGCAGGCCTACACAGACTCATACATGGGGTTAAAGAGAAGGAAAAGAAATCCAAAGAACATCTGGGACAATTTCAGACACAAGGCCACAATGGAAATTGTTACATCACTAAGCTGAATTCCTGAGATTCCATACATTGATAAAACCATTCCTGATTTTGTCACATGTCAGACAAAAAAAGAAAAACAAAACAAAAAAAAAAGACCGACAAATCAGCAAATAAAAGAAGAATGTTTCACGGAACAATTCATTGCTGGAGTCAAATATCTGGAGGCTCAACACAAACTGTTGCCCAAAAATGACAATCCCACTACACAAGAAGCCAAGGTCACATGTAGAGCATACGAAGCCAGCCTATCTCACATGATGCAAATGAGCAAATGAAATTCAGCTGCCTCTTCCACTGATGCCATGAAACATTATCCCTCAAGAGATCTGCAAAACCAAAATTGTGACAACTGTGGTTACAATAGCTGCATAGCACACCACAAAACTGTCCAGCCTGTGTATCCACATGCAGAACAGGTAAACCAAAAAGGACACTGAGGCAAGCGTGCTGGTGTGGTCAAAAGCAATAAGAATCGTCATTCTGCTTGACCTAGATGAGGCAGATCAAGACCTAATAGTTAGCAAAGACAACACATCAGCAGCCCGCATCATTATGACGCTATTGCTCAAGAAGAAGCAGATGAAAAGCTAACTGAAGACTAATTGCAAAGTGAGATGACTGCAGGCGGAAATCTAAACAAATCTTAAATAAATGTTAGCGAACTGCCAAGAGAAACGTGGACAAACGAGTCACAAGACAAAACATGACGCGTTTCGACCTCTTACGTCTTTTTCAGGCAAGACACAAATAAATAAGACAACGAAAATGAACAAACTTGGTACTCAGTTTCAATCTCTTCACTCTTCAGCGCAAGGTAGGCAGGCGTTGAAGAGTGAAGAGATCAGCGCCTGCCTACCTTGCGCTGGAGAGTAAAGAGATCGAAGCTGAGTACCAACTTCGTTCATTTTTGTTGTCTTATTTATTTGTGTCTTGCCTGAAGAAGACCTAAGAGGTCAAAACGCGTCATGTTTTGTCTAGTGACTCGTTTGTCCACATTTCTCTTGGCAGTTCGCTAACATTTATTTAAGATTAACTGAAGACTGTCAGTCTACAATGTCAGGCTGTCAGCATGTCTGCACCAGAAACAAAGAATCCATGCAGTGAAGAGTTTACTAACATCAATAATTAATGGAGTAATGAACAAGTGTGTCCAACCATCAAGCAGCGCATGGGATCATATGAAGACCTGCTGACATCAGTTAAAGGAAAGAAAACTACACTGCTACATTTGCAGAGGTGCAACACTTGGCACACAACCAACAGAACTGGAGGAACCTGAAGGAGTGTTCACCAGTGTGGTGCTCCAGCCATTCCCCATGGAGTTCAGGGACAGGGAGAGATGTAGAAGTGAATAATGAGAGGAAGACCATGGAGAAGAGAATAATGAGAGGAAGACCATGAAGAAGACAATAATAAGAAGCAGACGATGAAGAAGAGAATAATAAGAGGAAGATGATGAAGAAGAGAATAATGAGAGGAAGACGATGAAGAAGAGAATAATAAGAGGAAGACGATGAAGAAGAGAATAATGAGAGGAAGACGATGAAGAAGAGAATAATAAGAGAAAGATGATGAAGAAGAGAATAATGAGAAGAAGACAATAAAGAAAAGAATAATAACAGGAAGACAATGAAGAAGAGAATAATGAGAGGAAGACAATAAAGAAAATAACAGTAAGAGGAAGACCATGAAGAAGAGAATGAGAGGAAGACGATGAAGAAGAGAATAATGACAGGAAGACGAAGAAGAGAATAATGAGAGAAAAACAATGAAGAAGAGAATAATGAGAGGAAGACGATAAAGAAGAGCATAATGAGAGGAAGACGATAAAGAAGAGCATAATGAACACTTTCCATATCAAATTTTTGTCTACTTCAAATTTGAAAACTCATTGATAAAGCTCCACCAAAAAACACAGACAAACAAATCACAAGACAAAACATAACGTGTTTCGACCTCTTAGGTCTTCTTCAGACAAGATACAGTCCACTCAGGACAGCAAAAATGAATGAGCAATCACTTATCTTCATCCAATTCGGCCCGAGATTTTGTCTGGTTCTTTACTTTCTGTTAAAGGTAGTAAAAATAAGGAGTTATCAGAATGATATCCTGGTAACATGTCTGCGTCTGTTCCATAACTACATAGCCATTGGGTAATAAGAAAGAAATCTAAATGACTGTCGACATGGATTGTTTCTCTTCCTAGTATATCTATGTGATTCCAGTACAAATTCATGCCAGACCCCTGTTAATCTAGATTGTCCATCACGTTTTCCACTTACTCTAGCACAGTAGGATCATTGCTATTTCTAGAGTAATTGCACACTATATTTCCCACAATTCTTTTGAGATCCAATTTTCACTGAAAATTTGGGCTCATCATGGCTGAGTGTGTAAAAAGTAGAATTAAATATTCTCTATTCATTATATTAACTGGTACAAAACCAAAATTAACAGCAAAGTTGCTGCAAACTTTTTTTAATTGAAATTCAAAATTGACATTTCACAAAATAGCACCCCCCCCCCCCCACCCCCTCCCTCCCCCCATGAATGTATTGTTGGATGCAAGCAACAACAACAAAAACAAACGAACAAAATATACATATACCCCCATACTGCATAAATTTAATTTCCTTATTTTGGTTTAAAATGTATTCCTGTAACAAACATATCAAGCATGATTTTTCTCTCAATTTACTAAATACATAGTATATACATCTCTTTTCTTTCTGTGAGTTGTCCAAATTCTGACAATTCAAGGATGCTTTGGTTACTTAAATGCTCATGCTGAAACCGAAAATGAATAAGAATCATGCCAACTTTTGGACACATCACCATTAAGACATGTAGAACTGAACCCCTCCCCCCCCCCCCCCTCACCCCCGCCCCCAATAAAAATAAAAACCTGAGCAAGTCATATTCAAACTAAAAATTATCAGCTGCTCAACAAAAGAAATCTTATCATAATCAGATTTGAGCACTGTAATCGTCTAATCACAAGAACAGCAATTCCAACCATAAAATGTTGAGAAAACTTGTAAGTGTTTACCTAAAGAAAAAATACATACAGGGGACATATTCATACACACATACAAGTCATGAGGAACAGGAGTTTCTCAATGGATTATTCTTGCAAAAAAAAGAGAAAAAAAATGAAAATAATGAGAAAAAAAGAGCAGAGGAAAAAAAAGGTATATTATGTATTCTTTAAATATATTCATCTGAACACATGCACTTGCACGCATGGACAAAAACTTTTTAAAAAGTGGTTTTAGATCCATGGCATTTCTGGATACAGCGTTGTATGTATGGCACTGTCAGTCTGCCATGTCAGTACCAGGAATCACAATGACATCAAGCTGAATTCTTTACCACCGGGGTACACAGATCTGCAGTCAGCAGACTTACCCCTGGGATATACAGATCTGCAGTCATCAGACTTACCCCTAGGATATACAGATCTGCAGTCAGCAGACTTACCCCTGGGATATACAGATCTGCAGTCATCAGACTTACCCCTGGGATGTACAGATCTGCAGTCATCAGACTTACCCCTGGGATGTACAGATCTGCAGTCATCAGACTTACCCCTGGGATGTACAGATCTGCAGTCATCAGACTTACCCCTGGGATATACAGATCTGCAGTCATCAGACTTACCCCTGGGATATACAGATCTGCAGCCATCAGACTTACCCTGAGATATACAGATCTGCAGCCATCAGACTTACCCCTGAGATATACAGATCTGCAGCCATCAGACTTACCCCTGAGATATACAGATCTGCAGTCATCAGACTAAATCCCAACAGAGTTTTAACTCACTTGCTACCAATGTTCGCATATGCGGACATCGTACGACGAAGCATTCGCTACCAATGTCCGCATATGCGGATTTGGATTTTGAAAATTCGCGCTGTCTGCATGACGTATTGGTTACGAAACTCAAGAAGGGAGATGATTCCTTAGTTATCCCCTACCAACTTTTCATTCATTTGCACTGTGTGTGTAGCGTGGCTCGCTCGCTAGCCGACGAGAACGAAGGTACCGTCGGTCAGCTCTGCTGCATGAGTGAAAAGATGGCGTCGCAACGAAATGTTCGACACAGTAGGGCAGATGAATTGTTAGTTAGCGTTGAAGACGCACTGGAAATGATCCGGACTGAAGGGTCAGATGTCGAAGAAGACATCAGCGATTCTTCTGATGAGGATTTCGACCCCTACAGTGGGGAGACAGACGTGGATTCCGACACTGAAGTGGACGCTGATAGTGGCGAAGAAGCAGTTGGGCCTCAACAACAAGTGTTTGATTCGGATACTGACGCTGAAATGGGAGAAGAAGTCGACGATTTTAGGGCTGTTTTCGCTGACGATTGGAATGATACTTCTTATTGATTTCCTCTCGATCATCCTTTCACAGGCACACCAGGTTTATTGAATGACTGGCCAGTCAACGCTCAGCCTTTGCAGTTCTTTGAGTTGTCCATGCATTCCACAGAGGTGGGTAAAGAGAAATTATTACTACATAAATTGTGCTATGTGTAAATGTGTCATGTATGTTTTACACACTAAGTGAGCGCATTTTTTGCAGTGATCCATTCATGTATCAGTAGACTAGGGGGAGAGAGAGTGGAGGGGGGGCGGGGCAGGGAGGAGGGGGGGGGGGGGGAGAAGGAAGGGATAAACAAAGGGAATGAGTGATTATATGTACTGAATATATGTGCATTACTCTGTGTGTGCGTGTGTGTGTGTGTGTGTGTGAAAGTGTGTGTGTGTGTGAAAGTGTGTGTGTGTGTGTGTGTGTGTGTGTGTGTGTGTGTGAAAGTGTGTGTGTGTGTGTGTGTGTGTGTGTGTGTGTGTGTGTGTGTGGTGTGTGTGTGTGTGTTTGAGAGAGAACAGCTACACATGTTCATGTTTTGTAACTCTGTGCATGGGTATGTTTGTGTTTCAGGCATATTCTTACTAATATTTATTGTGCACAAATCCATAATTTGTGCATTTATAGAATAAACTGTTAACTCTAAAGTAATTTAGGTAATTAATGTATAATGGTGCTGGTATTATATAAAAAAATCCAGGTTGGTTCTACTTTATAGCTTATAAAAGCACCAAACTATGCATCCATACACATGAAATGTTTATTACAAACAATGGGATATACAGATACATAAGAAAAAGAAAAGAAAAACTCATATGATCATTTTTGTGTGTATGGTTGCAGGTCATGTTGCTGTGCTGAGGTGGCAGGACAAAAATCCTAACTATGTGCTGACGACAGTGATGCTGCCAACCACTATGATGAGCTTCACAACATGGCACCACCCTGAGAGACAGAAACCAGCAGCAGTACAGGACTACATGACAGGAATAGACATGAGTGATCAGCTCATGGCCTACATGCCCCTGAATAGGAAGACCATGAAGTGGTGGAAGAAGTTGTTTTTTCATCTTGTGACCTTGACTCTTATTCAGGGGTCTATTCTCTACAACAAGCATCTTGCAGTCCATGGTTTGCCACTGTGTGTAAAGCTGTGCCCAGGATGCAATGTCACTTGCCATGAGGTTTTCCGCTCCAGAAAAGAATACTGCCAGTGATTCATCACCAGTGTTTTGTGCACAGTGAACTTTTTTGTGTGTTTTTCATCCTGTAAAGACACATTTTTTTGTATTTTCACATCCTCCATCACCTGTTTTTGATCCAGTACTATATCTTCTATGTCTTCAGTGACTCCAGCTGTGCTAGAATGTGATGTAGAACATTTCTGAGCTGCTAAGGAACACTTACTACATATGTTTCTGAAGGGTGCAAAAGTGCTGAAAAAAGAAAAAAAATGGAGCCCATGTTCACCACCAAGAGGGTAAGTAAATTACTTTATTTTTTTTGTTCACATATAGACTAATATGCATTGTATCCACTCACCAAATTTCAAGTGTCTGTCTGCTCATCTATAATTGTGAGAATTTTTTTCCTACCCCATACAAACCCCGGGTTTTCAGAGATTAGCAAGGGGAAAAACTCATGGTATGGAGTGAGTTAAAGTTGTGATTTTATGACATCCAGTCATGATGACACCAGTCAGTTACAGCCTATCAACTGTCACAGATGAAAAACACCTCTTCAGTCTCTATCCTGACAGATTTAATGGCACAGGAGATTTTCCAGTCAACGCCACATCACTTCCAAAGAGGCTGCTCAACTAGCCATCCAAACACCATGACAATACCCTCTCCAACTCATCACTGAGAACAAGGCCGACCTTGGAAAGATGTAGCATCTGGAAGTACACAGAACCTATAAACAAGCCTGCAGATTGAGCCACTTCTTTTATATTCAGTTGCAAACTGAATGGAACATTGCCAGTATGCCTGACCAAAAAGGACTTGAACAGATCAATCAAGAGAAATTATTACAAAACTCCAAACTCAAAAGAATAACCACTTCAGTGATACTGAACTTTTCAATAACCTTAATACAGTGGTTGTCAGCGAGAGCTTGTAGGTGACACCCTGTATGTGTCTGATCAAAACTGAACACCAGCACAGTGACCTGGCAGCAGTGCAGTGTCTTCTCCAGTGGGTTGCCTCGTGACAACCTGATACTGATTGCTCCCTGCTGACTGCCCATGCTGGGGCTGCAACATACAAGTTCAGACACGGCTGTGGATGGTGTGGTTGGAAGGAGTGGCTTGGGAATTATGCCACTAAGGGTAGAGAGATAATGATGATTTGAGCCCAGCCGACAGCAAGGGGCTATTTCACCTCACTGAAGTCAAGTCTCAAAATAGATTAAAAAGAACCACTACCACCACCACCACCAACAATGACATACATACACAATTCATTGAACAGACTTTGTATTGAAAAAAAAAGAGCCACAATTTTGTTAAAATCTTTCACCTACAAAATCTAAGATCAGATGAAAAATGTTGATCTCTTTAAGTAACTCAAAAATCACATCAGGTGGGACATCTCTGAACTAAATTTTCATGAAAACTAATGTGAAGCTTTATGTCTGATATCATGCAAGTCCAGAACTCTACATTAGTGGCGCATCACATGGAAAGCACCACAAGCTTCTTCACCTTTTAAAAGAAGCAAATGGGTGTAAACGGAGTAGCCCGTATACAAACTGATACTGTTTGTTCTTTGCAGCCACTATGGAGGACCAGAAGGTTTGCATGTAAAGAAAAAAGATCCAAGCACTACAGTGGAATCACATGTTCACAGGCTTCTAGAGTTCCAATCGCACGGAGAGTTGTCATTTTCCACATGATGCAGCAGCTGCAAAACCTGACGCATGACGATCTGGTTGTAGGCTTTGTGTGCTATGTGACCTCCTCTTTCAAACTGCAGTCCAACCTGGACAAACAAAACCTGGTGGAGGGCTCTGAAACATGACACCACTTCAACAGTCAGGTACAGCCTGGTGGAGGGCTCTGAAACATGCACACCACTTCAACAGTCAGAGTCAGTACAGCCTGCTGGAGGGCTCTGAAACATGCACACCACTTCAACAGTCAGTACAGCCTGTAGAGGGCTATGAAACATGCACACCACTTCAACAGTCAGAGTCAGTACAGCCTGCTGGAGGGCTCTGAAACATGCACACTACTTCAACAGTCAGTACAGCCTGGTGGAGGGCTCTGAAACATGTACACCACTTCAACAGTCAGTACAGCCTGTGGAGGGCTCTGAAACATGCACACCACTTCAACAGTCAGAGTCAGTACAGCCTGCTGGAGGGCTCTGAAACATGCACACCACTTCAACAGTCAGAGTCAGTACAGCCTGTGGAGGGCTCTGAAACATGCACACTACTTCAACAATCAGTACAGCCTGGTGGAGGGCTCTGAAACATGCACACCACTTCAACATCAAGTCAGTACAGCCTGGTGGAGGGCTCTGAAACATGCACACTACTTCAACAGTCAGAGTCAGTACAGCCTGGTGGAGGGCTCTGAAACATGCTCACTACTTCAACAGTCTCAGTACAGCCTGGTGGAGGGCTCTGAAACATGCCACACTTCAATCAGTCAGTACAGCCTGGTGGAGGGCTCTGAAACATGCACACCACTTCAACAGTCAGAGTCAGTACAGCCTGGTGGAGGGCTCTGAAACATGCACACCACTTCAACAGTCAGAGTCAGTACAGCCTGTAGAGGGTCTAAACATGCACACCACTTCAACAGTCAGTACAGCCTGTAGAGGGCTCTGAAACATGCACACCACTTCAACAGTCAGTACAGCCTGTGGAGGGCTCTGAAACATGCACACACTTCAACAGTCAGTACAGCCTGGTGGAGGGCTCTGAAACATGCACACTACTTCAACAGTCAGTACAGCCTGGTGGAGGGCTCTGAAACATGCACACTTCAACAGTCAGTACAGCCTGTAGAGGGCTCTGAAACATGCACACCACTTCAACAGTCAGTACAGCCTGGTGGAGGGCTCTGAAACAGCACACCACTTCAACAGTCAGTACAGCCTGTGAGGGCTCTGAAACATGCACACCACTTCAACAGTCAGTACAGCCTGTAGAGGGCTCTGAAACATGCACACCACTTCAACAGTCAGTACAGCCTGGTAGAGGGCTCTGAAACATGCACACCACTTCAACAGTCATAGAGTTCATGCATCAACAGACCTGGTGGAGGGCTCTGAAACATGCACACCACTTCAACAGTCAGAGTCAGTACAGCCTGCTGGAGGGCTCTGAACATGCACACCACTTCAACAGTCAGAGTCAGTACAGCCTGCTGGAGGGCTCTGAAACATGCACACCACTTCAACAGTCAGAGTCAGTACAGCCTGGTGGAGGGCTCTGAAACATGCACACCACTTCAAAGTCAGTCAGTACAGCCTGCTGGAGGGCTCTGAAACATGCACACCACTTCAACAGTCAGTACAGCCTGGTGGAGGGCTCTGAAACACGCACACCACTTCAAGAGTCAGTCTCCTACAATCTTCAGAGGTGAAACCCAAAAGATGAACAATACACAAGTCTGAATCACTAATCATTGCAAAACAGCAGTCATAGTACCTGTGTAACCTCCCTTGTTTCATGTCTGCTAACATATTCACAATTCACTTTCACTTTGAAGCATGCTCATAATGCTTTAACCCTTTCACCGCCATAGGCGCCTTTTGGCGACGACAGGGCAGAGCTCCGACGTCGCCATTTGGCGACAAAGTGGGGTGACCTAACTCCCGATACTCTCACGATCCAAGTTCATGAGATAAAAAGCCAGCAATAAACGTCATAGTTGGGGGATGGTCTGGCCCGTGCTCACAGCCATCTGCTTTGTCAGAACACTATTCAGTTCAGTGTTTTATCGACTTTATTCCGATTGTTTTTCCATTCACTATGACGTCACCATCAAGCACTTTACGTACTCGACCTTGCCGTACATTTACCACACATCAAGTGCTGGGAATATTGAATAGTCGGTCAGTTGTTCCTAATACAGATGAAGAAGACCCAATAGTTACAAGGAAACAACGATAGTGAGGGCTTGACCGAATTATTGCAACGTGAAGCGTTGGACTGTGGCCAAATAGTTGGGAGAGGAGGCTGCTGATGAGATATAAGACTAGACGCCCACTTACTACCGCTGTGCCCCAGTGTTTTTGCATTGAGCCAGCCAGCACTGACTGACTGTTCACTGACTGACTGATGGGTTATGTGAGGGGGCGAGCTAAGACTTTAGGCAGTGAACTTCACACACGCTGTAGGCCAACACTTGCTGGTCAAGGTTGAAGGGGGTGTGGCCGACTGACACGTGAGAGGCGAGCCACAGAGACGTGTTGGGTGGGTTTTATGAATAGCTGAAGGGCTCTCAAAGGTTCAGAGACCAACAGGCACATGAATGACTTTGTGTTCATAAAAAATATTACTGTTGAGAGTGAAAGGGATGTGTGTGTATGTGTGTGTGTGTGTGTGTGTTGTGTGTGTGTTCCCTTTTTCTTTCTTACATGTGTACCAGTTAGGCATAAGCATTGTGTGTGCGTGTGTGTGTGTGTGTGTGTGTGTGTGTGTGTGTGTGTGTTCCCTGCTATTAGAGTAGTTGTATTTGTGGCTGTTTCTTCCACTTTTCTGTTGG
>CM065737.1:56641302-56671302 GCA_033310375.1 Conus canariensis
AAGAGGTTGATAAAAGTCACAATAATGATAATGTAATGTAAAGGGATATTTATAAAGCGCTTTACCTCGCGAGAGCCCATGATACCCACACAAAACTAAACAGAACTTGAAGAAGGCACAAGGAAATCTTTTCTGTCAGGTGTGAAGAAGTAAATGTTAGATTCCAAATAAGGAAACTAAGTTTTACTCCTATTGTAATATGACTACGCACACACCATTTAAAACTAATCTATTTGCCATACTCGATCATCTAGTACAATCCATTTTGCAGGCATGAGAGCTGCAACATTAGTTTGAAGATGTGTACATGCAACTGTTACACCCTGGGAATAAAAATTAAATTCCTTTTTTCTGATACCTGTGAAGATGATCAACTGACTGTTTAACAACTTAACAGAAAAGCAGAAAGATCACAATACCCTTGGTTCCTTCATCCTATGAGTATGGCAAAGAGATTAAGTGTTGTATGCATATGCATACACACACATCATGTACACACACGCACGCTCCCACGCACACATGGGCCTGTGCCCACACATACCATATACACATATTCACTACACACACATACAATGATAAAAATGGCACCTCCAATGTTAGGTAGGTACTCAAGGTCTGACCAGCGCGTTGGGCTAGTGCGTAGGTCAGACATCTGCTAAGTCGTAGCCACGAGACCCTCTTCTTCAATTCTCTCATCTTAGTTATTAATTCATTTATGCATCAGCTTTAAATCACGCTCAGTATGGTCTCAAAACTTAGCAGATGTGGTGTGGTGTATATGGACTAGTCCGCATGCAGCGACGCCTCCTTGATGAAACTGAAACTGAAACTTCATCCAAATCTTAAATAAATGTTAGCAAACAATCAAACTCGGCGAATGGCATACTGATCTCATCTCTTCAGCCTGGTCTCTCCACTCAGCTGACAGGTTCTCATTCTATCGTGTAGTCATGCAGAACTCCAGAGAGTGCACTGGCATGAGAGATGCTTACCTCCTCAAAGTCCTGCCTGGACAGACTCTGCAGACCTGCTGTCAGATGGTCCCCTCCTTGCACACCTGAAAACCCTGTGGAGAACACAGAGGGGATGGTGTAGGGAGGTGAAGGAGGGTGGAAATGGAGGAAAGGAGTAGAGAATATCCAAATCTATAGTCACAAGGATAAATGAACAATAATGGAAGAAATAATGATAACTAATTAATAAGATGAAAAATGTGGACCTTTTTCAGGGATGTAAGATTATTGTCTAGTGACCAGCTAAGCTGAGCCAGAACAGAAATTTCAATCACTTTGATACAAACTACAAACATCTATTCAGAACCCAGTCAAATTCAGCAGCCGCAGATAAAGGTACAAATATAATCTATTATGCATGCAGCTCCAAGCTTGAGGTGGTTTTGAGGTATCAGTGGTGAAGTGACATGATCAAGGGAGAGAACTCAGTCAACCATCTGATTAACGCTGGCTGTCGCGACATATGTCGCGCCATTACGTCATGGCCATCACTGGTTGTCATGACATATGTCACGCTGTTGGGTGAGCCTTGCAAGCTTAGTTTTACCAACACACAGATACAAAACTATGGCTCAGAGACAAACTAATTTGCCTGAATGACTGAGTGAGCCCCAGAACATGGATTTTCAGCATTTTAGCTTAGTTTATGGTTAGTAGCAGCTTGTCATGCATAGCATGACTCAACTTGTCTGGCAAACAAAAATGGCGGCGCCTGAGGGAGAACGTGATAGAATTTGGAACTTGCTTGAAGATGTTATTCCTGAATTTCTTGTAAAAAAAAAAAAGTGGGTGAAGGAGTTATGGAAATTTTTAATGAACTGGGTGTGGTGGGTGATAGTTTTGATTTAGATCAAGCACCATGTAATTGTGATTTTGAGATCAACACGGACAATGGATGAGTGCCAAAGGGTGAAAGGAATCTTGAGATGCCATTCAGTGGGAAAGAAAAACTCAGTGTAGTGCTTTCAGATGATCCTAAACCTTTCAAACGTAAACGACAACAGTATGTGCTAACTATAATTTGTTAATAGAGACCATTTCTTTTTGTGTGTGTGTGTGTGTTATCAGCACATGATTTCAATGTGAAAACTGAACAGTATCTTATTCATTCTTACCTGGATTACCAGCATGGAAGACTGGTATACTCCACACTGACCTTCCTTTGAAAAAGGCTGTAACTTATTTCTGAATACTGTGGAACATCACTGACTGGATTATTTGTCAAAAAGCTCTTGAGAATGACAAGCAGGATGTGTCACCTGTTTCCACCTGTTATTTTCACATTCTAGACAGGTAAGCACCTAATCAAACACTCACAAGCACACCAGTTCTGTTTTATATTATTCTTTATTCAATCATTAACAATTTTCATTCTGCATGTCATGTTCAAATACTAACCATTGAAAAGTTATGCGTATTGAAAAGTTATGCATATCATACAAACGTAACAATTTTTTTCAAACTTTCCTTCCATTAATTTATCAGTGTAAGGGTTAAGAGAGAGTATTCTGTTGAACTTCTGTCTCAGAATCCATCATTTTGAAATCAAATTTACATCTGTGCTGAAAATCAAAAAAAAAAAAAAAAAAAAAAAAAAAAAATCCAAATCATTCCAGAATATGTCAGGTAGCTTCACCGAAATCTATTTAATATAAAGCATGGAATCAGTGAGTGGTACAGACAAAGACTGTGCATGACTGCCTTTTGTGGACACTAAATTTGGGATCAGTTGGGGAGTGCATCTTGTATCGATTGCCAGAAATCAACTGTGAGATGGTGAATTGCAACACATCACCATTTACTTTTCTTTTTTACCTTTTTTCCCCGAATGTCTAAAAGTCTTTTCAAAGTTATGATGTGGAATACACATGCTTTTGAAACGCATATGGATCTGTACCTCATGAGATGATACAGCTGGCTCTTGAGATGGACCATGTGCCAAAGAACATCCACGACATGCTCAAGAAGTACTTCAATGGCTTCTCAATGCGGTTCTCTACCAAGGAGTACACAACAGATTGGATCAACTTGGAAGTGGGCATTGCAATGGGCTGTGCAATTTCCCCAATACTGTTCATGTTGGCAATGGAAGTCATCTTGAAAGCAGCAACAAGCAACACAAGACAAACAGACCTTGGCGATGGATACAAGATGCCCCCTCTCAAGGCCTTCATGGATGACACTACAGTGATTTCATCCAGAGAAGACGAGACACGTCATGTGCTGGAGAGGCTGGACGACATAGTTGCTTCATCCAGAATGAAGTTCAAGCCAAAGAGCCAAAGAAATCACGAAGTCTCTCACTGAGGAAAGGAAAAGTGGCCGAATCTGTGGTCTTCAGTGTTGCCAACCAGGCCATTCCAATAGTCACAGAAGAGCCAGTCAAGAGCCTTGGAAGATGGTATGATGATACCCTGAAAGACACACAAAAAGCAAAAGAAACCAAACAGATGTCGGAAGAAGGCTTGGAGACCACTGACCAGTGTGGGCTCCCTGGCAAATACAAGATCTGGTGTCTGCAGTTCATGCTGATACCAAAGCTCCTATGGCCTCTGATGATATACGACATCTGCACCAGCATAGTGGAGGCAATGGAAACCAAAATCAACAAGTTCACAAGGAAATGGCTTGGTGTCCCACCCTGTCTGACTGACACAGCGCTGTACTGTCGCCAAGCAAAGCTGAAACTACCACTGAAATCCATCCTGGAGGAATACAAAGCAGGGAAGATCAGACTTCAAAGCATGCTGGAGGACTCAGGAGACAAGGTGGTAGAAGCAATCAAGCCCCAGCTGAAGACAGGCAGAAAATGGAAAGTTCAAGAGGAGATGGATTCTGCGAAAGAAAGTCTCAAGATCAGAGAAATAACAGGACACACACAGACCAACAGACAAGGACTGGGGGTGACCAAAACTGAATGGTGGTCAAAGGCCAAAGGAAAAGCCAAAAGAGACATGATGATTCAGGAGATGAGAAAAGAAGAAGACCAAAAAAGACTCCAAAAAGCAGTCCAGCAGAGCCAGCAGGGGCAATGGACAACGTGGGAGAATGCACTCCAAAGAAGTCTCACTTGGAATGACACTTGGCACATGGCCCCTCTCAGGATCAGCTTCATTCTCAGATCTGCATATGATCTTCTGCCCTCAAATGCAAACCTGGTGAAGTGGGGAAAAACAGACGATCCTGCATGCCCCCTCTGCCATGAAAAACAAACAGTGGAGCATGTCCTAAGCTCACGTAAAGTAGCCCTGGCTCAAGGAAGGTACACATGGAGGCACAACCGAGTGCTCAAAGAGATTGTACAAGCAGTCTGGGCTAGTATCAACACCACAGAAGGGAAAATCAGGACTCCAAAAGCACCCACAACATTCTTCACGGCAGGAGGTAGCAAGAACAACAGTGCCACTCGGAACATGCAGGCAGAGTCTGCTGGACGAGGCAGATGACTGGGAGTGCACTGCAGACCTCCCAGAATGGAAGAGTCACCCAGAGATCATCAGCAAGAGTGGCATGAGACCAGACATAGTAGTCCACTCTCAGTCAATCAAGCAGCTGATCATGATCGAGCTCACGGTGCCATATGAGAACAGAATGGAGGCAGCTCAAATCTACAAGACTGAAAAGTATGCTGATCTGGCAAACAGCCTGAGGAGAGAAGACTATCAGGTCAAAGTCCTCACTGCAGAAATTGGACCTAGGGGGGTTTGTAGGAATGTCTGCATACAGCCTCATGAAACAGCTCTCAGTTGCAGGAAGGGAAAAAACCAGAGCCCTGAAAGCAATGGCAGAAGCAGCAGAGAGGTGTTCAAGCTGGATCTGGTCAAGGAGGAACAAAAGTGAACTTCATAAGGCTTAAATTTCCCTACAAATATCAGGTGCCCCAGTGGCTCAGTAGTTAGAGTGCGAGTCATTAAGTGGAAAATGAGCATGTCCAAAGGGTCATGGGTTTGAATCCCAGCCATGGCTCGTCCCAAGATGGGAAAAAAAAAAGGGGGGGGCAGCAGAGGGACATCCGGAGTCATGAACCGGGTGTGGCCCAACCCCCTAGAGTGTCAGGAGATAAGGGCCGAAACACTTGCTTGAAGGGGGCTTCTCTTCTGAGGACTCTCTGCTGCCACGCTCACCACGAGTTTCTTTCTATCGGGATCAGTTGGGGAGTGCATCTTGTATCGATTGCCAGAAATCAACTGTGAGATGGTGAACTGCAACACATCACCATTTACTTTTCTTTTTACCTTTTTTTTCCGAATGTCTAAAAGTCTTTTCAAAGTTATGATGTGGAACACACATGCTTTTGAAACGACCAGACAGGATATTGGAGCATAAAAAGGATATTGCGCAAGAACGAAAGGACCATTCATTGACATGAATGCTGCCACAACCCTCTCCCCAACAACTTTGTGGCCACTGTAGACCTGTAAAAAGAAGCTGGATTCCCTTCCCACTCTGAATAAAGTGACCCATCTCTGGACAGACTGTAAAGCTCCACAGATCCTCTCTACAGCAACCTACACATGACCTTCAGAACTGGCAAAAATATGGAATGGAAGGTAACTTTGGTGTAGCTAACGAAAAACAACATATTCCTGGAAAAAGTCATCACTGGGAGGCTATAACTGGCAGGTTGATTCCATTTAAAATGCCAACTTACCTATTATATTGTAGACATATGCCAGCAGCGGCATTACGAAGAAATGCACTCGTTCGATGCGTAGCAGCCAGGCCATTAAGTGTATTGCAAACTGGGGTCTCAGTGTTCTGAACACATCAACACAGTGCAGGCAGTCAGTGTTCTGAACACATCAACACAGTGCAGGCAGTCAGTGTTCTGAACACATCAACACAGTGCAGGCAGTCAGTGTTCTGAACATAACACATCAACACAGTGCAGGCAGTCAGTGTTCTGAACACATCAACACAGTGCAGGCAGTCAGTGTTCTGAACACATCAACACAGTGCAGGCAGTCAGTGTTCTGAACATAACACATCAACACAGTGCAGGCAGTCAGTGTTCTGAACACATCAACACAGTGCAGGCAGTCAGAATTCTGAACATATCAACACAGTGCAGGCAGACAGTGTTCTGAACACATCAACACAGTGCAGGCAATCAGTGTTCTGAACACATCAACACAGTGCAGGCAGTCAGTGTTCTTAACACATCAACATAGTGCAGGCAGTCAGTTTCTGAATGTAACACATCAACACAGTGCAGGCAGTCAGTGTTCTGAACACATCTACACAGTGCAGGCAATCAGTGTTCTGAACATAACACATCAACACAGTGCAGGCAGTCAGTGTTCTGAACAGAAAACACATCAACACAGTGCAGGCAACCAATCAGTACAGTGTATCACAGTAATGAGGAGGAGGAGGAGGTGAAGGGAGAGGAGGATGGTTAATAAAGCAGAAATAATCAACAGCAAAAAACCTCAAGAAGTCTGATTCCTCTCAGTCTGAGATGAACAGATCGAGAATGGCCTCACTGATGGTTCTTTCTGTGATCAGACTGAGGCTTGGTTTCTTCTTCAGCTGAGTTATCTGCTTCTGTTGCACTGCACTGGTTTCCCAGTTACAACTCTTGTTCCATCTCTCATGAAGGAGGAACAGTTCTGTTTACTGTCTGCACTGTTTCCCCAGCATTGATTTGCTTATCCCAAGTTCCAGAGCAGTTTGTCAGATTCTCTTTCTCTTCTGCCATTTCCATGGCAATCAGTCTGACCTTCCCATCACAGGCATTCACTTCGTTTCAGGCATGATCCCAGCTGACGAAGAGAACTGCCGTGCAGAGAATCCGTCATGTTATGTCCATCATAAGACTGTGGTAGCAAACCCCAGTTGAGCTGATATCATGGGTTATGGAAGTGGATGAGTAAGTTTACTGGTTAGTTTCATGACTAACTTAACCAGTTGGTGTACAGCACGTCTCATGTTTTCATAGCCCAAGCACTGACTTCAGTTTGAACTTCAACCTCTGATACTGAGCTTCTGTGTTGACAAGCTAAAGGGCAGTCACCAGAACTGGTGCAGGAGAACACTATACAGAAAAAGTCTCTGCCTTGCTTGCAAAAAATTTCGGTGCATTGATTGACGAAGATGTTCACACACACACACACACAACACACACACACACACACACACACACACGCACACACACATACACACACACTCACACACACACACACACACACACAGAGAAACTCTCCAAACAAGTAAATGTCTTATTTTCAATATTCAGTCAAGATAAAAAGAAACAACCAAGCTAGGGCTAAAGCACCACAGATTTAAGTATGGCCATCCATCAGTCATTAACCACCACACACACACACTTTGCTCCAACACATAATTTACAAACAGGCTTCTATTATATCATGCATCTGTTCTAATTTCACCTCCACTAATACCATCCCATCTCTTGTATACCAACAACTTTTTGTAAATGAAAAGAGAATATCTAATATACACACCTATGAGGTCTTCCTCCAACGGGGTTGAATAAACAAAGGGACTTCACTCTGTCTGTCTGTGCTACCAGATTGTATCCAACCCAAGCACCTGCACTGTGGCACATGACCATGCTGACTCTGAAACAGGGGACAATGTCGGCAATCAGTACACCTGCACTGTGGCACATGACCATGCTGACTCGGAAACAGGGGACAATGTCGGCAATACTCTGAAACAGGGGACTGTGTCAGCAATCAGTATAACACCTGCACTGTGACACATGATCATGCTGACTCTGAAACAGGGGACAATGTCGGCAATCAGTATAACACCTGCACTGTGACACATGACCATGCTGACTATGAAACAGGGGACGATGTCGGCAATCAGTATAACACCCGCACTGTGACACATGACCATGCTGACTCTGAAACAGGGGACAATGTCGGCAATCAGTATAACACCTGCACTGTGACACATGATTATGCTCACTCTGAAACAGGGGACAATGTCGGCAATCAGTATAACACCTGCACTGTGACAGTATAACACCTGCACTGTGGCACATGACCATGCTGACTCTGAAACAGGGGACAACGTCGGCAATCAGTATAACACCTGCACTGTGGCACATGACCATGCTGACTCTGAAACAGGGGACAATGTTGGCAATCAGTACACCTGCACTGTGACATATAATCATGCTGACTCTGGAACAGGGGCAATGTTGGCAATCAGTATAATACCTGCACTGTGACACATGATCATGCTGACACTGAAACAGGGGACAATGTCGGCAATCAGTATAACACCTGCACTGTGACACATGATCATGCTGACTCTGAAACAGGGGACAATGTCGGCAATCAGTACACCTGCACTGTGACACATGACCATGCTGACTCAGAAACAGGGACAATGTCGGCAATCAGTATAACACCTGCACTGTGACACATTACCATGCTGACTCTGAAACAGGGGACAATGTTGGCAATCAGTATAACACCTGCACTGTGGGGACAATGTTGGCAATCAGTATAACACCTGCACTGTGACACAAGACCATGCTCACTCTGAAACAGGGGACAATGTCAGCAATCAGTATAACACCTGCACTGTGACACACGACCATGCTGACTCTGAAACAGGGGACAATGTCAGCAATCAGTATAACACCTGCACTGTGACACATGACCATGCTGACTCTGAAACAGGGGACAATGTCGGCAATCAGTATAACACTGCACTGTGACACATGACCATGCTCACTCTGAAACAGGGGACAATGTCGGCAATCAGTACACCTGCCCTTTTCGTGTTTTGTTTTGCTTTTTTGTTTTTGTTTCCTAAACATTTTGATAATTAAAAAAAAATATATAAGCACAAAGTATGTCTGTGGTCACAAGTTAACATTTTCCTTCTATCAAGCTAGATGTATGCCCATTCATCATCAGATCATTCCTCACACTGAGAAGAACCAATCTAAACAAAAGCAGGGCTCCTGATTCACATACAGATTTGTTTATTTCACAGTTTATAACTCAAAAATACCCTCTGAACACTTTTGGACGGCATCACTTTCACCCTCTATATGTGCATGTCTTTCCCTTTATCATCATCAAAGCTTCTGTGAAACACTGTTTTCTTATGTAAAGAGGCAGTAGAAGTTTGAAAGTTCCTTTAGTGCCTCCCAAGCCGGCAACACACAACAGATCTACAGCCTGTATTTCACAGCGCCAAAGAACTTTTACACCGACATATTTGACTGGACCATTGGGCCATTGTCCGCATTGAGATGGCGTCTTCTAAATAAAGCTTCATGCTTCATCTTAAAAAAAAAAGGATTTGTTCTCTTGACTCACCGCTTACACACTCCACCATCACTTAGGAGAAATGAAGTCAAGGAATCAGATTCTTCTGCAGTGAAGGTAAAGAAGTTCAAGTCACTGCACTTTCAGATGACAAGAGCCAGGCTATGTGAGATGCTGTTTCTGCACTGTTGCAAACTTACAGTCCATGTCAAGTGAGTGATTTAATTAAGGAACCTTCTTGCTGACAAAGGGTCTCAAAACTTCCCAAGATCAGCTCAAACTTGACATGAAGAAGCTAATGACCATGCAGAGTTTATTCAGTAAATTACAATACTGTTATGTCAACTTTTCCTATTACATAGTTATACTATTACCAGTTTTTCCACACAATAAGAATGTTCTACTTACCATATTAGTTCTTTTGTTCCATTCTCTTACTCTCACACTGCATGTGCATGCATGTGTGCGTGTGTGCGTGCATGCATCCGTGCAAGCGTGTCTGTCCATGCATGCATGTGTGCATGAGTGCTTGCATGCGTGAGTGCATGTCTGTCTGTCTGTCTGTTTATCTGTGTGTCTGTGTTAGAGTATAGAGAAGAAAAAGATAAAAACTGGATATGGAATTGAAAATTTACTTCCAGCTCAGCTTTTTAAAGATGTATCTTAAGTTTGACAAAAGAAGGTTGGGAGAAAGTGGGTGGCTGGGGTTGGGGAGGGGGTGCGGGGGGTAGAACTGTCCTGAATCCTGGTACCCTTTAAAAAGCTGTCCTGAAAGTGAAAATATCCTTCATGATGTGAGAGAAAGGGTTAGCATGACCATTAAAATAGCCCTGAATCAAAACCCTGTGAAAGTAAACTTTGGCCCATCAGTTTCTCCTGTAACATCTGTCAGTCTGTCTTAGACTGAAATCAGTTTATGTGTACCTTGACCTTTGACTTAAATTTGGTAGATTTCAATTCCCTTGCTTCTGTATGCATTCACACTCTCTGAGAATAAATGCTTCAGACAAGAATTAATGCTTCTCCTCATCTCATACAATGTAAATGACCATGTAGAATTGATGCCCCTCCTCATATCATACAATGTAAATGACTATGTAGAATCAATGCTTTCCCTCATCTCGTACAATGTAAATGACTAGAATCAATGCTTTCCCTCATCTCGTACAATGTCAATGACCATGTAGAATCAATGCTTTCACTCATCTCATACAATGTAAATGACCATGTAGAATCAATGCTTTCACTCATCTCATCAATGTCAATGACCATGTAGAATCAATGCTTTCACTCATCTCATACAATGTAAATGACTATGTAGAATCAATGCTTTCCTCATTTCATACAATATAACTGACATGTAGAATCAATGCTCTCCTCATCTCGTACAATGTAAATGACTATGTAGAATCAATGCCTCTCCTCATCTCGTACAATGTAAATGACTATGTAGAATCAATGCCTCTCCTCATCTCGTACAATGTAAATGACTATGTAGAATCAATGCCTCTCCTCATCTCGTACAATGTAAATGACTATGTAGAATCAATGCCTCTCCTCATCTTGTACAATGTAAATGACTATGTAGAATTAATGCTTCTCTTCATCTCATACAATGTAAATGACCATGTAGAATCAATGCCTCTCCTCATCTCATACAATGTAAATGACTATGCAGAATCAATGCTTTCCCTCATCTCATACAATGTAAATGACCATGTAGAATCAATGCTTTCCCTCATCTCATACAATGTAAATGACCATGTAGAATCAATGCTTTCCCTCATCTCATACAATGTAAATGACCATGTAGAATCAATGCTTTCCCTCATCTCATACAATGTAAATGACATGTAGAATCAATGCTTCCCCTCATCTCATACAATGTAAATGACCATGTAGAATCAATGCCTCTCCTCATCTCATACAATGTAAATGACTATATAGAATCAATGCTTTCCCACATCTCATACAATATAAATGACCATGTAGAATCAATGCCTCTCCTCATCTCATACAATGTAAATGACTATGTAGAATCAATACCTCTCCTCATCTCATACAATGTAAATGAGTCAATGCTTCCTCTCATCTCATACAATGTAAATGACCATGTAGAATCAATGCTTTCCCTCATCTCATGCAACGTAAATGACCATGTAGAATCAATGCCTCTCCTCATCTCATACAATGTAAATGACCATGTAGAATCAATGCCTCTCATCTCATACAATGTAATTGACCATGTAGAATCAATGCTTCTCCTCATCTCATACAATGTAAATGACCATGTAGAATGAATGCTTCCCCTCATCTCATACAATGTAAATGACCATGTAGAATCAATGCTACTGCTCATCTCATACAATGTAAATGACCATGTAGAATCAATGCTACTGCTCATCTCATACAATGTAAATGACCATGTAGAGTCAGTGCTTCTCCTCATCTCATACAATGTAAATGACCATGTAGAATCAATGCTTCTCCTCATCTCATACAATGTAAATGACCATGTAGAGTCAGTGCTACTCCTCATCTCATACAATGTAAATGACCATGTAGAATCAATGCCTCTCCTCATCTCATACAATGTAAATGACCATGTAGAATCAATGCTACTCCTCATCTCATACAATGTTAATGACCATGTAGAATCAATGCTTCCCCTCATCTCGTACAATGTAAATGACCATGTAGAATCAATGCTTCCCTCATCTCGTACAATGTAAATGACCATGTTGAATCAATGCTTCTCCTCATCTCATACAATGTAAATGACCATGTAGAATCAATGCCTCTCCTCATCTCATACAATGTAAATGACTATATAGAGTCAATGCCTCTCCTCATCTCATACAATGTAAATGACCATGTAGAATCAATGCTTCTCATCTCATACAATGTAAATGACCATGTGGAGTCAATGCTACTCCTCATCTCATACAATGTCAATGACAATGTAGAATCAATGCCTCTCCTCATCTCATACAATGTAAATGACCATGTAGAATCAATGCTTCTCCTCATCTCATACAATGTAAATGACCACGTAGAATCAATGCCTCTTGATATTTCTGAAACGGAAAGTCAAAGGACTACCCCATGAACCTCTCCTTGCAGTCATCAATGAACCTCTCCTTGCAGTCATCAATGAATCTCTCCCTGCAGTCATCAATGAAACTCTCCTTGCAGTCATCAATGAACCTCTCCCTGCAGTTATCAACAAACTTCTCCTTGCAGTCATCAATGCAACTCTGCTTGCAGTCATCAATGAAACTATGAAACTCTCCTTGCAGTCATCAATGAACCTCTCCTTGCAGTCATCAATGAACCTCTCCTTGTAGTCATCAATGAACCTCTCCCTGCAGTCATCAATGAACCTCTCCTTGCAGTCATCAATGACCATCAATGAACCTCTCCTTGTAGTCATCAATGAACCTCTCCCTGCAGTCATCAATGAACCTCTCCTTGCAGTCATCAATGAACCTCTGCTTGCAGTCATCAATGAACCTCTCCTTGTAGTTATCAATGAACCTCTCCCTGCAGTCATCAATGAACCTCTCCCTGCAGTCATCAATGAACCTCTCCCAGCAGTCATCAATGAACCTCTCCCTGCAGTCATCAATGAACCTCTCCCTGCAGTCATCAATGAACCTCTCCCTGCAGTCATCAACGCGCATCAGTTTCCCTGTTACAGGCATGCACTTCGTCATGATGACCAGTCCAGGACCATTCTGCAGGGTACAGTCAAAAGCGGACATTCCTGAAGCAGACAAAAGAAGTTCTGATTGGTCAACATCCAGGAATGGAAAATGACAACACCTCTAGCTTGTTGCTCATGATTGAGGAGAGGACTGCAGAGACCCCTGACTGCCAAAGCAGTTGTCACAGCTCTCCTACAACTGACGGCTCCCCTACAACTACTGACAGTAAACAACTACTCACGCTCACCACAACTCACAACTCCAACATACCCATGCTCCCCAACATCACAGCTCTAACCTCACACACTGACGGCTCCCCTACAACTACTGACAGCTCCCAAACAACTACTCACAGCTCACCCACAACTCACAACTCCTAAACAACTACCCATGGCTCCCCTACAACAACTCACAGCTCCCCTACAACAACTCATGGCTCCCCTACAACAACTGACGGCTCCCCTACAACTACTGACAGCTCCCAAACAACTACTCACAGCTCACCCACAACTCACAGTTCCTAAACAACTACCCATGGCTCCCCTACAACACAGCTCCCCTACAACAACTCATGGCTGCCCTATGACTCACAGCTCCCTACAACAATTCACAGCTCCTCTACAATAACTCACCATCATGGTACAATACCAGTAAATAAAACTCATACTTTCAGGCTTTTCTGTACATACTTTCCAATTTTCCAATGTGATATTATCTCCTCACCTGCAGCTGATGTGAAAAATCTTCAAATGTCTTACCTGTCCACCCCAAGTTTGTCCAGAACCTGCAGAACAATAGACGCCAAACCGCTACAGGAGTAGTCCAAGTGATACAGCTTCCATGAATCGATCTCACTTGTTTCAGATCCTTAAAGAAAAAAAAAGGTAAAAAATTGTTACTGTAGGTAAACCACAATACAACATCACATTTTCTATCTTTTCTTTCTTTCTTTTAATTTCTAAAACAATGCAAGGGAGAATTTTTTTTTCAATGACAATGACAAGCACATCAAAACCAAACAATGTACAATCTACAAATTGTACTTAAATGTATGGCCTACACTTTCATATCCTGCACTGACAAGGCAAGGCAATATTATCCTTTTTTCCTTTTTCCTTAAAGCCTCTTGAGGCTTTGGACTAACAGGTTTATTAATGTCTTTAAAACACAGGACTGGAACAAGAGAGAGAGAGAGTGAGACAGAGAAAGAGAGTACATAATGTCTAGATTTCTATGTCCAAGATTGTGTGCCAGTGCACGAGCACGCTCATGCGTGTGCATGCATGTGTGTGTATGTGTGTGTGTGTGTGCACGTGTGCACACAAAGAAACAAGTATCTTTCATTTTAAACTATGAATATTATTAGAGCAAGTGACTGGGGGGGTGGGGGGGGGGGGGGGGGGGGAGGGCTGTCTTTTTCAGTAATCTGTTTTAAACTTCATATCTCTCTCTCTCTCAGAGTCGGACCACATGTCCACACACACACTCCAACCCACACACCTATCCACTCACACACATACACACAGATACGCCACCACACACACACACACACACACACACACACAGATATACAAACACACACACACACACATCTATAAACTTCATCAACTCCATGGCTGTTAACAGATAAAAACAATATGAAATGAAAGCCAAAGAAACATCATTACCAGGAAACGTGGGTCCAATAAAACGCATATTGTTCTCCACCAGTCTCTGGATGCATGGCTCAAAGTCAGCCGCCGATCCTGGAGTTCCATGTACACCCACCACAGTGGGTTTTTCACCACTGCCCGGGTGGGTATCAATCACCGAGATTTCAAAGTCAATGATCTGACCTTTGGTTTGTATACTCTCTTGACTTACACCCACTTTGTGGACATGATAAGGAAGACCAGGTGCACAATGCTTCATTGTTTGTGTGGTTTTCAGCTGACGGAAACTTGTGTATTGTTGACAAAAATGGTGTTTGTTGAAAAGTTTACCTGGAGTGATTTTTGATATGATAAATTTTACACACTGTCCTGAAATGTTCATCTTGAAGTGTGGTCGTTGTGTGATTTTTATTTGTATTAAGTTCAACAATGAAGATGTGTACTCAAACTTAGTAATTTTTACCTTGGTGTGATTTACTTCCATGAAAACTTAGGACCATTTTAGATCAATGTTTTTTCTGCATCACATTGTGTCCCTTTACAAAGATGCTATACTCTCCATCACATTATCTCCCCTGTACACATACATACCAGATTCCTTCTGGTGCTGATCAAGCGTTTGCAATTCTCAAGCATCTGTCAAGACTATACTGTTAAGAATCAGAGACAATACTCCAATGGAACTTGCTGTGGATTCATTTTCCTGGTATACAGTAGCTTTCCTATTTTTCCTATTTCAAATGATTCTGGTATCACTTCCTAGTAACCCTCCTGCTGATCACAATATGAAGTGTGTAGATGTTCAGTTATCAAAGAAAGGCTGTCATGATGAATATCTAAAGGCAGTCCTGAGAATCTGTAGACAGTAAAGATTTAGACATGTACACTTCACAGCACAGATGTTGAATGGAGGAAGTAAAGCCAAGGTGACCACAAGAATGACTCTGAGATGACTTGGACACTCATCTTGGCTTGGCACTGCAGTGCCACCACTGTTCTCTACTGCAGTCTTCTTTCATAATGTATTCAGCATGAACCAGGTCTAGGAGTCACAGACACCTGTACTTACCATCCATAGATCAACCCATTCAATACTATGGCACAACACTGTATGGATGCCACTGAACACCATTCTCAGCCTGTGCCCAAACAGGATTCGGGTGAAGTAACTCCTTCATTCAGACCAACTTATCCATTAAAAAATGCATTAAACTGATAGGAAAGGGACATAACTTGCACAGAACTTTCTTCCATCTAGGCAGGAACTTTCAGCTGATTAACCGGAACAATTAGTATGTTGCTTAAGCTTATATTAGAGAGCGGAGTAACCCAAAGAACAAATAATGCTTTTATTTGTTAAAGCATCAAAAGTTTGTAAGAGTATCATATAATATGAATACTTATAACTGATGTGCAAATCATCTTTCAATAACCATTTTAAATATTGTTAGCCTGTCAATAAAACCAATTTTGAGATATGTGAGTGCAAGTGAAGTATCCCTTTGTTCAGGCTGATCAGTCCAAACTGGCGGAACAGGAGAAGCTGCCAAGGCTGTAGTTAAAGGGTTGAAAGAGTTAAGCCGTATCTTTGAGTTCTGACCAGAAGAACCAGGGTTTTCTGGCACATATATTGCTAGGCCGACTGCCCCTTAGTACACCACGGGTTCTGGCTTACCATCCAAACCACCAGTGTGCCTATACTTGACTGTTTTATTCAACATAGTCAAGTCCATCCAACTGCAAACTGGCAACTTTCAAAGACAGAAATAAAGGAAACAACAGCCTGTCCCTGCTTCTGCTCCAAACTTCAATCCTCCACATGTTTACATACCTATGTATTGATAGACATAAACATGACAGCTTACACTCACATGGCAAAAACTGACCGAATGCAAGAGTGACTGTACTGATGGCTAGTGATCCTTAACTGAAACCCTTCACACATTACTTAAACGCCAACGGTCATGTCACATTCTGACTTGTAAAAAGGTATTACCGAGAGAATTTACAGTAGCTGTTGATAAAATACTACGGATGTACTTTTTGTTTTCGCAGAAAAAAAAAGATGTTTGTTCAATTTCGTGCAATACCTTCTGAACAAAAAGCCGGTAAAGTCCTATTTTAGTGGCCCTTATTTCTGACCACGTTATCCTCGTCTTTAATTCTATTCATTGCTTAAATTAAGAGTAATCTTTAAAAAATTTGTGGCTTACTTTTTGGCGTTTGTAACCATTTCCGTCAATAACATCTCGTGCTGCAAAACGACCGCTAACAGAAATATTGAACGACCTTTGATCAGTACGCAAACGTGGGGCACATCTTGCTAAGCAGACGACACATTTAACGTACAGAGTTACTATACTTTTAGTTTCGCTGAGGGTCTGCAGAACTTGTAAGCCTACAGATTTTGCTTTCGTACCCTATCTCCATGTTCTTTGTACTGGGTAGATTTCTTTGTACTAGGTAGCTGAGTGCACAAGTCAAATTATTAAAAAAGATAAAAAAGTAAAAAAAAAGTAAAAAATAAAACTGTGGCAGCTCCGTGTTATCGGGAGTGTCGTCTGCTTCAGAAGTTTTCAAACCTTCAGCGTACATGTAAAAACCCTCAGTTTGTTATAGTCTCCATTGTTCATCATATATTTTTCAATCTTTTTCACTATGCCATGGGAAAACCAGTTATTGTCACTGACTTGAGTGTCAAACATAAGACTCATACGATGGCATTTATCTATTGCAGGATAAGACAACTCGCTTATGTCCTGATTATTTTTCCACGAACACAAAATCAAAGATATTTGACTATTGATCTTTTTGATGGAGATCCAATTCATTTACACTCTCAAGAAATACATTGGTTGGATGATCATGTATGTAGCAACCTTCATCAGCCCAGTCAATATCTGGGTGATAAAAGTCTCCAACAATAATAATAGATGTGATCATATTCAAAGCCTGGTTGTCGTGATGGGGGGCACTCGATAGATCCCCGTCTCGATGGATCCCCGTCTCGATAGATCCCCGTCTCGATAGATCTCCATCTCGATGGATCCCCGTTACTGTTTTTGGATCTACCGAGACGGGGATCTATCGAGATGGGGATCTACCGAGATGGGGATCTACCGAGACGGGGATCTATCGAGACGGAAATTCGTTCACATGTAGTGGGGGATCTATCGAGACGGGGATCTACCAAGATGGGGATCTACCGAAACAGGGATCTACCGTGACGGAAATTCCTCCTCATGTAGTGGGGGATCTATCGAGACGGGGATCTATCGAGAAAAAAAATGTTATCCTTCTTTCCTCGAATTTAAAAAAACAGAGAAGGATGAAAAAGCTCAAATTCTGGCAACTGTTACATGCATAAACAGCAGAGAGGAGACCTGTTGAGAAGTCTTCTAAAGTTATTAGATGGGGAGGGGGAGAAGAAAGGATGGAAAGGGACAGCAGGAGTTGGAGGGAAGGGAGGGGCAAGGCAGAGAGAGTGGAGGGGGGAGCCTTGTGATCCTGGTTGATGTGTTCTAGTAGTAGTAGTAGTAGTAGTAAGGGGACAGGCTGATATACGTAGCCTAGGCCTCGCGGCCTTTCTTGAATCCCCATCCATGAATTGTTTAGTATTCTGAATTGGTTTGTTGCGTATGCACATATTGGTTTGTTAATCAAATTCAAATAACAATTTAGTGAATTTATGATCCGCATCAAGGAGATTTTTAAATGAGTTAGTAGACTGTGCAAACTTGATGTTAGTTGATAGATCATTCCAAAGATGTGTTCTAGTTAAGGAATTGTGTCAATAAAGGCCACAAGCCCCAGTCAGAAGGGTCTGACAAAAGATCGTAGCCCTCAAAGGTCTGGAGGCCAGCCACGGTCACCCCTGGTCACTTCTGACTCA
Source organism: Conus canariensis (assembly GCA_033310375.1). Taxonomy (NCBI): domain Eukaryota; kingdom Metazoa; phylum Mollusca; class Gastropoda; order Neogastropoda; family Conidae; genus Conus; species Conus canariensis. The sequence goes on from CM065737.1 coordinate 56,659,825, forward strand.
GTTTAGTCAGCAGAATTGATCATGGATTATTCCCATTGACCAGAAATTCAAGTTCCCTCGGAGTCGGAGAAATGCTTGACCAGCTGAGCTGGACATCACTGGAAGATCGGCGAAGAAGAACCCGCCTGACAACAATGTACTAGTACCACCATGGTGACATCACAATCGAGACAAACCAAGTGCCAAGACTCCTGAAAACTGGATGCGCCACTCGGCATTTCCACGAACACCAGTATGTCATGGAGTCCAGCTGCAGAAATTACAGAAAATACTCCTTCTTCCCCCGCACCACAAAGGAGTTCAATAAGCTCCCACCTGAGGCAGTTCAATCAGCCTCGGTGGTGGACTTTCAGTCCTACCTCTGATCCACCACCCCCACCCCCCCCACTCCCCCACCCATCCCCTCCCACCCCATGCTTAGAGTACAATACCCTCCCCACCCACTCCAAAGTAGGGCCTGCCAAAGTACGGCTAGTACGAATAGTGAGTGTGGTGGCCCCCACTTTCCCCTGCCCACTGTCCATGCAGTTAGATAGTGAGCACTGACTGCATCAATTGACCCACAACTCCCACAGCAAACTGGAACCCCTTTTATAGATGCCAGAATCTTCAGCTTGTTGAAGGCAGGCAGATATCTAAGAAGAAGAAGAACATTAGTTGTTGTTTTTAAAGACTCTTTAGCAGCTTTGACGGGGGTGCAAGTCGAGCTGCCGAGTTCAATCCCTTGTGTTCATGCCATACAGGGTGCGAGTGCCAAGATGGGCAATCACTGAAGACTCCATAAAGAGCCTGTAGAGTCCTGTCGATGATTGCAATAGCAAAATGTGTTTCATATCAGCAACTGCTTTAAGGTTTTTAAGATCAAAAGAAATTTAATGATCTTGAGGTTTAGAGCTGTGTACAACACTGTATCTAAATAGGTATATTCCAAAACAGAATTTTGATTTGGTGTATCTAGTGGATGATTTATTGCTTTGGATACATAAACAGTGTACAGAAAACTCAACAACATACTATGTAAAGCTGTCGGTGAGGCCGAAATTCATTTTGTAGTTTGTTGTCTGGAATTTCAGGATCCAAGACATCATTTAGTTCATCCACGTTTATAGCATTTCAAATTGGTTTAAACAAAAGCTACCAATGGATGCTAAAAATGAATGCACAATGAAGAATTCTGTCCTTTAAGAAGACAAGTGTATTCATCTTGACAGATGATCAAATCAATACCACATTTTGTCATGTTTATGAATGCCTCTGTTTGCCATGATCAAATGAATGCACATCTTTTTTTAATGTGTGCAAATGATACTGTTTTCCATGCAATAATGTTTGCTTTCCTTTCTCTTTTGTGCATGCATTATGGTAATAATGTTTGGTCACATCCCTTTATATGTGACCTTGGCCTTATTAAGTAATCTCTCTCTCTCTCTCTGTACCCTATGTTAACACATTTTGCTATTGCAATCATTTGTCAGTGGTGCAGACAGCAACTTATTTGTATTGAACTGTGTAAGATCTTGCCATTCTTTGTTGCTCTTTTGTGTATTTGCCTTGATATGTAATGTTTTTTTTTTCCTTTTGCCAAAGAACTGGGTGCACTAAAGCATTCATATGCTTATCTCATTACCCTGGTAAAATAAAATTTCATTTGGTTTCGTGTGTGTGTGTGTGTGTGTGTGTGTGTGCGTGCGTGCGTGCGTGCGTGCGTGCGTGCGTGCGTGCGTGCGTGCGTGCGTGCGTGCGTGTGTGTGTGTGTGTGTGTGTGTGCGTGAGAGAGAGAGAGAGAGAGAGAGAGAGAGAGTTCTCTGTTATTTTTGCACCACAGATACAAACAGACACAAAACTGTTATCAATGATAACTTTATTAAAAATAAAACAAAACAAAAATGCATATAATGGCGAATCAGATGAAACTATGGGGAGAATGCTAGATCTTCACCATGAAATCTACAGCAACATAAGTCTTGTTAGAACCATAACCTTTTTAGTACTATCCCTTTTAAAATACTCTCTTGAAATCTACTGCATAATGATCAAGGTTTAAAACTATTTCTACTGTAAGAAAGCCATGAAATTCTTACCAAAATAATCCAGCCTACAGTAGCATTATTTCTCATTAAAGTAAAATCTATAGCAAGACAATTAATTTAAAAGAACTATTTCTAAATAAGCTGTAAATCTTCTGCGAAGATAGTCAAGCCTTTATTAGCTCTATCACTTTAACAAAAAAATCATAAAATCTACAGTAGGATCATCACATTTTGTCAGTACATCTCTTTTAAGAGAAATAATGAAATATATAGCAAGATAAATGATGCCTTTATGGTTTCTCTGTTGTTTAAAAACTGCTGGCTTGACCAGTCCATACCAACATTTTTTCTTCTGACCAATGGAGGCAATTCTAGAGTTATCAGAGGGTGGAAGAAGCACACAGGTGCTGGATTACACAGACGTTATTGCATTATGCACCTATGCAGATGCTGGCATTCAGCAAGCCGTGGGGGGAAAAGCTCAGACATTTCCTCTTTTTCCATCTGTAAGAGTCGAATCATTTGTGCACATTGACAGAATACATGCTCAACTAATGTCTATTAACAGATGAAAACAAAACAAAACAAAATCCTATTTGCTTCTGATGTGAAATAAAACTGTAGTTTTGTTTCCGCCACCTCAACTTTTAACAGTACACACATCTTTTTTACATTAACAGACTGAAACCTCAAGAGAAACACATCCATTTTAGTACTGTTCAAAACATCAATCATCAATCCATATTCATTGAGCAAATACAGTGTGACTGTGCATGTTTGGTATCAACACCAATCGATCTCCTCATTTCTCAGAAAGGACAGGAAAATTCCCACCTGACTCAGAGAAAAACATTTTAACAAAATAAACAACAGCCATAAAATCCAGTATCAGATCTTCACTCTTCCAGTTGCTTCATTCAAAGGTACCGAGAACAATCATGCTTGTATGTCCCATGTTCAACATGAAAGCCACCCAATCTAATCAACCATTAACTTTCAGATGGACCGAGAATAATCATGCTTGTATGTCTCCATGTTCAACATGAAAGCCACCCAATCTAATCAACCATTAACTTTCAGATGGACCGAGAATAATCATGCTTGTATGTCTCCATGTTCAACATGAAAGCCACCCAATCTAATCAACCATTAACTTTCAGATGGACCGAGAACAATCATGCTTGTATGTCCCATGTTCAACATGAAAGCCACAATCTAATCAACCATTAACTTCCATTCTATCTGTAAAAATTCATACTGGATGATTTTTTTTTTTTTTTTTTTTTTTTTTTTTTGGTCACTGTTAACAGCATGATGTGTTTTCAAATGCAACGTGAACATGAAAGAAGTATTAAAAAAAAACTTTTAAAAAAGAAAAACAGACCAATTAATTCCCAACACTCAGAGCTGGTAGAATAATCAGTGGCATATTTATATAACTGTTTTCAGTTCCAGGGATATCTGAACGATTGAGATATTTAAAACATATGCAATGGTATGTCATATCCATAATGATGTTCAAGCGAACGTTAAAAACATTGAGATCAAAGTTCAGTATCACATTACTGTTCAAATCTATGATATGTTGTTTAAAATGAACAAAACTGGAAAAAGCAGGTCATTATGAAAATGAAATTTGAAAACATTTGAATGATCAGACTTGCATACTATGAAACAACAAAAGTCCATTTATCTCGTGTCTGACGAGTGGGAGTGATCTGCATCAGTATACAATATTTCACCATCAGAAAGAGGATACCCTGATATCAAAAGACTCCTATATAAATGTTACAAACGGTAAATGATCTAAAGGATGATATTCATCATAATACAGAATCGAAAGGATCATAGTGTCACTGAATCAGCTGTCTCACTGACAGGAATGACAGACATACAGTCATTTCATCCTGAAGGTTGACAGGAATGACCGACATACAGTCACGACATACAGTCATTTCATCCTGAAGGTTCAGAGTTCCAATCCCAGCTGCATACTATGGTGAAGTATTTCCAAACTCCCACCAGCTCTGGAAATTCTGATGACCCTCCCAGTTCAGCATGTGTCCAGATATACCTGAACCTGAAACCCCCTGGAGACTGTATACACACAGAACATCACAGCATACTTCCTACACAGAACTGGTCATCTGTTTTAGAGGACTTCAGGCGATGGAGACACAACCAGCATCCACCACCTCAATAATGGAGCATGGCTCCCTTAACAAGAAGGAAAAATAAGGCGTGAAGAGGGAGAAACAGCTCAGAATGCAGAAAACAATCCTCTGACTGAGCATGGCCCGTTCTGACCATTTGGTTGCGGTGGAGCGATGTGCTAGTCACTATTGGTCAGTCATTTCCATAGGATGGGAGACAATCCTCTGATGGTTGCGGTGGAGCGATGTGCTAGTCACTATTGGTCAGTCACTTCCATGGGATGGGAGACAATCCTCTGGTGGTTGCTGTGGAGCAGTGTGTTAAGTCACTATTGGTCAGTCACTTCCATGGGATGGGAGACAATCCTCTGGTGGTTGCTGTGGAGCGGTGTGTTAGTTACTATTGGTCAGTCACTTCCACGGGATGGGAGACAATCCTCTGACTGAGCATGGCCCGTTATGATCTTTTGGTTGCTGTGGAGCAGTGTGCTAGTCACTATTGGTCAGTCACTTCCATGGGATGGGAGACCCGGCCAATAGATCAAGTCTCCATCTCCCACTGTTTGTCATGACCTCTTTCACATCACACATCGCATCCTTCATCTGAAGCCGTTCCATTTGTAGGCCCTGTAAACCCTGGATGGTTATCTTTCATATGCAAGTAGGCCCTGTAAACCATGGATGGTTATCTTTCATATGCAGGGAAATGATCTGATGTCAAAGTTCACCTGTCAGAGGACTGCAGGACCTGAGCACAACACAGCTCTACAACAGTCTGCTGCAGAACACCTTTCCTTTCCCCTGTGCAAAGGGAGATTACTGGTGATCTGGCTCTGATTCCACATTCTTACAGCTTGACACTACAAAGACATGATCACAATCAATTAAGGCAACAGCGATGAGGAGCACCTGCTGAATTTTGTACAATGCTACAACAGTGAACTAAAACATCAGGCAGACAACAAGAACAAAGTACTGTAAGAAACCTAGCAAAATCAAAACTTAAGAACAAAAATCTGTGGAGAAATACCTTCACTGAAAAGAAAATCTGTATGCCCAGTGCTTTTTACATAAAAATGAAAGAAAAAATCAACGGATGTACTTTCATCTAAACACAGCTGTCTATACACCCTAGCTTTAGTATGGAAAGAGTTGCATGTGTCTGTTCTAATTTGGGAGCAAAAATAAAATATGTGCAAAAAAAAAAAAACCTGTTGTACAAGAATATCTGTATACACATGAAAAACTACAACAAAAATGACAAATGTTGTACACACACACTAATAGAAATGTCACGCTGAATTTTCACATAAGAACAGCAGTAAGCATGTATTTTCTTATGTAGAATAGCTGTGTGCACCTTTCACATTAAGAATGCATATATTCATAGTATTATTCTTTGTGGAGGTGATGGGGACGGTGGTGGTGTGAAGCAGTCAAGAGGTGGCTCAGTCAAAATGAAATCACACATGAGTGCAAGAAGGCATTCAAGGTCAGAGGATGCACGCCTGAAAGGAAATAAGCAAAAAATGAGGGAACAAGAGAAGGTCTGCATATTGGACGGAATTTTTCACATAAGATGAAAAAAAAAAAAAGTTCAAAGGTTTAACAATTCAACCAGATACAAATCTGCATATTCACTCCCAGCAAAATGCATGCCTAAAAAAAAAAGAAAACATACATGTAAATTGAGCAATCTTGTATGCATACAAAAACAGCTACATCTTTTATGTAGCCGCATGCTGCAAAGAGGACTGTAGATATCACTGTGCAAAAAATGCTGTAGAAATGTCAGGGGAAAAAATGCTGTAGATACACAGAAGAGTTGATTTCTGATTAACCTTCTTTGCATGTTTGTTGGCAACCATGTGCAAGCAATATAACAAACATCAAGCAAAAAACAAATATGCCACTCAAAACAACATAAAAGCCAGTACAGTTGAACAGTATATTCTTGAAAAACATAAAATATCATGTTAATAATGTATCTCTAGGATATACACTAACCAAAGGTTTGAGAAAAAATATTTATAGCAAAATGCACAAGTTGATTATAAGTTCAGCAGTTGCAGGTAAGAAAATATTCTTTGGAATTTCTTCCTGAATGTAAATTTACACATAACTTGAAGAAAAAAAGCCATGGGTGTACATGAGTATATCTAAAGAAGAGAAATGGGAATGTACATTGAAAATGTATGTACCAACATCAAGTGAAAGTTAAACAAACTACGGACAGTAGGCTCACACCTGTGTAATGCCCTTTTCATCATTGTGTAACTTTACAGTCAAAAGTGGCACAGTTTGTTTTGAATTTTGTCTGTATTAGTTTGTGTGCTAAGATTGAAATCAAAGCAATCTGAAAGTGATGGGGTCATTAGGCTGGTAACAGGCATAGCTACCAGCATTCAGCTTGCTAATAGCTGTGATGATAGAAATCAACAAAAAAGGCTGCATGAAAATAATTTAGAGACTTGCTTTGTCACTTCTGCTCATCAAGTGTACTGTGCTTTTACAATCCACAAACAGTAAATATTTACGTAACATTCATCATTTAGTACTGTTCAGTGGGTACTTTTCATCATCATCATCCGATATTTTATACATACCATGCATACATACATACATATAACAGGAGTACTTGTATAGTGCAGACCTTAAAATATATCTGTGCACTTTCCAATCCTCTGTCACTGTTTACATACAGAGAGAGGAAAACAAAGATACACAACCCACTTCAGTCCATGACAAACCAGCAGTGAACTCTCTAGACAGACTGATGGTGTGATCTGGTGGAAACTGAAACAACAAAAGTGATACCTGGCACAGCACTGATGAGAATAACAGCAGATCATGACAGAGGCCTTGACAACATCACCAACAGATCCTGACAGAGGCCTTGACAACATCACCAACAGATCATGACAGAGGCCTTGACTACATCACCAACAGACACAGCTGAACTGGGGCTTCCTGCCCATCATGAAGGCAGCCAACACTGCCAAGGATTCTGCTGTCCTCTAGGGTTCGGCCACACCATGACTCGTCAATCAGAGCACTGTGGCCACACAATCACCCATCAATCAGAGAGCACTGTGGCCACACAATCACCCATCAATCAGAGCACTGTGGCCACACAATCACCCATCAATCAGAGCACTGTGGATTTTGAAGCAAGTTATCTTTAAACTTCAAAAGCCACTCTCAAGCAGTTGTTCTGCTAATGCTTTTCTGCCACTGATTCAATGCCCATCTTGCGCCGAATTGGATGAAGTTAAGTGACTGCTCGTTCATTTTCACTGCCCTGAGCGTTGTGTATCTTGCTTGAAGAAGACCTAAGAAGTTGAATCACATCGTGTTTTGTCTTGTGATTCATTTGTCTACAATTGTTGGCAAAGCCTAATAAACAATTTTGAAATTTTTTCCCCACTGATTGCAGCTTTAAGATGACCTGTGGGTTTTCTGGTTAATCAAAATAACCCCTAACACATCAAAACACCGATCTTGGCTTCATATCAGTACTTTGTATTAGTTTGATCATCCTACACCTCTACAGGGCAACCAGCAGAGTATCATCCTACACCTCGACAGGGCAACCAGCAGAGTATCATCCTACACCTCTACAGGGCGACAGCAGACTGATCATCCTACACCTCTACAAGGCAACCAGCAGAGTTGAATCCCCTGTCACACACCATGTTCATCTGTAAGTTCTCAAGGGAGCAGACTGAAAAATACATCATCTAATATGCTGATATCTGAAACAAAATCACTTCTCTCTATTTACTCTCTCGCTCACCAGGATGTACAAAAACAAACAAAAGTCGACCCTATCAATACACCTGTAATCTTTTGTGCCCTGCTTTGAAAACAACAGATCCAAGTCAAAACAAAACAAAACAAATACAGTCCCTTTGACCTTTACCATGTGAATTGTTTGATGTGGGACAACTCCTATCCCCACCTTACACAGCATAAAGCCTTGTCTACGGCCCAGCTGCATTGAAGTGAGTGGGTGTTTCGTGCGGAGTTATTTCCCTTGGGCCAGGAAGCAGACATAAGAGCAAAGTTATGTGGTAGTCATTGGGTTAAAACATCTCTAATACTCTGTCTTTAAAATACAGGTGCACTTGACAAATCACACTAGCTTAAAGTATGCTAAAAATGTACTTTATGTTATACAAAACAAACACGCTTGAGCTCCAATAAAAATAAAGTTGTATTGGACAAAAAAGCGTTGTACTTCAAAACAAAAAAAAAAAAGAAAAGAAAAAGACTGTACAGGACAAAATATGCATGCTTAAGTTGTGCATAAAACAGTAAACTTGCATGAAACAAAACACATACACTTAAGATGTTTTAAAAACACAATTACATATGGGAAAGCATAGAGGCTTAAACTATACTGAAAATACAATGGTACTGGTCTCAAACACAATTGCATTCACATGAAAATGAACTACTATGGAATCATCACACTATGGCATCAGTAAAGCTTATCTCAAACAGAAGCAAAAGGGATTCATATTATTCAAACAGTATTCCAGTTTAACAATTAAATAATTACATTTCTGTACATAAAAAAGTACAATCATTTCTGTAAACCATATTAACTGAATTTTTTTTTCATCTCTGTTCTGTCTGTGTTTATACTGATCACTGTGATCCCAACACTGACAAGTCAATCCCTGAAACCACTTAAGAGTGCAGCTGTGTCTATAAATTTCACACCTTGCCAGAATCAGGTGCAATGGCTGTATGTGATGAATCATTTCAGTCGCACATAGAACATTCTTATAAATCACAGCAGGCACCCTGTGTTTGCCTCTGGCAAGCATCATGCTATCATGAAATACTGGGGAGGGAAAAAAGATGAAAAGAAAAATTGTCCAGAACTAACGATATACAACCAACACTTTAGTCTGTATAAACCTGATGAAGCTATAACAAGATTGAGCATAAAGAGCATAGTCCTTTGTTGCTTCTTTCACTCTGTGCACAAATTTAACTCAACGGTATTCTGAGTCATAGTCTACTGAGCTGAAGACAGGTGCACAAGCCATTGGAGCCGTTCAGATGGGGTGGCAACATGAATGTCAAGCTGTCTGATCTGTCTGTCTGCTCTACAATGTAGTCAACACTGCCATGCTGATAACAAACGGACAATGCTGCTTACTCTGCACAAGTGTGGGGGAAGGACAGTGGGGGGGGGGGGTACACAATTTGAGGGCATAATCTTATCCCGATTCTGCCATTCTAATTAAAATCAAGAAAATAACCTGTAGCATCTGAATATCAGATTTGTACTTTTTTTTTTCATGTTCAAAGCTTTCAGTCTCTTACCAAGATTTTTTCTTTTAAGGTGTGGTGAATTTTATCTTTCATCTTGTCTGCATGGCAGAGATAGGTCTCTGCCACACAAAGCAGGTACTGTCTGGCAGAAGTGGGGAGAGGTTCATCCAACCTCAGGTTGAAACATGCATCTCAACATCTCCTTGTTGTACGATAAACCAGTTCATCCAACCTCAGGTTGAAACATGCATCTCAACATCTCCTTGTTGTACGATAAACCAGTTCATCCAACCTCAGGTTGAAACATGCATCTCAACATCTCCTTGTTGTACGATAAACCAGTTCATCCAACCTCAGGTTGAAACATGCATCTCAACATCTCCTTGTTGTACGATAAACCAGTTCATCCGACCTCAGGTTGAAACATGCATCTCAACATCTTGTTGTACGATAAACCAGTTCATCCGACCTCGTGTTGAAACATGCATCTCAACATCTCCTTGTTGTACGATAAATCAAACTTGTTCTCTCTAAGCTACCATGACTTGTCTTCCCTGTTGTGAATCTGACTCAAACTCTGCTGGTTTCCAGTCAGTCTTATCAACTTCCCACACTATGCAAAGTTTTCTTTTATTTCCAATCATGAATTGAAAAAAAAATCAGAGTCAGATTGAAAGCTATACATATGGTCATGCTCATCTCCTGGATTATCAGATTCAGTGGATAACTTCTGATTAACAAACAATCTGAAAAGTTTGCTTTACTGACCTTTTTTCAAAACTGAACATGGAAACCAGTGACTGACCTTCCTTTTGCAAACAATAAAAGAAAAACATTGTCATGACAAGGAACTGACAAAGTGTAAGTGCTCTTTACAATGGCATACAAGACAATGACATTTGAAAACAGCAGCAAGGACAAAGTCCTTTAACACTGAAGAAAGGTGGAGATTATATAAGAACATGTATCATAACAGCAGCACGGTAATACTTACTGTACACATATTTATTGCATTTTACATAGTAATACAAACACATCAATAAAGACAAAATGGATATCACTTCGCATACTTTCTACCATAATGAGTTGCTTGTCACATGGCTGATTTAAAGACAAACATGTGTTGATGTGAAGTTGAACTGTAAATCTTTGAACTCTAGTCTGTAGTTAGATTTTCTGCTGTTGTGCATAATCACGTAACAAATAATGTGCACCTGCATGTGCATGCACACACACACACACACACACACACACACACACACACACACACATTCTCACACACACACACACACACACACACACACACACACACACACACACACACACACACACACACACATTCTCGCACACACACACACACACACACACACACACACACACACACACACACACACACACACAGAGTAATATTTGTGCTTCAGACGCATAAATGAAGGGCACTGTACACAAAATCATGTACAATGCATATCACAAGTTCAATAAATACCCAGTTTCATGACATATCTTTTCCTATTACTCACAGGATGCTCTGATTTATTACGTTAGTCCTCCATTATTTTGTCCCTACATCAAAGACATTGCAAGGAACTGCCTCTCCCAACAGTTTGGATGAAATCCCATATTCTACACATATTTCAAACAACAAAAAAACAGAAGAGTGAGACGGGGGGAGACTCAAGGAGCGAGGGGTGGGGGTGTCGGGGGGGGGGGGGGGGGGGGAGCAGAGGGGACTGACAATTATCACATGTAAAGCACAATTATCACCAGACTCATGTGCTCTTATTCCCTAATACAAAACAAAACTATGGGTTTCACATTAATACAACATCACAAACTATGGGTTTCACATTAATACAACTATACAAACCGTGGTTTTCACATTAATACAATACAAACTATGGGTTTCACATTAATACAACAACACAAACTATGGGTTTCGCATTAATACAACACAAACTGTGGGTTTCACATTAATACAACACAAACTATGGGTTTCACATTAATAC